>VZRO01003478.1:355671-491043 GCA_013397915.1 Daphoenositta chrysoptera
TCGGGACCCGCGGGCGGACGCGCGCACACAAAGGCAGCGGGGCCGCGCGCTCCCGGGACCAGGAGGGGCGAAGGAAAGTGTGCGAAGTCCACGCAGTGCCCGCTCCTCCTGGCACTTGGCCCTCCCAACGCCGGCCGTGGGGAGGACGGGGTTTTGGGGAAGCCTGTGGGGTCCGAGTGTGATCTGGTGGCGTGGAATTTTTTTTCCTTTTTTAATGTTTTAAAAATTTTTATTTTATTTTTTATTTTCCCCTGGTCATTAATGCCATGAAGGCATGATTGGTCTGGAGGTACATTTTGAAGTGCTGCAGGGGATGCATTCCGTGTACTTGTTCTAGTTAGTATGTTTTTCGTGATCCCATAGAAGAGAGGACTGCATTTAAGAGATGACTAAATAATGGGGGAGGCAAGTAAAAATGAGTAGAATATAGAAGAGACGAAAATGAAGGTGAATGGTTGTGTGGGAAGGCAGGCACTGAGCAGCTTGGGCTTCTCTCCTGTAATTCTCCCTCTCCCCTATACTGTACCCCTGTTCCACTCCACCCCCACCCCCTGGAATCCTGTCTTTTCTTACTATTAAGGATATTCTAATAGTAAACACAACAGAAAAACACATAACCCCCCTGCTGCTTCAACCTGTCACTGTGACTGGAGGGAAATCCGAGTGCCCTTTGTATAAACCCACCAAAGTTTTAGGCATTTATTAGCTACCTTGTTTAAAATACAACGTATAAAACTTGCTTGATGCATTTCATTGTTGCTTCCCTGTTTTATTTCAGAGGACAAAATGTTCTGGTGCAGCATGCCTACCCTCACTTTCAGAATGGGAGTAGTTTACAATATAACCTACGCTAGATTATACATGGTGCGTGTGTTGCATTTCCACTGAAAATAGCCAAAGACTTAGAATGACGAAGCGACTCGTGTGCTTATGATCTTCCTTGTCTTGGGAGCATCAAGGTAGCTGTGGTTCAGCGTGCTGGGGAGGGGGGCTCCATGGTGTGGGGTATTTCATGTCTGTACAGGAATCTGGCAGGTCTCCTTTTAGAGGACTTTAAAAATGTGCCAGGGGCAGGAGAAGGTAAACACGACATTCAGCGTGCTCATTATCAGAATAAGGAAAACAAATCGATTGCATTAACTGTCTGTGCAGCATCACAGTTATTCCACAGTATTTTGTCAGAAATTAAAAGGTTACCACTAGAGTACTATATCCATATCTCCAGCCTGGCACCACTTATTACTGCAATGGTATTTCAATATTAAGTGATCTTAGAGATATTTCGTCTTTCATTTTGAATCCCGAATTTGAATCAGCATTAGGATGTCAGGGCTGTGAGATAAGGTATAACAAACTAAGTAGACAGCTGAAGGGCTCCTGGTGAAGGTGTTGCTGAGAAGGGTATCTTGGGCCGTTCGCAGTAACCTTGTTTACAGGGACATTTCAATTGCAACCTGAATTTCAGCGAGAGGCTGCCTGGACTAAAGCCTGCGTGTCTGAAACCCATCACGAGTGTCTTTTGCACTCTAAACCTTCTCTCTGCCTTCCTTGCATACTCGTAAAAACTTTTCTGGAAGGTTAGGATGATTTTCTGATATGAAAATTAAGATGTTTTCCTAAGAGGAACACTGCTCTTTGAACTCGTGTACATTAGCAACAAAGTATTCATGAGGTTTGATTTTTTTTTTTGGTTCTCTGATGTGTCAGGATCAGTAGCTACACCAGTCTTTTTAACTTCATGTATATGGCTTTGATTTATTATATTTTAGCTTCGGCAGTTTCGAACGTATTTTGCAGCACATGAAGTCGGTTCAAGTCAGAATGTGAAAAAGAAGCATATAGTAACAAGGAACAGTTTTGTAGTGATCTGCTAATTTTTTGCTTTCTTTTCCTAAAGCTGTTCCAGAAAGATCACGTGAATTTAGTGAGTGGGTGCTAAATGCCAGCAGCCGCATTGATGGAGAAAAATGCTGTTGAAATACTTTGGAATAATAAATAGGATATGTAATGGTCAACCACAAGATAAACATTTTACACGGTGTTTTTATGGCTCTAAATTGGCTGCATTGTAAACCAAGCTCACTACTCTATTAAGTCATCAGAGTTTTCAATTATTTAAGATTTTTAGTCAGGCTATCTAATACAGTCTTCATCATCCCCATCAGAGAATTATGCATAAGGTTGTAATTCCTTGTTGTTGCTATGTGAGGGCTTTGTTGTGGACGAGGGTTTAATTTTGACTTATCAGGACAAATATTACAAAGCATGCACACAGGTAAAAAATGATATGGAAATAGCCCTAGTCCTACGAAATGGGGATAGTTACGGCACTGAAATGTACCTAATACAATTTGAGATCCACTCACTAAGAAACCTTGACAGTATCTGCCTTGCAGGTACCGTGCATTTGGAAATACTATATCTCCATTTAAATGCAGATCTTCAGTTTTCTCCAGGGGGCAGTTGGTGAATCTTTCGATTGAACCACCGGTACTAGAAAAACTAACTGAAGATTTACCCATGAACAAGAGACCCTTTCAAGTCTGCTTTTTTGAAATAATGATTATAAAATTTCCTAATATTGCAATTTTATATTGATTTTGAACGCCTTTTCAGAAGTCACAGGGAAGGAATAGTGCCTTTTACTCAAGGTAGGCCAAACGTCTGCACGCTTGTTTAGCAATCCTAACAGAGATAACTGCTACAAATAACTTCTTTGTTTTTACATGGGTATTGTGTTTGCATGTGAGTTTTGTCATATGGACAGAGCAGTCTTGCTTTGATTTTGACCTAGATTCCTCCTGATTATTCCGATACAGCTAGTACCTGCTTATTTCCCACTGTGAAAATAGGAGAACAACTGTTGATGCTATCTAGCTGGGGCTGCATGGGCAGTAGGCATGCATGTCCAGTCCTCTCCCCTCCTCCTCCTTGGCTTCCTTCGTAAATGGATAAAATAGCACTGAGGGCCAAAGAGGGGCAAGCCAGTATTTCCCCTCCTGTGAATTTTCATTCTTTGAGGGTTTGATTCAAAGAAAATGGGGTCGGGGGGAAAAGAGGGGGAAGAGTAGAATGAGTGAATTTATTCCATCTCCCTATTTGGCATGTGAATTTTGCACACATACAGGGATGAGCAGGGCCATGAAACAAGTCACACCTCCACTTGATTCCATATTTGCTGGAAACTCAGTGTCAGTAGGTGCCAGTCTTCCTTAGAGGGACTTGTCCCATCCAGTCCAGTTTTCTGTATTGTGTGTCAGCAGTTTAGTTTGCAGTGTAACCCAAGGATTGAATTAAATGCCCAGGCACAGGGAATGGGAGCTCCCTGTTTGGGGTGCAGGCAGCACAAACTGCCTGAAGCAGGGCAGATTGATCTTTCCTGTGCTGGGCCAGGGGGGTCCATGCACTCACACTATGTGTTCCTGGCCACTCCTGTCTTCCCATCATGGGCAAGGGTGCTGCCCCGGGATGCTGCCCTTGTCCCTGTGCCAGAGCCATGAGACAGTGGAAATACCATCCATATTATGCTTACCTGTTAATGGCATACAACCCACTGGCCTCAATACCCTGGAGAAAACGTGCACTTCAGCTTCTGCGTGGAGTTCAGGCAGACCTGCAAAGTCCAATCTTACATGCACCAGCATTAATGGCAGAGCTCCCATTCAGCTTAATTGATATTCCTATAAACATCTGCAGGTTTCTGTTTCTAGTGGAGGCTACAGTTGGGTGGACTTCTTAAAGGGATGTTTTGCATATTGAGGTTGAAAGGGAAGTCGAGCCTGATACATTAACTTATCATCTGTGTCATTCTCTTGACATCATTTGGATTACTACAAGCAAATATGACAAGGAGATTAGGTGCAAGATCTTCACACACATGTCCTTTTCTTAGCATGTTGATCAGTGGAGATGTTAATTCTCTGAAAACCTTGTTCTAAGTCAAGTCTAGGCAAGCACAAACCTGTGCATGCATATACAAGTGGAGCGAGGCCTATCCTTTATAATACATTTTTTTTTCCTTTAATATCTAGGCAAGATCTCTTATTATAACTGAACCATTAGGGGAAAGAAAATGGAACTTTTCTCAAACAGCTTTTCTGTTGGGGAATCTAGTGGCAGTTGCTTTGAAGCATGTGTAATTGATTATCATACATTTATTTTAAAAAGGAGACATAACAAGGAATCTAACATGATGTTTTGGAATATATCTTCTCCCCACAATGTTCTTGAGGGAAATGTAAGGTTGCAGGCATCATTTCATGCCCTGTATGTTTTTGAACATAAATCAAGGAAATTGTTGGAGAGTTATAGATGTTCATAGCAACTGTAGCTATAATAAACACATGCAGTATATATTTTCCAGGCTATTTTGTATGGGTGAAAAGCTGAAGCTGGAGTTTTGTATGAACAATTCAACTTAATCACTGAAAATTTATTTCCTAGTTAGGGTGGTTTACCAGCATAGCATGAAGTTGTACACCTTCGTTTAAGTTCATCTGGTTATGAAGGCTCAGTTAAAATTGGAAAAGAATTTAAATTGGATCTAGATACTTTGAATGAATTATTCCCAACCTCAAATTTATCATGATGCCTCCATGGTGATATTTACATCTATATTATCACCTATATTGGTTTCACCGTGTGCTGGATATTTTAGAGAGCAAATCAAATATAAGAACAGTGTGAAAACTCAAACAATTTTAATTGTACCCATAGCACAAAATACGAGCATATTTAATACAATGGGATAGAGAATCTTGAATGATTGAGTAGTGCAGAGCTTCTAATGGGAACAGCAAGTAGCTTAGGCATACACAGTTCCCGACGATTGTATTAGTTGTAGTTTGAAGTCTTGAGAGATGAAAAGCAAAAAGCAACTTTTATGGAGGAGTTTCAATGAGAACAGAACCAGTCATTTTGTGATAATGAAGAAGGTGTTCCATATTTTGATTAGGATCCATGTGCATTAAAAAGTTAAAAAGAAAATCCAGTAGTCACAGTTATGCATATGGATAGACTAAAGGAAGGACACATTCAGGATCTGTGCAGAAATCAGACAGGTCTAGATGAACAGCGTTTCAGACTTAATATTTAAGCAAAGTCCTAAGTGTCTGAATAAAACAGGTAGGATATGTTTCTTGGACTCTACCTGTACTATTGGATTCTGTGACTGATAATTAAAACTGATACTGCTTACTGAAAACTTTGAGACTAGCTGAAAGGTGGGACTTTTAAAAAAGTGTCACTCTGTGTCTGCTGGACTTCTGGTTTATTGCAATTACCTTCAATTATTTCTCTTTAATTACAAGAGCCAGAAATCTCTTTTTAAATGAGAAAGCAGGTCTCTTATTACTTGACTCCCGGAAACAAGGTTTTAAAATATAAAACAAATGTTTATGTAACAACTGAGAATTTGCTCTGGTTTAGTTATTTGTAGTATTAACTGTAAGTGACTTCTTGATGATATGTTTGAATTTTAAGGCCATCATGAATTAAACAGGCTTTCTAAATTGTTACAACTGACAGATGTCAGGAAGACAGGACATGGCCCATCTTGGACACCTGTACTGGTTTAGACTTTAGAAGAGCAGGCAGTGGGGTTGGCTTCCAAGGGCCACCCTTTCCACTTGGGATAGGTGGAGGAGGAATGGAGACCTACAGCTTCTGCCATCACGTAAGCTTGGGTTCAGCCTCCCCTTTATTTCTGTCCTAACTCTTGCTCCCCATCCTCTCTGAACATTTCTTTGCAGTCCTGCCTTAATAGCCAGGCTACTTTACCCTACCTTTTGAAGGTTGGAAAACAGGCTTTGCATTGCTGCTGTCCTCCTTGCTGGATACAATGCTGTGAAAACAAAATTCAATGAGAAAATTAGAAAGGAGCAAAAAGGGAAGTCAGAGTCCTGCAGGTTGAGGTGTGTCTGGGAAGACTGGGAGGAGAAAGATTTTGCAATTCCTGTTTGTCCCATGTTCAGAACCTCTGTATACTTTTACAGAAGAAGGTAACTGAAGGAGCTGTGTCCCTGGATCTGTATTGACCCAGCTGTGACAAGGGGGCATGGTTATATAGGACAGGTAAGGAGAAGTGGAGTCAAATTCAGAGTGGATGTCCTCCAGCCTTGACAAGTGCCAGTGGGTCTGTGTGGGGTAGGACTACTGGATGCAGTTGTATTACTGCTCATGCTGTGTTCAGAACTCTCAGCTTTTCTGTGCTGACAGTTGAGTATTTTAGAGGCTCTTGAGGAGAAAACTTCATTCAGTGAAATTCCTGCTTCCGCTGGGATTTTTTTTTACTTGTCTTAAATTAGTGCCTTGAGTTTCCCCTGGCAAAAAGAACTTGTTTTACTCTGTGCTGAATATCTAACAGAAAAAAAACCCCTCTTCTGCCATACTACAGTCAAAAGGGACCAGGTGGACAAGTGCTGTGAGTGAGTTATGTGCAATCTGGGCAGCAGGCTGGGCACTGGAGCACAGAGAGCAGGCGGTTCAAGGTCACTCATGGCCCTTTGTATGGCACATCTGGGAGCAGGATGCACAGCCAGAAGCTTTAGTCCTTTAATTTCTCCAGCATGCAATCCCTTTCTCACAGCTTGAGCAACAGAGGGACAGAAGCTGTGCTTTTGCAACATGCACTAAATGTGATGGTGTCAGTTTAGGCACGGAAAGGTGAGGTGATGTGTCAGAGGTGACACAGACAGACAGTGAGCCCTGCCTTGTAACCAGGATTTTGAGTCGCTGCCTTGCAGTGTCCCTTGAGGGAGAAGAGCAATATTAAACCTGCTGATGCCACCACACACTTTCATTTCTCTGGTGTGACACAGTCCAGAGGTGGACAGGATCCTTCTCCCAAAGGAGAGAGACAAATTTGGGTGGAAGCGCATGTTGAATCAACGTGGTTACCCTACTGTAAATGGTGCCTACTTTTTACAAAAATTATTTTTGATGTTTCACTGATCAGATTTTGCTTGTTCTTACTTTTTTGTATTTGAAGAGAGATGAAGACATGAACTATGAGTGTCTCTGAAAATTGGGCCACAAGCCTTTACACTTGTTTGTGCTTGTGAATGAGTGTGTGCACACATGTGCAACGTGCATACACAGACTTGGATGTTGTGTATGCACAGGATCTCAATTATTTTGCTGTTTGAATCACAGAGCATGTTGTCTTGATGCACTGTCAGTTTTGGTTTCTGTCCTTTGGAATAAAGTTCAAAATATTAAAGAAATAACATGCAATATACTAGTAGCTGGGATAGTCATAGTGCCCGAGGGGAAAAAAGGGTGGTGATTAATCTGTTTTACAAAAGTCCAGGAAAAAGCCCTCAACTCCTCCTAACGAAACCCTGCAATGGTGCACTTTTTAAAAGGGATTCTTCTAAATTTTATTTCTGAGGTTTTCTGGCTATCCTGGAGAGAGAAGTAGGTCCTGTTTGGGAAGCAGCATGCAAGCTCTATGGTCATGCTCTGACTGAGTTCCAGGGGAATGTGTGGTCCCAGTTGCTCCTCGGAGAATCACCCTGGGCTAAATGGTGAAACAACTACATCTGAATTAATTATTGATAATTCTTTAACATCAGATGTGAGGATGTGTTTGGAGTATTGCTTCCCAGTTAAGAGTTGAAATAGTGCTAGCAGATGTATTCTTTTTAAATGTTGCTTTTCTGGTCTTACTAGTTCGCTTGGACAGCTGTAAGGGCTGCAGAAGCTGATGCAGGTTCTCTCCATCCCTTGTTTGGTTCTGGAGGGCTGAGGCAGGAGCTAAGGTGGCACTAACAGATATTTGGAGTCACTCTGGAACTTTGGTCAGAATACCAAACTTGGCAGAATTTGAGATGTTGTGCTCTATGATTTTAGTCCAACAGGGACCACGCTAGACCTGGCTCTAGATAAAATACTAAATGAAAGAATTAGCCCCCTCCCACTCCCCAAATCTTTTGATTTGTATTCTGTATCAGAAAAAAAAGCACTGAGCAGTGCATGACTGATGCAGGGCAGGCTCAGGATTAATTTAGGATAAACAGGATGCCTGTTGCACTTAATTTAGCAATTCTAAGACAGAGAGTGCTTTTGAGTGCAACTAATAGCTTCTCATCTGCAAATGCCACAATCAAGACAAAGCAAAAGATATTGTGGCAAATTCTGCAGTTCACAGTCCTGACACAGTCAGAACCTTTCTATACAGTGAGGGAGACTTCTGCTTGTATCACGGCTGCCTGGGATGCAGGATTTCCTAGTGGCATTAATAAAAACAATACAGTAAATATACAATTTCAGAAGTCCTGCAGGACATGCAGGAAACGCCGGTGGTTTGAACTGGGTGAAGTTGTCAAAGGTTGCTTTGCTCTCCAGAGCCTGGCAGTAGCTCCACTGAAATGTGATGCCATTGGTTTTCAGCAAAGGTTTCTTTCTGCAGGGCTGCAAACAGAGATCAGCTGCTACTGTGTATACACAACTAGGGAGCAAATCAAGCAGCACATTTAAGCAGCCTTTTTAACCCTGAGACTTTCCAAGATTTCTTCTTCATGCAGGAAGTTTCCTTTATATTGTCAGCTGTAGCACTTTGCTCATGTAATGAGATCAGAGCTAGGATCACTGCTGCACAGTAGAAAGACTTCCTTAAGACATTTGTCCTTGAAACTGCACCAAACTCTTGGAAGAACCCAGAACCTGTAAGTATGTATGATATAGGCAACAATAGCACAGTGCAAAGCTGCAATCAACCATTATACGATATCCGATTAGCAGGGCAGGAGGGATTTCTTTTTTCGGATGTTATGTTACATTCATTTTCAATTTGTTCTAAGGAAACAAATCAATTCGGGCTTCTGATACAGTGACTTTGCAGTAGATGAGCTAGTAGTAATATGTTTGATTTAACTATTTGTTGCTGTCATGTAGCTTGTGGGACAAATATTGTAGCCATCAAACTGTAAAGAACTTTTCTTATGTTTTTAGGCTTTTTTAAAGGATTTGGGGGTCCATCTTGCAAATAAGTTTCTGCTTTGCTCTTTGATTTTGGCAACCCCACCCTACGCCAAACTATAAATAACAAAGCAAACGGAATTAGTCTGTATTGTTCTTAGGTAGCAATAAAATATATTTGTTTGCAGGCTTAATTTAGTCGTTAACAATGTTGCTCTGTTTGGGGTGTTTTTTGTCTTAATTGGATTCTACTCAAGGCTGTCTGTTTTGTGTTTTACTATCTTGTCTGTGTCTGTTTAAGTTACTTTGCCGGGACTGCAGTCTGGTTAAACCTGTATTTAAGCACTATTTATATTCTGAGCACATTTCTGGTAAAATAAGTGTTTGAGATTTTTATTTTTTTTAAAGCCTTGAACAGTATAGTTGTATTAGCAGTGAGCGCCAGAGGAGGCACAACATGGATGAATGTCAGACATAGACCTCATAACCCAGGTCTGCCCTGTACTAAGTCTGACCCAAACATGTCCACTTTTGCAGCTGCAACTAATAAAAGCCTGGAGCTCCCTTTCAATAAATTTTTCATACACAGTGATACTTCTGTTTATCAGATTAATTTCTCCCAGGTTAGCCTGATTGATAGCTGGATTGTCGTTTCTTAAGAGCTTTCTCCATGAAACCCCACTGAAGAGCTGCATTCCATTTAACCAGTGAATGTAAAAACTGGTAACCATGGATTCAGCCACCACTAACTGTCGAGAGCAATGACTTGTTGTAAACAATACAAATGAGCCAGGATAGCAGAAGCAACCAGACATGAAATGATTTTAATAGACATTACGGTAAAGGTCATGTGATACTGTATTGGCTTGAATTCAGTGTTAAAGGGAAAGTATTTCGGTTTTTCAGGTTTGATTTAAATGCACATCTCCACTGGCTTCACATCCATGTAAGACCTCCAGAAGGGCAAATTAAACAGTTCTTTGGAAAAGCCTCTGCTTAATTGCACATTGTGACTTAGGCCCTGATCCTGAAAGTGTAGGAATAGCTACAGTATGTGAATAATCAGTGGGATTATTCCATACTAAAAATTAAGTAAGTTTATAGCATTCAGACCTTTCCAGATAAATTAATAAGAAAAAAAAAATATATTTGAAGGCAATAATAACCTGCCACTAAAGGTAAATAATGGAAATGCAGGTTTTACTGGTGGTGTGTGGTTTGACTAGAGATTTTTATTTGCTTGTTTCAATCACATGAAAATAAGTTATATTTATCCCTTTGTTTTTAAATGTTATGTCTTTAATTTCTCATCCACTGGGCCTCAAATCCTTTTCCTAATTTATAGCCTCTCTTTTGGAAAACTGGTAAACCATGGTGTCAGCTATTATAATATAGCATGATGATAGGCACATGCAGATCGCATGAGCAGTCGTGTGTCTTGTCTCAGGAATTTCCATCCCTACAAAATCTTTGCTGACTCCCAGCTGTCACATGGCTGTCACTCACAAATTCTAACCATAACCAAATCCTCCTTGCCCGGGCATGCGCTCACCAAACCTCTCTGTGTACCCGTAGACACAGGCACCAATGTCCCTGCTTAAGCACTTTCTCTGCATAAATGGGTCTCTCCCCCTCAGCCTGCTGCATTCCACTAATGTTTTTCCCTTAATTTTTTTCCTGGGTGCTACTTCCTTGATGTGCCTGTCCTTTGTAATGAGGAGCATGGAATAGGAATAGTAGTCAGTAAGAAATGCAAGCAAAATTAACTTTGTGCATTATTTAATATAACATTTCAAATTGGTGTGAATTGAAATTCACAACTTTCATGGCCCCCTAAACTTCTTCAAGAAAATTAACCCTTACTGTTCCATAGACAGTATACTGTCACCTTGCAGTGTACTGTTTCGTGTATTTATATTTTGTGACATTTATATAATTTGGAAAACAGATTGTAAGACCCCTAGGCTGGAACTTCAGTTATTTTTTTCTAGGTTACTTCTGTATTTCATATGTGTTACATGCATCTATGTTGTTTTGCCAGTAATTTTGATTTATATATTTTTCAACCAGAAGTATTTTGAACAATTCTCATCAGTCTCTTACAGCTGACCAGTCTCAGCCAAGCACAGGGTGCCACTAAAATGCATAGGTAGGGACAAATGGTGCTTTCCCTATTCTTCTGAGCTGCCTTGTCAGACCAATGGGGCAATTGTTTGTGTGAGTTGGGAAGGTGAGATTTAGTTTATACATAGATTAACAGCAGGCAAAAATAGACTGACTTCTACTGAAAAGAAATACTTTTGAGAATTAAAGGGAAAGCATTTAAACAGGAATATTTGGGGGGGGGGGGAAGGGGGGGAGTGCCAAACTGCAAAATATTTTCTGTTGTTTGACTTTGTCAGTGTTGAAAGTGTATTGGTGTCCTCCTGTATATCAGGCGTGTAAGTATGTTAACATTTTACCAAAAGGGAGGAGGTGGCTGGACAGGAAAGGTACCACCTTGACTTTGCGTCTTTATCCTGGAAAGAATCCAGAACCGAAAGTAAAATGCGGGTGAAAGCACAGTGAGACTCCAGCCCAATATCCAAGTAAATCAGGGAAACCACACTGGCCTCCTTACCATGAGCAGATTACAAAGCATTAGTAATTCCTTCACCCCTTGAAAACCAGGTGGGGGCTTTATCAATCATTGAGCCTGCCAGAGGAAACCACATCTCAGTCTGGAGGGGATAATGCAGTGTTCAGGAAGGAAGGAGTGCACCATAACTCCATGGACTTCAGTGGCATGGGAGAATGGGCAATTTTCCTTTGCTTACAGTATCTTTGACATCTTTCAGATCTGTGACATATGTGCTTATTCTACTCCCCTGTATTTTGCATTGAATACTGATTTTGTAATGCAAAATTTGCAGGAGTTCGTGAGTGACCTGCCAGAGCTCTTTGCCCATCTGCAGATAGGAAGAACTGGGAAGCAGGTCCCTTTGTTTCTCTCATGGTTTATAAAGTTCAGATGCTGGTTGGTGGGCAGCTGCAGGAGAATTGTCATTTGAAGCAGAGCTCTGCGAAGATGTATTTGAATCCCCAAAATGGAGACCTTAGTGTTTTCACCATAGAGGAATCTCAGTGACTGCAGTCAGTTAAATGTTGCAGTGCATACCCAGGATCAAGCAGAAATATTTACCATTAAAATAATTAGTAATAATTATTGATATATCCCTTGCAATAACAGTAATATAGAATCATAACAATAAGTTGTATATTATTGTTATAATTCTATTCTACTTTTATGCCAAGATAGCTTTTGTCAATAAGATAATTTGTATATGAAAATATGATATTCGTAGTCCTTTCAACTAAATTCAAGGGGGGTAAGTACAGGCACCTTTAAAAAATTAAAGATGCGTTTGTGATATAGAGATACAAGGTGTAGGGAATACAGGGTAAACTGTTACCCACATGCACTCACACTTCACTTCATGGTTGAGACAGCCAACAGCACTGCAGGTAAGTGAGAAATAAATCGGTAACTTTTGCCAGGTGGATTCCTGGTTATTAGAAACTGGACTGAAACTACTTAATTCCATGGAGCATGGCAAACTAGCTGGTCACTGAATAACAGAATATTGTTCTTTGAATTATTAACCCTTTGCAAACATTACAGTGTTTTATAAATTTCTGCTCCTTTCTAGTTTTACCTCTTAGCTGGTGTGGGTAAGTGAGGTGTTTTTTTGAGGACTTCTGTAGTCATTTTGTCTTTTGAACATTTCCAAATGTACTTCTTCCCACGAGCTATTGGAGACCCATGATTTATGGGTTGTAATGTTCTCCAGGTCAGCATAACTGTCATAGGGCCTAAAGACAGGACTGTGGTCTGTATCAGCTGCATTAACTTTCCATTAACTTTCCGTGACTAGAACGAGTCTTTGATTATTCTGCATTATTCCTTTATACAAAATAAGGTCGTTCTCTGTGTAGTTTAGTTTTAACAGAACCAGACTGTCACTGACCATCAGCTTTTGCATGCATAGGCTCTCTTCTTCCTGGCAAGGCTTTAGGCCCAGATCCACAAAAGGATTAGGTGCCTTAAGTGGGACTTAAGTGGGATTTAGGCATTGAAAGCCCAAACTGAGATCCTCAATATCCCCACTGAACTGCCACCTAACCTTAGAAGTTGCCTAACCTGTGTGAGTGCCTACGTTTTCAATATCCAGCTTTCCCAGGTGGCCAAGGATCTGCTTTGGATGTTCTCAAGCACTTCCATCCTGACAAGGTTGAGCCTCTCTGCTCCCATCTTTCCCCTCACATCCCAGCAGACTTCAGAAAGTGTAAACTCTTCCTGCAAAATGGTGGATTTCTGTGTGTGATGTCTCTATCCAGCTGTGTCCTTGAAGCAAAGGACCCTCCAGTAGGTTTCTTTCAGGAGCAGCCTGGGAACCTTGAAAAAGGTATTGAAACTAAAAAAATTGAGTATCACTTCTTAAAAATGCAGGTCCTAGAGAAGAAGTGGGGCTACAGATGAGTGTGGCCTTGGCCTTCTCCTACTGGCATCGTTCTTGCTCAGCGATAGCTCCTCCTGCGTTGGGTGGCACTGTGCGAGGCAGAGGAGTGATTGCAGGGCTGAGGGCTCCATGGCACAGGCACAGCACCTGAAAATTGGGTACTGGGGTATGTCATCGACATTGCTCCCAGAGGTTTTCTTGGAGAATCCAGGCCCTGGTGTTTCGTAACAGCAGTATTTGGAGGAAGAGCTCTTTTCTGCAAGAAGTCACTTAGGGTTTCACCTGGCTGTGATACATGGTGGATGTTTTGTTTTTTGAAAGCCAGACTTATTGGGATGTTCCATGTGCACACCCAGAAATAATAACCACTTTTTTTAGGGCTTCAGTCTCAAGCATTTCTGGAGCTGTGGCAGGATTGATAGCTGTCTCGCTCTGCGGAGGCCAAAGCAAATGTCTTGTTAGTAGCAGAGTAAGTGGTCCTGTGCCATCACTTATTTCTCAGCTTTACTCATGACATTTCATGTGTTCTCAGCCATGTCTGTTGTTTGTTTAAATCCTGCTCAGTTCCTTGATTTCTCAGTTTTCTGTAGACTTTTGTTCGAGTAGTCCCAAATGCTATCCTGTTTCAAATAGACGCATTCTGATCAGCAAATAGTCTTTCATCAATATCTTTAACCCTTTCATGTAACTCTGCATATGTCCACTTTGACCTTCTCTTTTTCGAAATACTGGTTTTTCTTTTTTTTTAAAAGGGGACAGTATTTAGGAAACCTCTTAGAATTTCTCCTGAATCATTGTCTTTTTGTGCCACAGTACCTTTTATCCATATTATTAGATAAGGATATTTTTCTTTTTCCCTCCTTTTTTTTTTCCTGAGAGAGAGAACTCTTCTTGGGGAATTCCTAGTTTTTTAGTTTGTCAAAGATAGCCAGACTGCATGCAATCTTAAGATTATTCCTTGCTGCTTTTGATTTATGGACCTGTGTACAATGCTGAAAACAGCAATACAGAATGTAGAACATATTTGTATAGAGGTATAGCCTAGAAATCACAAAAGCACGAAAAAGATATATTTGTAAATTTAGAAACTTCAATCATGAAAAGCCTATATACAATGAATAAACTTACCATGTAATGACAAGTGCAGTGTATGTTCCTTAAAAAGCCTAGAAGTGTTTATATAGAGGTTGGTAAAATTTGTAGGACTATCTATGATAATGACACCTTAATAGCTAAGGACATTATTCATGTATTTTTAAAACTGATACAGGGAGATCTGTTATTTTAATAGAGAGTATATGTTGTAAATTAACTGTAACTTTCAATCCTCTCACTTTGTGTTTTCAGAATAGCATGCTTGAATTATTATACATTTACTTTGGCATTTTAGTACACAAACATTGTGAGCATTAGTTTATCATACATCATGAACATATAAGTATTGTATGGAACCAATTTTAGGCATAGGAAGTTCAGCAAGTATTGTGCCTTCGTGGTTGCCAGATCACTTGTGTGCTTGCTAAATCCTATGCACAGTGCTTCCGTTTGCTGGGTTACTCATTGAGCTTTTAATAGTCAACTTAATTTTAGTTAAGGTTCAGTTTAGTAACTCTTGCAATTAGTGGAAAATATTGCCAGCATTCATCTGGTAAACCATATTACTTATGAAAGGCACACACGGGGTATGAGCAGAGGTGAAAGATAACAGATCGATTCTGGTGGATCCCATCGTGACTGGCTTTTAAGGGTAAATTACAGAACATTTTAATCATTGGAGGTAACCTTGCAGAAAATGGAATCTTGAACTTGTTCATAGGAGGAAGTTTGGTCTCCCTTGCTCACCATTGCTTCCCAATACCCACAGTGGCTCCGTGTGTGGGGTCCCTGGCTGCCTGTCAGTCCATGGGCTTCACATCAGTGCCGGTGAGGTGCTGCTCCTGAGATGGGCTTGGACCCCTCAGAAAAGCAAGGGTTCCTATTTTCAGGGCAAGCTTTTGAGCCCTGTCTTGCTTATTTGCTTTGCCTTTCTGAAAACCGAGGTATGGGAGGTAAGTCTGCTCCTTGACTCTTCTAAGGCAGTTTTATGGGTTGTTTTATGGGTACAGGAAAAGGACTCCAGATGAGATTTTTTCACCCTCATGTAAAATGGAGACATGATTTCAGCCAGCCTGTTAGTGTCCTGAGAAATGAAATGCTGGGGACAATAATCATAACTAAGGAATAACTTGGAAATAGAGGCAAAGGCGCAACAACCAAATGCAGCAAGAGAGTGCTTTTTCTCTTTTGCCAAATAAATAGGTTAAAATAGATACCTCTGTCTGATGTTATTGGAAAATGAAAGCCGTATGTTCCCACAGGATGGACACCACAAGGACAGTTAGAGCAGTGTCGTGCCCTGTCAACAGTGCTCGTGTCTGATCTGGGATTTCTCAGATCCATAAATACCCAAAATGCATGTCTCTGACAAAATAAGTAGAAATTGTATAACAGAGGAGGCACAAGGGGATGTGCTGCCTTTCTCATAATTGTGTCTCTTGCTCAGAAGTAAATGCCAGTTACTTCTGAGTGGAGTGAAATTCAGGAGTGCATGTCATGATCCAGTCTATTGGGCTACAAGCCACTGTCTTGGACTTGTCTTGTGTGTGCAGGGTCCTATCCCAGTTAGAAATACACTGGTTTAAATAAAGGAAATAATATTTTTTAGCCTCAGAAGCCTAGCGTAGAAAAGTGGAGACTGTCAATTGGCCGCTATTGAGTTGGGTGAAGAACAGACAGTGAAGAACTCTGATTTGTAGAAGGATGTAAGTAAGTGAAGATCTTTGCATATGAAATCACTCCCCAGCTGTATGGAAAAGCATACAAGATAATGTCTTGGCTTCGCTGAGATCAGTGGGAATCAGTCTGGGTATCACTGTAGGTTCTGCATATTCAGGTGCTGCTCTTGCCAGTGACAGAAACCCCAGCAGAATCCTCAGTGCTGCGTTAGGTTTGATCTTTACAGGAGAGGTATCACTGGTGGTAATATTGTGGAATAAAAAATTACTGCCAAAGACAGGGGGTTTAAACCTTTCTGTTTTATATTTTGACCCTGTTATTCTGAGTGATACCAGTATAAGAAATTGAAACATGGGGCTTTTTTTACAAAGGAGGGCAAGAATGTTGTTGGTTTCCCCATTTTTTCCCAGTTACAGGAAACTGAGGATCAAGGTTTTGGATGCTAATCATAAGAGGCCTTGAAAAAGGAAAAAATAGCAATACCTACCTTAGACGAATATTTGTTTGTTTGTAAAGTTATGTGAACTCCTTGGCAGAAAGGAGCCATAAGAAATTCCAGGCAGTTACTCCTCAGTGTCAGAAATCTGTATTTAGGCTTCTGTTAGTCTCCTTTATTTATAACAAAACCTTTGAATATCATTTCCAAGATGTTCAGCTATCAGAAACGATGTGATAATGAGGACAGAGGGTAGGTCATGAGTCTGCAAATAAGTGTGAGGAGATGGTGAGCTTAACTGACCAGGTGAAAGAAAAGTCAGTATAGCAACTGCATGAACACTTCAAAGCATGCACCTAGTTTGCTGCACTAACTTAATTATCCCTGCCATAGATATGTTTGACAAACATATCTATATCCCAGATCCTGTTACTTCTCAGTGAGAAATATCAGAAGGCTTCTGTTTGGTTGCCAGTTGACTGAATCCTTCCTGCTACTTTCTTGCATTAGTCTTTTCAAGGACTTTGCCTACCTCTTTGCTCATCTGATGAACAGAAACTTACCTCTTTCTGTTTAATAGTGGAAAATACTGTGAGATGGAGAATGATGCAGACCGATGGGATGGGTGTAAAATGACTTTTAAGCAATTCTGACAAGGATTTAATCCTATTTTAATCAAATACTGCCTGAACCAACCAAAAATAAGCTTTTACGACTCGTGCTGAACCAACCCTATTCTGGTGTCAGCACTATTTCTCAGCAAGCATCTTGTTTCCTCTCTGTAATAGTACAGGGTGTTTTTGAGCATCCCAGTGTTGTCAACTTTCTCCACAAACAGTGTGATGTGAAATGTGAAGAGATAGGAGTACCCCAGCTATTCCATCACACAGAAACGCAAGCCGGTGCCCTGTTCTTTGACACTAAAACGTGGCCTGCTGTTGGCAAGCTGTGGGATTTAATAGGCAAAGACCGTGGGGAACTTTTCAGCTTTTTAGTCTTTCTGCTTCTGTAAAGTCTGTTACGCAGGGAGGTACATTTTTTAAACGTGGTCATTTTTAATTCCAGTCCCTGGAGTCTGGCTGACAGATTGGGAGTGTGGAGGATGGGAGTGGGCTGAAAAGACAAGCTGAAAACACAGGATGTATACATACATTAAAATGGAACAAAACAAAAATAAACTAACTTAGGTGAACACAGATGGGATATGTTTCAGGGCCACTCTTAACACCTGTTTTAGATGGCCTGTGGTGAAAATCATTAGCTTAAAAAGATGCTATTTATGTCTTCCCTGAACTGAGTTTACATAAACACCAACAGTTCTAACTGGGGGGAATGGAGATCAAATTTTTGTAGATTTTGTCCTTTTCTTTGTTTTTTTTTTTTTTTGTCTGAACAATACTATTTTCATTGCAAACCTTAAAAAACCCCAACCAAATAAAAAAAACTTTTACAAGTGTTTGTTTTCATATGCCATTTATATTAGCTACAGCCCTTGTTCAGAAGCCC
This sequence comes from Daphoenositta chrysoptera, assembly GCA_013397915.1. Taxonomy (NCBI): domain Eukaryota; kingdom Metazoa; phylum Chordata; class Aves; order Passeriformes; genus Daphoenositta; species Daphoenositta chrysoptera. Next base: position 373,807 of record VZRO01003478.1, read on the forward strand.
ATAGGCATTGATGTATGCAAAATATAATTTGTTCAACAAATACTTAAAAATCATCAATGTGGTTTCATAGTTGTAAACTGAAAGCTGTCCTCAGCCTTTTGAGGTGTTACTGTGGATTCCCAGTTTTGTAGCAAAGACCAGAACTTGTTGACAGAAGCTTTCTGATTTGAGAGTGCAGGTGAACATGGGAATGTTTTATCGACTCACTTTGCTCTCCATGCTGATTTTGACAGGTCATGCTGAAAGTAAGACTTCGAGCTTTCCAAATATTTCTGCTCCATGTTGGCATTTGAATTTTGTTATGAAACACTCCTTCTGTGATAATTTCTGCAAGCTTGTCTCTTTTGGAGGAAAGCATTGACTTTTCCCTATTTCTACCAAACTCTTCATGGTTTTATCTTTGTTTCCTCTATCAATTTTTTTTTTTTTTTTTTTTTTTTTTTTGGTTTTTTTTANTTAAACCTACTTTTTCCTTGAATCAAGGTTTTGAGAAGGGTCATTTATAGCTTTATTATTGACTACATTCCTACTGTAACTGAAAGGAGTGAAAGGAGGACTGCATCTTGCATGAAGTATTACTTGTACATGTAGTATCAGAGTAAGACAGGGGCATGGGAAGCTGTTACATATACACAGAATGTCTGAAACAATGTATTGAAAGCAATCAGTGCATAGGAAATTAAGGAAAAACTATTCCTTTAATGCACATATGCATCTTACCATACCAGCTGCAAGAGAATTGTGCTCATACTTGGAGGTAGTGATGCAGTCTAATGGAAAGAGCAAGTCCCTAGGAGTAGCTTGCATTCTGGCTCTTCCCAGTCTGCACACCTTTGTAAAGTATTTTGAGATTTTGATGATAGAAAGAGCTAAATATTATTTAAACCTGCTTAGTTAGGCAGTAGGCTTTAGTCTGTATTATTTTTTGTTTGTGTATTGCATGAATAGAGTGTGAAAGTGCCAGGAGAGTCTTTTGTTCTTTCACACTGCACTTTCCTTCGGCCTCTCCTTTTCTGACTTAATCACATTTTATTGAGTGGTAAAGAATACAGTAGCTACTTGTGCAATGAGGTGGTGGATAAATAGCAACCATGTTGAACCATGAACAAGAACTGTTTTTTTGGGTGCCTGTGGAAGAGCGATGACCCTCTTGGTGTGTTACTGTGGGGAAGTGACAGGTGCATGCTGTCCCGTGATTGTCCATGTAGCTGGTACTTCTTCAGTGTCCAGCAATGTGCTCCCTATCCTATTTTGCTAAAAGGCCACTTATCTAAACAGTGACAGGAGATCAAAGGGTAGCTTCAGAGCCCCATCGATGACAGGTCTGTATTTATGGCTTTAATAGTATATGTGCAGCTCAAAATCATAACCTCTAGGACAGGACTTCCAAACTTCCACCATCACAGAGGGACCTCTCCTGCTGTGCAATGTCATGGCTGCAGCAGACCCCTCTTCTCTGCTGGACTGTGCACAGAAGACCTGTACAGCAGCTCAGGCAGCAAGGGCTGCCCGAAGACTCAGTTTGCCCTTCCCTCTGGGATGAGGGCAGCAGGCTGGATTTTTCCATATCGGTATGTAATAGCTCACTTAGTACAAGAAACATGCAATGTAGCTGGAGAACCTTGCTCTGAATAATCATCTGTAACTGCAAGTGAAGATTTCTAAAAGCAGATCACTAATCTGGAAAAATTGTATGTATTGTGTTAAAGGAAGTCTCTGAGCCGCAAATAGATGGATGTTGGGAAGAGTAGTCTGGGGAATTGTCACTATACGCCTGCTCCGTGACCTTCACTAAGCATCTGCTGTTTGCCACTGGCCCGGACAAGCCCATCAGCCTCAGTGGCCCTTCGGTTTCACCTGCTGGGGCCGTTCTAGGTGCAGCAGGGCACCGATGACTGTGAATATATCTGCGTGTGTATGTGCAGGGATGGCTGAGTGGACATTCACTGGGGAGTGTACAGCAGTGGGCACATAACTGCATCACATCATAATCCCTTTTCTGATACTTCATCTTATTTTTATTTCTGGCTGTGTATGAAAACGCTCTTCACTACTTTGTGCTTTAAAGTCCAGCATATTCAACAAGCTTGTTTACCCTTTGTTCTTAGTGTGTCTTCTGTAGTGAGAACCTAAACTCCTGCAATTCTAGCCCTATGTTTGCAATTCAGTGTGTATGGTTACCAGAATGCCATGGATTTATTATATTGTTCTTACTATTGTTATTATTTTGTTTAATTTACTTCTTGGTTAAGAAGCTGCAAAAATAAGGCCAGGCTGTGAAAAAAAGAGATGGTCTAAAAGTGGTGCTAAATAAATAGTCTCTTATCACACCAGAAATGGAGACCGGACCCTTGCAGCAGTTTTTAATGTCATACAGAGGGGGGATGACGCTTCCCTTCAGTGTGGAATGTGAATGTTGCCTTTGTGAATGGCAGAATATGATGTTATCTGTGGCACAGTGATTTCACCTGCTCATTTTTAAGGGGCTGTCCCGCCTGTGAAGCCTAGGAGCTTCTGTAAAATATTATTTAGTTAATTCAAAACCATAATTGTCTCCAAAATATCCTTGTCTAGAATGTCTACAAAGTCTATAGAGGCTTGATGCATGATTAATTTTTTTTTTATCAAGCACCTGCTTTCTTTGCCTAGCTCAGTTACGCAGCAAGGTTGTTTTTACAGTATTAAGAAGTGAGCAATATATTCCATATGCCACCAAGCTTTGTAAAGAATCCTGCTGATGACAATTTCACAGCTGCTGAGAAATAGGCCAAGCCTTCCCTATAAAGTGACAGTAAGGAAAAGAATATCTATTCCATTCGCATTGGCCATGCATCCTCCCCAACTTTTTCCTCTTGAAGGAAAATGTTAGCCCTTCCGAACTATGGAACAACAGATGGTGGCAGAAACCGATTTCTACTGCAAAGCCATTTGGTCAGGAAGTACCAAAAAATGTTTTGGAATTGGGAAAATGAATTCTTGGCTGCAGGGCTACCAGCAGCCTACTAGAAATGAGACATGAAGCAACTGCTTAACAAACCCAAGAGCCTGCTTGGCCCTGAGAGAAATGGCTTTCGTCAAACATTATAGAAATTAAGAACTTTATGTATATAGGGTCTGGGCTTCAGGAGTGTTCTGTGGATTATGGATTTTAGGTGGATTAGGTTCTTAATTTCTGGTCACTGGTTGCTTGACCAACTACCACGAAAGTAGCCTTCAAAGTATGCAGAATGACCTCCAGCTGAGACAAGCTTAATATAGCTCCTGGTGGTCTAGTCAGGTGGAACCTTCCCTTTTGGCTCAGCTGATTTGCTGCCCACAGACCATGAAAGTCCCAGGGATCTGGTAACATACAGGGACACAAAATTAATGCAGAAACAGCACAGGCCACTCTGCTCATGGGTTGTGTTTAGTAGGTTGTGTGTGTCTGCAGGTTGCTGGATGCAGCAGGTTCCTTCGGCGATTCCTGTACCTGACCGAATGCATCTCCTTGGAGAGCAGTTTGCGAAAGAGAGTTTGTTTCTTTTTTGGAAGTGCACCATAGTTGTCTGTCTGTGCCGTTAACTCTCTGAAATAAGCAGCAACATGTTTTTTCCCCCTCAGAATTTCCATTGTGACTCTTAGCCACTCCTGTAGAAAATGGCTTGAGAGAACTCCCCATGCATGTGGAACAAAAACGATAGTAGCTGAGACATCTTGTTTTATCTATTCTGTTATAAACGTATACCAAATTGTACGGTAATGTCGTGTCACCAGAAACACAGAACAGATGGAAGTATCTTTCCACATATTGACTCATGTTACTCTGATAAAAGGAATTTGTTTCTCTCCTTCTGTCAAGCCTGCTAGCCTCTGGCAAGGGATGCAAGCCTCAGCGAGGAGAACTTTACCAATAATGTTCAAGTGACCATCTGATTTAAATACACTATCATTGGCCAATATAGTTAGCCTGCACCAACAACTGTTTGGAGTAGCCAGTTCTATTTCTTAGGTCTGTGTGAGGTAAATTAAGCCAGGTAGTGTTGTTCCAGGTTGAGAAGATCTTGGGGAGTTAACCCTGAGGAAGTAGATATTTGGCTTTTATAAGCGTCCTTTCAAGGCCCCAATATTGGGCCCGTTAGAGACTAGTCCTAATAAAGCAAGTGCCAGGTCTCTGAACTGTTACTATAGAAAAGTGACACCCCTGGAACGTGGGTTGCAAACTCTGTGTATTAGCTACCAAAAGTGTGGTTTGCAAAGCGCCAGAAAAATCCTGACAAATAAAATAACTACAGTTGTGCCGTGAGCATCTGAAAATTAGATGCCTTCTTTATTTCTGTTTGTGGTGAGTGGTATTTGACTTGGTGAGAGCACAGTTCTCAGATTGAAAACACGTGAAGCTGAAGTCAAAAGGGAGTCAGTGTAATCATTAACTGACTCACCTTCTAGATGTGACAAGTAGTGAACCATTCTAAACTTGCCTGGAGCTTTCTCTGGGACAATACCCACAGGGGAAACCCTCTTACGCTCAAGTGAAGCGTTATCAAATGGGCCCTCTATTTTCCCCAAATGCCAGCTCTTTTCTGTCTTGTCTCTAACCACCTGAGGACATATAACTGCTGATCTCAGCATCCCAGCCAACATTTGCATCTCGGGGCTTGAGTACAGGATAGTAAAATCCCCAACACAGCCGTTTTTATAAAAATTGCATATGCTTTTTGTTTGTTTCTTTTTTTTCTTACTAGCCTGCTCCCACAATGGGGAAACGTTTTATCTGCCCGTGCTGGGATTTTCACGTTAGCAAACCTCTTTAACCAGCATTTGGCTCTTTCCACTTTCTTACTTTGATTTGGATGACTGCCTGAAGCACCTGCTAATGGCCTGAAGCGCTGGAGCCGAAATTTGCAGTTTGTGTCCCACGCTCGCTCTGTTTTGTTACCTGCCTTCTGGAGCACCTGTTCCGTGGTCTGGGCTCAAGAGCCTGCTTTCTACCTGCTGACAGCAGCACTCCTTACAATTCTGCCTCTTCTCTGCTTTGTCCTGCACTTTGTCCTGCTCTCTGTAGCCCCTGCCTCGGCTTTGCCCGGGTCTTCAAAGTAACATCAATGCATCCGACGTGTTCTAGTGCTTGAGGGAAGAATGGTACAAAGTACCCCCTGGTACTTAGGAACAACGGTGATGCCAAAGTAAATTGCTGATTGTGGTCATTCTAAAGCCTTTGCCATGGCATTCACCAGCAGAGTTTTTTAGTTTTTCAAAAGAAGTTTTATAGGGAAATTGTGAGCTAGGCCAGCTGGCTGAAATCAACTTGTAGGTCAGCAGAGGTCAGAAGCCACATGGTAATTCAGTGTTCAGGAAACATAGGAAGTGGCATGGCCACTTAACAGAGAGAGACCAAAAGAAACTCGGAAGACCTCCCTTTCTCCTGCTCCCGCTGCCTTTTGAGGATCTGCATGCTTTTCCATGAGGTTGGTCCTTATGCCTAAACTTAGGGAAGGCTGTTAGAAGTAGCTCTTTAGGCTGTGTTTCATGAGAAAATCCTCCTCCCTATCAAGGAGCAATCCTAATGGAGGATTTCAGAGGTAACAACTTCCAACAGGGAATCTTCTTTCCATTCTGCCTTGGGAAGCATTCGTTTTTTCCCAGAGTCTTGGTGTGTGCCAAGGGTATTGTTTACATGGACCTTCCCTTTCCAAAAAGGTGGTTTTGTTTCTGTGTTAGAAGGACGCTATTAACAGCAACAGAAGAACCCAAGTTTTGTTTTCCTGCTGGTCCCCTTCCTGACAGGGTCATCCTCTTCCCCAACGAGCTGTATTCCTTAATACAGCCACACTCTGCCCCCCACCCACCTTCCACATTGGTGCCATGTGGGGTTTTCCCCAGGAATCATCTCCCTGCGTGCCTGGGCTGCAAACTGGGGCTTGCTCATACCAGGGACATCTGCTCTTGCAGAACTGGGCAGGGCAAGGATTGATTTTATTATTTTTTTTTTCCTTCTTGCTTTCCTTTGGTTGCCTCAAAATAACCCTAATTAATTTTGTGGAGAGTTTAGTGTGCTCCCATCATGGGATTGCTCTTTGTGCGGATCTCTTGCATGCTATATTTAGGTATGGTTTTTGGAACACCATGTGACCCGAATCAGATAACTTCTGAACTACTAATCATGTCTTTGACACTGACTCCCTCCGTGGCTTTGGGGCATTTTATGGTTGTTTTCTTATATACAGAATGAAAACAGATATACTCATCTGCCTTGTAAGAGCTTCTGCCAGGTTTAACAAATATTTAAGACTTTTGTTTAAACTAAATTTGATTTTATTGATTCTTCTGTAATCTCAGTTTTATTGTTTCTTAGATGTTTAACTTTCAAAAATGATTTGTTACCATATTATTTTTTTAATGGATGCCCCTATTTCACCATTTTAAAAGAAAGAAACAAATTTCTTCTGTGTTGTAGATGAAAATAGGACAGAAAGAAAAAAGCTAAATGCCCTCATTTCCTGCCCCACACAAATTTTCTTCCTATGTTTACTAGTTGATCGATCCATGGAGAAAAACAAAACATAGACCTGAACTCTATTTCTCTTTGTGCTAGCTACGTCCATTTTTTAACATGGGAAGTTAGTTATCTGCTTGGTTTTTTCCTGATTTTTTGAGTTATGCAGCCTGACTTGTATCCTGTCCTCTTGCACTGCTCGAGGCCACTCCAGCCCTGGAGGAAGCTGAGCTCCCTTTGGCTCCACATGCAGCATGGCTGGGGTTTGGAGCCTGTGGTCCATTTCAAGGCATCATCTCTTTGTTGCTCATGTCCATAATTGCTGCTTTCTGTGGCTTGGATACTTCTGCGGGGAGCTGGAGTACTGTGAGTTCTTCTGGCTTCACTTTTTTTTTTGTCCCGACCCCTTAAAACCTTTTCGTAGGCAAATGGGTCAAAAGACCTGTTTGGCCTTTGAGTGATAGGAAAGGAGCTCAGTTTGACTAGGTAGCTAGTCAGATAAACAAGAGGAGAAATTATGGCAGTACTTCTCGTCCTTTAGGAAGCAGTGAACAGAGAGGAAGAGAATCCTTCCTTATTTAAGTAAAATTTATTGTCTGATTATAAATAGTAGCTCCCCCCCTTTTTTTAATTCCTTCAGAATTAAATCCTTTGCCCAACTGCTTTTTCTTTCCCTCCTACAATAGCAGTAAAAAGCAAAATAATACATAAACCAAAAAAACCAGCTTTGAGAAAAAGGCCAATAATTAAATATCTGCCAAAGACTCTGCAATATGTGTCTGTCAGAGAAAAAAAGCAGACATTCTTATATTTGAATCTCTGAAATGTAACTGCACCAGACTAGTTGGGGAAAATTTGTTTGAAGATGTATTACGTTCCACGATCAAATGGAAAAAATGGCACCTGTCATCATATTTAGAAAACAGCTGGGTGGCATGGCCAAGTGCCATAGTCTCTTTTCACATGGCCTTTATGCTGAAACCATCCAAGCTCCATTCTCAGCAACTGGAGAAACCCTGTGCCTTTAAATGGTTACAGAAACATCTACTTAGGGGCCAGCTCTTATTGCAGCAAAGCCTGCTTCTGATGCTTCTAATTAGCAGTTAATGGATTATACTTTACTTTTATAACCAACCCAGCAGGCACTCTTCTATAGTATTTTTCAGTTATTTTTGGTAGAAGATATATGCAATTGCGCTGCTCTTCATGCTTTCATTTTGAGCATGCAGAAAATATTAGAAATAAAGCACTTTCTGAGATTATTTTACCACTCAAATGCTTAATTTAAGTCCGATTATGCATTTCCTAAATGTGTTTTCTTTCATCTAATATCTTAGAAAAACTGTAATGGGTTAATTGCCCTATCTGATCTAGACATTGATGCAGAATCTCCTAAATACATACTTATTGTTAATTAAAATATTTATATACCCGGTGAAAAGCCTGGGTTTTTTAGAATTGCAAACACAGCTCCAATATATATTCATTTAGGAATGAATGTTTTTCTAGGTGAACCCAGTACAGGTACATTCAGAAGTTTAGATGGGCTTGTAGAAACTAATGCTTTTTATCCTTGCTTTGAATTAAAATAGCAATGAGGTTAGTAGCATTAAAGATTTGCAATGCTACGTGTGTGTGTGTACATACATGTGTGGGTATATATGTGTATATATTGTATATACACAATATCCATAGCATGTATACAAACGTGGGCATGTGAATATATGTCTGTGTTTAGTAACGAAATAAATTTATGTAGGTTTTAGTTGGAAGTTTATACTTATTTCCCCTCAGAAAATAAATTTTGTTGCCAGTTTCTAGCAGGAAACCTTATTGACTGAGACTCTCTTAGAACCTGCTCTGTTCACTCAGGCCACGCTTCCAGTAGGACAAGGTCTAACGCTGGTTAAACTGGAACAGGAGAGGGAGCTCTCACTGCACTGACCAGGAAAGGAGAGGATGAGGTACCCAAGCCTAGGAAATGAGGGGTAAAAGAGGGGTAGAGGCCACCAGCTGCAGGTGAGATGCACCATTGCTCTGTTCCTAATTAGTGTGGTCCCTTCACCAAAGTGGCTTCCCCATCCCTTACTTATGTCACCAAAAATAGGAAAAAGGAATTGGCTTAAAATGGCTTAAAAAGACAGGGAATGGCTTAAGAGATAAGCAGTTCCAGGCTGGTTGATGAGAGGCTCAATAAAACCCATCAATGTGCTCTTGCATCCCAGAAAGCCGACCGTATCCTGGGCTACAACAGAAGCAGCGTGGCCAGCAGGCTGAGGGAGGGGATTCTCTGCCTCTCCTCTGCCCTGGTGAGACCCCAGCTGGAGTGCAGTGTCCAGCTATGGAGTCCCCAGCACGGGCAGAATGTAGACCCATTGGACTGAGTCTGGAGGAGGCCATAAAGATGCTCAGAGGGCTGGAGTGCTTCTCTCATGCAGACAGGCTGAGAGAGTTGGGTTTGTTCCTCCTGGAGAAGGGAAGGCCCTGAGGAAATTTTATAGTCTCCAGTACCTAAAGGTGGCCCATAAGAGGGAAGGGGGACACACTTTTTGGCAGGGTATAAGGATAGGACAAGGAAAAATGGCTTTGAACTGACAGAGGGCAGGTTTAGATGAGATATTAGGGAGAAATTCTTTACTGTGAGGGTGGTGAGACACTGGAACAGGTTGCCAGGAGAAACTGGATGCTTCAGCCCTGGCAGTTTTCAAGGCTGGGCTGGATGGTGCTTAGAGCAACCTGGTCTAGTAGAAGCTCTCCCTGCCCATTGGAGTGGGGTTGGAACCAGATGATCATTAAGGTCCCTCCCAACCCAAACCGTTCCATTATTTTATGGTATTATGACTTGCAGCAAACGAAGTGCCACCTGCAAGACTCCTGCTTTGAAAGCACTGCACTTGCTGGGTACAAAACTGTGCAGTGCTAAACTGGTATGCTCATGTTTGTTGAAGGCAGTGAATTTCAAAAGGCTCTCCAGAAAAAAATTATTTTTACGCTATTATTTTTACAGAGCAAAGGCTGAAAAGGAAAGGAAGGGAAGGAAAAGGAAAGGTTGGATAATGGTTATTATGAGAAATAGAGCTCCCTGACTGTGATGAGACATGGGCAACTTACTTTCTGTCCTGGTTCTTGAGGAGGATGTGTTTGGGCTTTTCCTGTGTCATGTAACATCCCAGTGGAGTAGGAGGAGGAGGCTGGCTGTGCAGGGGACAAAGAGCTGTTGTTTCCCTGCCCCTCACAGCCCCTGCCTGTGCTGTAGGTGGGGAACAGAGGGATATCTGCTGGGAAGGGCCAGTCCCACCTTGTTCCTGGAGCAGATCCTCACTGTTTAATCCATGTCCCTTTCCATTTTTTTTCGGGACAGTGCAGCAGGAGACCACCCCTTTCTTGAATCAAGGCCATAGTTGAGCCTCTCTGCAATTGTTTCATGTTTGCTCACTTGTAATCAGCTGAAGCTATTCTGACATGCTCAAATGTGCTTTAAGAAATAATGAGATTAATTAATCTTTTTTCTTTTCCTCTTGAAAGAGTTCCCACTCCCTTAGCTCTGCTTTCTTCCCTAACTTCTGCAAAGGTAAAGTCCATCTTTGTGCCTGCACTATCTCATCCTAGTGCACTGTAAATGGTGTATGAGGACTGCAGGATTTGCCTTTCCTCAGCCTCTGTCTGAAGTGTTGGTTGAGGTTTGTGGCTCCTTGGAGCTGCATTTCTGACCTCCGCATCAGAGTAGTGAAGGCAAGTCTGAGACATCTCAAGTTCAGTGACAGAATCCAGAGATCTCCATCAGCCAGAGCTCTGGGATTGCCCTTCCCAGTTTTATCTCTCAGCAGTTTTGTGCTAGGAAAGCCAAACTTTGCAGTAGTTGAGGTTATTGAGGAGAACTTAATCCAGAAGAGTAAGGCTCCCTCAAGCAGAGTTTGGTTTGAGTTCTCAGAAGGTCAGCGTGGGAAGCTCCCCATAAAAGCTGAACTTTGATGTTGTCAGCCAAGACAGATTCAGAAGATTTGGGAACATTTTTTTTCCTTCTTTATAATTATATGAAACACGGGAGACCTGTGAATAGGGTATTTTTAGATTGTACTTTCAAATACACAGTATCATAGTATGACAGCAAATTAATATTCTTATCAAATCCTTTTTTTTTTTTTAAGAAATGTAATGTAACTCATAGTGGAAAGTTCGATGAAGAGCAGTGTGCTGCTTGGCACAGGAATTCTGCTCTTGTTACTAAATGAAACATTTAGTTGCTCTCATTTAGATGAACACTTTTGGAAGTTTTTTTTTTTTTAAGGCTAGCGGATTGGACTTCTAATTTTAACTCCTATGGTTTATAATTAGAAACATTTCCAAACTTGTTTACAAACACCTGCACTTGACAGTATGTGTCTGCAATTTTAGAAGGATTCACTTGTCACTTCCAATGGGGGTTGAGAGGGCATCTGAGTTCTTTGTGTTTGTACAGTTAGTTTCAGGACACTGGAACAAAAGTGCATTTTTAAAAATAAGGGTGTGAGAATGTGATGTTCTGTGAGGGGGTTGCATGCACCTAATCAGCAAACAGGTTGTATTGAGTAGTTGTGGATTATTTCAAAGTCAGGAAGATTGTTAGTTATTGGTCATTTGGAGCAAGATCTGAACTGGCACCCAAAGGAGAAATTCCAAGAACTAATTTTAGCAGTTGAGCCTCTCAATTGGAAAAGATGCTTTACAGGTTTTCTGTTTTTATCTGTACTTAACACATATTACTTTCTTGCCAGCTGTCCTCAAGAAGTTAGTCAGAAAGAGTTTAAGAGTTTTAAATGACTTTTGAGTAAATGATTGCATTGTTATTTCATATGAATTTGGAAGTGAGTTGCTGAGTGTACAGTGACTGGTGGAGCATAGTTCCCCTTGCTCCTGAGTGGGATGTGTGTGTTAAACAAGTCTGTATGCAACTTGCTTGCAGTGTGGTAAATATCATACTATGTTACTCATTGGTCAAGTGTATAATCACATTAGAAGTAATCAAAATACTTTACAAAACAAAACAAAAAAATCCTTTGGCTCCTCGATATGTACTTTATATCTGACTTTTAGCTGCATCACATAGGTTAGCAGTGTTGCTTATCAATTTCCAGTGTAATGGGAAAGATTATTGTTGCTAAAAATTGATGCTGCGTGGGAGGGTGTCAGGAAGAACCCTCCAAATATGCTTCAAGGGTACAGCTGAACCAGAAGTACTCAAAGCAGACTTAAGCAGTAGCAGCATAAGGTGTCCTATGGATTGCTTAATGCTCGTGTTGTTCCTAATTAGTATGAAAAACTCCGGTTAATTAGATCAGCCTGTTTGGCTGTTTTGCCCTCTACGAGGGAACCATGGTCTTAGAGAAACTCCAATATAGCAGAGGATAAGGAGGCCACAAAAGCAGAATGTTTTTATTTTCTGCTGTTTTGGTGTCCATAAAAGCATGGACCTGGATCCATTTGGGGAATCCACATTGATGTCAAAGGATCATGTCCTCAGAGGCACTTACTCTCTATCAATTCCACTGAGAGTGGGTGTAAGTGGAATTAGGCAACTAAATACCTTTGTGCTTGTTCTTTGAAGGCAAACCTGCAGAGTACAGCCTGTATGTTGCACTTGACCCCTCTGCAGAGCAAACAACAAACACTCACTGGGGGGCTCCTCCAAAGTGATTGATCATAAGTAAACAAACAGATAATTACATAAAGCTTTTGGAGTATGATGCACAGGTCTGAAGAATTAGGGTTCTCCTTCTGTAAACCAGCTGTGCCTCATACCTGTGTTTCTGAATTCCTTTAAAGAAATACAGTTTCAACAAGTATTCACTTTCTGTAGCAAACAGGCTTTTAAAAACAATTTAACTTTTGAAACAAGTTGGCTCGCCAAAATTATGATGTTACTTAGATACTGCACAGCATAATTTCTTAGCAAGTATAGCTGCAATTAATAAATTGTGTTGTAACCATACTAGGCTGTTACCATGTTTGAAAATAGCTTCAAACACAGCTTAGAAGCTCCGGTGTTGTCAGAGTCCCAGTTCATCAGAGTTAGAAATACACGACATTTTAGAAATGGCTCATGATTCAAATATGACCATAGAAATTAGACTTAAGTGGAATTTAATACCACTTCTTCCTTAACTAGAAACTTCTCTTTTTAAGATGAATTCTATCTGGAAATAGCACTTTCACAACTGATGTACTGAGAGAAATGCCAGTGTTTTCAGTTTCCCTCTATTTCTGTTTGCTCATGTCTGCTCTGTGCCCACTTTCTTAAGTGTTAATATGTAGAAATGTTTCCAAAAAGGTAGAGGAGGCTCGAAAGTAATATCTATGCAAGTATAGAAAGATCCAGCTATCCAGCAATGCCTTGAAAACAGGCAAAAACCTCTTTAATATCAGAAGTCTTGACTGACCATGAAGTTAGTGACAAGGTTACTCAGATGTACCTGGTAAGAAAGAAAGACCTCTATGGAATATTTGTGGAGTTATCTAACCTGCATGGGCCTGACCAGTTCTTCAGTGTGAATCTTTAGGTGAAGTAGAGTATGTGGTGTATGCATGAAGTTATCTGTTCTCAGGATAACCTGCCTGGCTCCTGTAGGGAAACTGCATGGAAAAATTGTTTCTTCGGGTACATTTAAAGCAATACTGTCTTCCTCAGGAGGTGGTAATTAAAGTAAGTACAGGACTCATGAAAAGAAAGAAGATGGGCTTCAGAGTTCTGCTTTGGTTCTTCTTGTCAAAAATAACTCTTACTTCAGGTAAAATTGTTATTCCTCACAAAGAATCCTGTGGTAAGATTGAATACTTTGAGCCACAGCATGAACAATATACCAGAATGATTTCGGAATTTAATTCATATCCAGGTAACTGGGCGTATGAAGGTATATCATATACCATCATATTCCACAAGAGAGGACTCTCGGGGAGGCAATATTTGGCTGTGGTTAGAAATCAGCTGTGGATATAAGGGGACAGCTTGTATATTGCCAGAGGGAGTTAATGTAGGTTCCCAGCCCATGAAGTCCCAGCACTGGGTCATGGTTGCATCCCCAGGGCTGGAACACATTGCAAATCCCTGAGATGCAAATCCTTTGCCTGTGTCTCCCATGTAACACAGCTGTAAACCAGTCTTTAAAAGTCCATAAACAGGTGTAAAACATGCATTTTCTGTAGAACTAATGATGTTAAAGATGGACTGTGCCTATTACAATGGTCTATTGAAAATGATCTGTAACTTAAATTTTTGCTTTTATTTTTTATTCCTGGTACATATGTTTTATGTGAGCAGCTCTTTCATATCTCTGCAGTAATTCCATACCATAAAAATATGTGGGTTTTCTTCTTAAAGAAACTGTTATATGACATTTGTACCTGAGCTGAAGGGTTACCCAGACGAGCAAATGTGTACGAAGTGAAACTGTTTCAGGATAACCTGCCTTGGTTTAGGGGGGAGTTAATGATAAATTTATTTTTGTGACCTGTCTGCCAAATATTTGTACACTAATTAGGTCCTATTTTGAGGGCAGAGCATGTGAGCTTGTAAAGAACCCCTTGTACAGGATGAGAAGAGGATTTTTGTTCCTAGTGAGTGCAAACCCCATTTTTTTTATGTAGCATCACCTAAATATGTGCATTATTTCTAAGTAGCATATGAATCCCTGGGCTCATATGGAGGCACTTTTAAAATTGGCTCATAGGAATAGCTGTAGCCAGCAGAGGTGTTCAAGTGTAGAGCTTTGGCGAAGAAACTGAACTGAGTTGAGGCATAATCATGGTTTTAACTTTACATAATGTCTTTTGCAATATGGTAGAAAATTACCCTTATGACTAGTGGCAGGACCTGTTATATAAGTAATCCAGCCATGGTGCTGGTTGGTATCTTGCTTTTCACTTGAACCTCTCTGCGATACAGGTCTTGGAGGAGTGAGTGCCTGGTGCAGTCTCTGCCTGACTCCTTGGTAAGTCATTCAAGTCTATCTTTCTCTACAGTCACTTTCCAAGCTGCTGAGCAAAAATAAGGAAATTTTTCATAGAGTGCTGTAAAAGAGAGCTGCTAATCAATTTTTCTTATTATTTTATGCCCTGTGATTTTTACACCACCCCCACCAGCTGGTTAATCATGCAAAAGCTGAACACTTCATTAGCCAGAACATGTTTGCCCATGGGCATTTCTGTAGTAAATTAGTTCTTTCTATTTATACAGGTAAGTCATGGCCAAAAGTCTTTAAGGTGCCAAAGGTAAGGGTTCGAATTAATTCTTTTTCTGAGTTTTCAAAAGAACTAGGTTTAACTTTGTGTGCTGCTGATTTGAAATTACTTTTGAATTAAAGTTAGCGTGGGTAAAAGAGCATTGTCAGGCTGTTTGGAAATGACTTGTGCCTTTCTGGATCTCAAATTTGGCCTCTGTAGTACAGGCTGCCTTAAAAAATACCCCAAAAAAGCCCAGAACACATGCATGCCCTCACATATATATGTATGTATATGCACAGTATCTTCATGCAGAGACTCTGCTTCTTTGAGTGGCGTGTGGCATATTGACCTGCGTTTTTCCTTTCTTACTCTGTGCCTTTTACACTATTAATTGAAAATATGTGGTTTGCAGATGCTTTTTTGCCTCGAATCAAATGGTGCCCTCGGAAAGCCTAGTTTAGTTTGACAATGAATTTAGCTTTCAGGCTTTGGCCATTGCAATATTGTTTGAATGCCACCATTTCCTGCAATCAATGTAATTTTATATCTACTTGGAATAGAAAGTCAAGATGGTGATTGCCTTAATTTAACTCAGTGTTGTATTCATTAAGGAGCTGATCCCAAATTCCTTTTATATAGAAGTCTGTCTTGATTTCAGTGGAACCTTTCGGCGCACAAGGTGTGCGGTAGCCTTCTAAAATGTTGTCATTGTGACTAGTGAATAAAAACTAAATGTGTTGCTAAATTTAGGCTGTTGCTCATGTCAGCTTCCTTTTCTAAATGACGGTAAGTGCATTCCATAAATAGTATGCCTCTTATGTTGTCATATCTCTTTGGCTTGCTTTGCAGTATTTTACAGGATATTTGCAAATGAATTTTGTGTTCAGTAGGCAGCGGATGAAAATAACACTGCTCATTGGGACTCCATTAACCCACAGCTAATGAGGAACCGTTTCGAGGGCTGGATGAGTGTAATTCAGATTAGCCTGCGTGCCAGGCTGCTCTGCTCCCGCTCAGGCTCGCCCCGTGCCATGCTCCCTGTGCTGTGCTCCGGAGGGACGGAGTGCGGAGCGGCACAGCTCTGACACTGCCTTTGGCCTGTTAGGTTTTCTGTGCTTCGGTTCCCCTTTTGGAAGGTAGGCGAGGAGAGGGAGTGTGTGTGTGTGTGTGTGTGTGTGTATGTGTATGCAGAGATAGGTGACAGTGATCTTGACCTCCATGGTCAGGTGTTTTGGGATGTAATGAAATACTCCTCAAACACTCTACTTGTGCTTGCTGGTTGATAGGATTGTTACTTGTAGAAAAGGGTACTACATGGTGACAGTAAAGGTGGTCCAGACTGGCTCTTAATTAATTTTATTTTCAAAATCTATATTAGTGACTGTTGTGAGGGCACCTGGGCACTTTACATCAATAAAATAATCAATCTAAAAAATGTGTAGACCAGAACTCTGTGTTCACTAACAAAACTCCTGTTCCCTGTTACAACTAAAGGTCAGTCCAAGGCTGGCCAAGCAAGCAGGACTCACATGCCTGTGCCTTGGCACTTGCCAGGGGCAGCTCTGGCGGGACACCACCAGCAGCAGCTTCCCGATGCCCGCGGCCTCTGCAGAGAGGGGCTCGCTGATGGCCAGTGACTTGTTAACCCCCTGCATGTCTCAAGTTGGTTTCAGGACTGAAGGAAAAGGTGGGGAAAGTCTAATTTGGAGGCCACTCCCAATTAAAAATGTGACTTTGCCAGTTGCCAGCACTCCTCCGAAGTGCAGGCAACAGGGACTTGGTGGAGCTGTGCTGCTGGAATAGAGAGAGGAAAAGCAACTTTGTTCTGGAGAACAGGCTGGAGATCTCGTAACTAAAGAGACTTTATTGATGACAAATGTTACATTATGCAAGCTTAGCAAATTCTCCAGGAATATAATGCTTCCCAGTTTTTTCTTAACATGCGTTAATATTTTATGATACCTGTGCATTAAGGGCCAGTTCCTACAATGTTTAAGTGAGTTTGGGCTGCTAAACTACCTTTGTGGACTTTAAAAAAAACACTACTGGTAAGTGCAAATCAGATCATTTCCCAATCTCAGTTAACATGCTGATGATAAAAAATCAGCTTCTTTCTGTTTTTCATGCATTAAGTGAGCATGTGTAATTAAATTAAATGTTGATGCAAAGCTGCATTTTATTTATTTCTATTAGTACATTGGGGGCAATAATCCCACTCTAATACATATCTAATTGTGCAAGCAGCACTGAAACTAGGAGTTCCTGAAAACTGGTGTAATTTTTTGAATGTGAAATGATAGTATATTTTCATGTCTTGAAATCCAATTGAACTCAAGCTGAGCTTAAAAATCCAAGATCTGATTCAGGAGAATTCAGTCCCATCTGGCTGGTGGGTAGCAGGTGTGCTGTGTGTGTTTGAGGGAGGGAGGTGATTGCAGGCAGTGAAACATTTCTCTTTTCCTGTAAAGCTTTAATTCCAGTTTAATGCTGTGGTCTGAAGCTCTCTGCAGTTTAAGTTCTTGTGTAATCACCTACATCTATTGTTGGTCTCCATTTCTAGACAACATAATGGTGATGGTGAATGGCAGAAGCAAGTAAATGTCCAGCATTACGAAGAAATATGGTTTCTAGTTCTCAAAGTTTGGATATATTTTCTGTTACACCCAAGTCCCTTGTATGGGACGGTGTGTTTTAACAAATTGATATAGACGTGATCTTTGAAGACCAAATAAGAAAGGCTTCATTGCAGTGTTCAGGATCAAGGTCTCTTGAGTGTTACGTGTTCCCACAGCAGCATAGAGAAGGTTTGTGTAATCTGTGTATTTTTATAAAAGCAAAAAACCCTGTATTATGCAATTTGTGTTTTCATCCCATAATAGACAGGTGCTATATTTTTTATTACTGCAGTTATAATGAAGGAGGGTTTTAAAATCTTTATAAGTATTTTAGCAGTGTGTTGGATATTTTTTACCTCATAACCTTAAGAAACTTCTCCCAGCCTTTATAATTTTCCTCTTTTTCTTCCCTTTCTTCATCTTTTGATCAGATACTGCCAGTCACCCCCTGCCTCTGCCTGGGAGCTTCTTGCTTGGGAGGTTTGAGAATCTGCTCTTCCTTGACTTTTGTCACTAGCTATCAAGTCAGGTCCCTTTCACACTTCTATCAACTCTCCCTCTTCCAACTTTTAAATATTTCCTCTTCTTTTTAGTTATCTTCACTGCTTTGTAACTTTGTGCTGAAAAGTCTTCCAGCGCATGAGTTTTTTATGGGAGTTGGCATGCAAAGCACTTCTTACTTAACAAAATAAGTAAGCAAACATACTTCTTTTATAATTTTTGAGTTCACATTACTACAATAGATGACACTTTTGCTGCTGTATTTCACAGGTTTTTTCATGGTGAACTGACTTAATTTCTAACGCAGAGTGGAGCTGGTGCTGTGTTGCTGTTGCCAAGGGAAGTCCATCTGGTTTGACAGATGAAATGATAAACATTTCTCTGGACATCCCTGTAAAGTTCTCCCTTTTGTTTGTTTGCTTTGTGAAGTTAAATGGAAGAGGTCACCCCCTTTGACAGAGCAAATTCTTTTTTCTAGCAATCAGGCTTTGCAAGAAAACATTTTTTATTAAGCAAGTCATCCATACCACACCGTAGGCTGTTTGAGTGTAACAGTATGTTACAGTCTGCAAAGTTAATGCAGTTAATATTCAACTGAACTTTTGGGGGGTTGCTAATCCCTTAGGCAGGCTTAGCAGAAAGGGCAAACATATTTATAGCACTTTGAATCAGACTGCAGTGAACAAGTAAGAGTATGTGTTATACCATGCAAATGTTACACAATTTCAGGAAAGCTCAGTGCATAATCATCTTTTAATAGTATTTAAGTTGATGAAATATCTTGTCTGTAAGCAACAGAGTTGTTGGTTCAGTGGACAACAGGTCTTTTAAAATGAAACTCAGTGAAAGGTCTCGAGATTCCTGTTCTAGTGGTAAATTCTGAAGGTTCTGAACAGATTTATGGGCTGTCTAATTAGGAGCTAACTGTATTCTTTAAGCTCTGTCATTTGTATTATTCCCTAATGGGATTTAATTGGACTTTGTCACATATCTATGACTGAGTGAGTGTGAGGTTCTCCACAGCCTGTTCCATGTAGACCTTGGTTTATTACTGTCTTTGTAGAAGTAAAAAGATCATTCCTTAGTGGTCTTTGCTCCAGAGTGGAAGCGTGACACTGGACAGAGTTTGCTTTGGTTGGAGCTGTGGGCACCCCAGGCAAAAGGGACAAGAGTTAAGTCACAAGTTGCAGGAAGTTCATGGAGAAACTGAAGTGCTCAGACTGAGAATGTCCAGCAGCAAGGGTCACATCTCTGTGAGACAGAAAATCTCCATATTTATGCCATGGACAAAACTTGCACTGAGTGCAAAGCAAAAGAAAAGAGCCCTGTAATGCTACTATCCCATCAGGACCCAGAGAAAAAATAATTATGATCTTGGATTTTACACACAATTTGACTGTGTAGACTTTTTAGGCAAATAAAAAAGAGATCTGGCATCTGGCAGTCAACAGAAAGTCGTTTGTACTTTTTAAAAAGTTTTATTTTATTTTGGAAGAGATGAATATAATTGCTAACAGCTGTAATTTGTATGATAGGTTTTTAAGGTCAATTTCTGGTGCCGTATCAATGCAGAATACAGGCCTGATGAAGTGGCCATTCTATTCTAATTAAGATTTTTAATATGTTCTGCATTTTGGCTAATTCTTCCATTTTTTCTAGATATTAACTATTGCAAAGAGAGACTACAACATGGAACCTGACTTTAAAGGGGGCTCAGGTGCCTGAATTCATATGTGCACTCAAGTTACGTATTGATTTGCCACCTTACGTGTACCCACTCCTTTGCTTTTTCTTTTGCTGTGTGTGAAGCATATTGGCCATTCATAGTCCTTCAGGAAAAAGTCCTCAACAAAATAATTGATGTGTCAGAATTTTTGGAAAAATGGAAATATGTTGCTGAAGATTTTCAGATCTATTGGTTATATTTTCAGTTAAAAATAGCATGACTGAGTACCAGAGCAAGTTAAAATTTTGTATTGGAGTTATTTATATCTGAAGTACCTGAAAATAACTAGTTTACTACGTACAAAATTTGAAATTCCAGAATATATTAAAATATTAGCTGAAAGGTCAAAAGCCTCTCCCAAGGAAGGAAGGAAATCAGAAGAGAATTTGGGCTAATCAGGTTAGGTCTGTAATGGTTGCACACGGGTGATGTGGCTGACACTGTCATAGCTTCCTTCAGTTACTCGTCCTGAATGTCCCCAGCTTGTCGTTGGATCAGCTTCCATGCAAATCCTAAGCAAGATTCAACCTTAAGCCTTGACCTCTACAACGTGATCTTGTAGCATTTCTGTCGTTGTACTGAGCAGCAAATGCAGGGGTCCATAGCAAAGGCCTGACTTCACAGAGTGTGCTGGTGGAGGTGGGCTGGCTCTTAGCTACACATCCTGCAACCATCTTGGAGCTTAGAAGCGGATTAAACTATCTGCAGTTTTATTATGAAAATAGAGTTAACAGTCTGGTGATGTTAACTGTGTTAAAAGGTAGGGGGATGTGTGTGTGTTTTACTGTGCTGAACTCTATATATTTATGAGGTCTTTTTATAGTACCATTCCCAGGAGCAGTCCAGGTCCAATCAGGACTGGTATGCCATTGTGCGAGGTGTTGTTCTAATTCGTGTGTAAATGTGGAGTGGTTGCTGCCCTGAGGATATTGCAGTGAAATTACAAACAGGATGAAGAATAGGAGGAGGTGTGAAGGAGAAGGAGGGTGGCTGCAGCAAGGTGCACTTGTTTGGTCAGGGTTGTGGTACGTCCAGCCTGATACCAAGTGATGAGCATTTCATTATTTATAAGTCTGCTGCCTTCAGAACAATTGGCCTCTTTGTCTTTTGTTTGTGTCTTAGTTATTTAAGCAGAAATGTAGAGAGCATGAAATTAATCGTTCCCATGATCCTCCTGCTCTGTCTCTAGCAGTGACCAACCCCAGGCAACTCAAGTAAAGTTGTAAGAGCTTCACAATGGGCAGACTTGGGATAATCTTCTCTCTACATGTTCTCATCCTAATCTTTCATTATTAGGGATTAATTTAAGCTTTGAAGCATGAGGTTTAAAAAAATACTATATTTGTTGTTTCCCCTCCTCCACTGTCAACCTTGTTTAAAATATGAAATATCCTCCCAAGCCCGTCGTCTGAGCTGTTCTCAGGGTAATCCTACCTGGTCCTTGGTGTGTTGGCCAAATCTGCAGCTTGAGAGCTACCGTGGTGGTTTTGCTTCCTCTGGTGCCAGAAGGCCCTGGTAGATCCTTTCCCCCAGGGAGGTGGGTGAAGGCAGAAGCATGTTGAGCAGTTATGGCCTGGGTGTTTCCGTGTCACCGTATGTCAAAGCTGTGATGCTGCAGCTGGATCTCTCCCCTTTCTTTCAATATTTTAGTGGCTAACTTGCAGTAAAGCAGAAAAGGAAATAACCATAAATAAATCTGGGAACCTTTGTATTAATTTCTTTTGCTAGCTGTGTACATATGAGCAGCTTGCCATTTGCATATGTGAATCTTGTCATAACAATTTTGGGAAGTGATTTGTTAATAATCAAGTTCTCAGAACAGCTCTAAATCAGTAATTGATGTAGGTCTGGATAAAGCAAGCCTTCCGCCTGCCTGTTTGTGGAGCATTTTTGGCAAGTTTCAAGCTAGTGTGAAAACTAGCCATCAGAATAAAATTTAGGACAGCTGGGATGCTTTGCAGTGAAGACTTTTGGCTCCACAGTTCAAATAATCACAATAGCAGCTCAATTTAGCCTTTGGCTGGGTAGGTTTGGCAGGGCACAATGAAAAATAATTATTTCATGGCCTGCTTATTTGTCCCTTAACAAATAAACTCTCTGACCTATGCAGGCTTATGTAAATATGCTGCTGTATGTGGGGCTGTAGAACACTGTCATGTCCCCATTTGGAAATATGTTTTATTTTGCCCTCACGTTACAAACTTTTTTTAGAATTCTGTTTTGGAAGCAAAGAAAGGGATAGGATGTATCAGATACTGAAGCCCAGACAGCCAGGAACAGAGTCTACAAAGCCATCTAACAGTCTTTTTTCTGAAAACACATCCATTAGTATGCAGTGTTTTCACTGCTGTAATAATAAGAGCAATCATGATACGAGCAAGTCCGTCTCTTCGCAGCCTTCCCACGCGGGATGGAGAATGACAGCTCCTAAAGCTTTTGGATATTTGCCTGAATGTGTGCTGCTTAGCTAACAGCAGTTCAACTTGCTCTCCATCTTATGGCTTCCTGGATATCCTTCTCAATTTTTTCAGTGACAGCTTAAAATGTGAGATGAGGAGGGGGGAGATAAAAGCTTAGCAAAAGGCTTTTTGTGTGTGTGTTTAAGGGGAAGTTTTATTACACTTGATGATGGAGGGATGTGCCACACTATTTTCTGTTCCTACCATTTTAGTATTTGCACTTTCTGTTGTAGTGGCAGCAGCCAATCCATAACATTGTCTTTCTACTTCCCCCTCTGGAGGGGGGAAAATACACAGAAGAATACATATCAATGGTTTTGTCTTCTGGCGCCACCATTTTGGTTGTGCAGCAGTAAAAGAAAGCCTTTTTCCCAAAGATCCGAAAGATCTCTGTAGAACATCTGCCGTTGCACGCTCATGCACATACACACACACACACACACGCACAGGCTCTTGCTGAGGTGGCTATGATCTGTTTTTAATAGTGGCTCTTCTTCTCAAAGTGTCATTTAAAAAAACATCAGCAGTCATGTCATGCATTGGGATGAATTTCTAAATGTAAATGAGATTCTCTCAGTAATTTATTTACATTTGTTTTCAGCACAACAAATGAGACATCACGTAGCTTCATAATTTCCCATGACCGAGTCACCAGCATGAGGTGTGTAATTTACCCTGATTTAAGATGCTTATCTAGAAGTTCTTGCAACAATACCTGGTGGGCTTTTTTATACTACTTTTTGCTGGCTTTTAACCCATCTACTTCACCTCCTTCTCTGTATTTTCAGTTAAAAAGAAATATAAGCGTGTCTGCTTCTTGAGGCCTTTTTTCAGTAGAGCTGAGAGGAATGGCTTTGTTGCCTTTGTTTAGTACGTTATTTTCCCTGCCATTCCCTTCTCATTGCGTAAAAATCCTCGAGGGTTTCCAGAATGCATCTCCATTTACATTATGATGATGCAGGAAAGCAATGCTGGTTGTGGACATTTCTGATGGAAAACTGTTTGTCCAGAAATGAAACAGTGCAGTGGGAAGCATCCTGCAGTCGTTTGTTCTCCCCTCTTCTCAGCCAAAATACTAAATCTTAGTCCTGTTCTTGTCTCTGTTACTGACTTTAAGTTTCTGATCTGCCTGTAGCTGAAGTGATACTTTGCTTAAGATGGGATGTGAACGCCAGTTTTCAAATTATGTGGACACAGTCATGTACTACAAAACTCATTTATTTTAAGCCTGCAGTTGAACCATTTAGATGTCTAACTACTTGCTTAAGTATTTCAGGTAGGTAGATGATTAAAGGTGCAATGTACCATGCATACAATTTTGTACCTCTTATCTTGCAGACCTGGTTACGGCTTGAGTAAAAATCAGGGCAATGGCTTTTGCTATTTTACAGGTTATCAGCACAGGAGAACTGAGATACTTTGGTGAAAGTTACTGGTAAGTCCAAAAGTGGTACAAAATGCTGTAGTTTGGGATGCTATGGTGCAAAAATATTGCACATCTTCACAGAGGATCTGCAGGATTAACCCTGTGTGGATGATCTTTTCCTCACAGGAAGGAGGCATGACATTCCTTTGTGTTAATTCCCAAAGCAAAAATCAGTGTCTTCCTTTAAACTGAATAAGCATATTCCAAAAAATAATAGATTTGGACTGGTTTTTAATGTGCACTGTACATACTAGGTCCCAGTTGATCTAATTTTGGCCTGCTGGCCATTTCCTTAACATTGCATGGGTCTAGCACCAAATTATGCTGATGGCCTGTCTATCACCAAATTATTTACAGAACTGTGGTTAAATTATAGAAATCTTCCAGACAAGCAGTGCTCTGGGCAAATTATTTCATCAAAGTTATTTTCCATGGTATACTTAAGCAAAAGCTTACAGGAGCAACATTAATCTTTTTTTGGTATGTGATTATGCAGACGTGGTTAACAGTCCCCTTTTTAGAAATAGCTTCCTACCTGGGAAAACAGAAGGAAACCATGATATGAAAATTAGTTCTCTCTGTGCTATCCTCGGTTTGAAGCAAAGGTTTTATGTCAGGGAAACGCAGGACTGGGGCTAGCAGTTGGATGGCCATTTCTACACACTGTCAGCTCCTTCCAGGTCTTGGGAAATTTTTTTTTCTGTAGACTTTTAACTGCATGCTTCTCTGAATTTGTAAAATCATGTACTGCAGAAGAAGGTCAGTACTAGTTCTGGCTTTACTAGTTCTTCATCACATCCAGGCCCAGTGGTCACTGCCCACTTTTCCAAAGAAGAACATTTGTGTATCTGAAGGCAGTGTAGGCATTTTCTGCATCAGCCCCATCTAGGAAGATTTGAGCTGCTGTATAATTATGAAACATACAAAGATATTATAATTCCTAAAAGCAGCCCTAACTCCCTATTGTAATTGGCATCGTTTCAGACTCTGTTCCAGAGTTTAGAAATATAGTCAGGGTAGAACATCTATATTTGGGTTTATATGTAATGGTCATACCTACTGGTTCACTTGGAGAAATGTTGGCATAGATCACTGTTTAAGGACCCTGTGTGCAGCGTTTATGTTTAGCTCGGTGGTTTTTATCACTGCATATTTTTTTTAGCATTCCATGTTGCCGTGTTTGCACTGTGAGACAAGAATGCCTTCCCAGCCTCTGTGCGGTTGTGCGCTTTTTGTTGAACGAATATAGAAATTCAGGTTTTAAACTGACTCCCATGAATAAATTCTTCTGGGAAAACTGGTGCTAAAAATCTGTGTTTTTCAGACCTCTCTCTGCCCACGCACTTTGGGTAAAGCTCAGCTGTGTGTAGATGGCAGACTGGAATGGGACCTCTGTGCTCAGGGCCCAGATGTGGAAAACCTTATGTGTGTGAGGAAGGACGGCAGACTCCAAACTTCAGCACGAGAGCTAAAGGTTTTTGCAAGCTGAACATCTGATTTAACTTGATTTCTCTCTGGTGTTGGGTGGTGGTTGCTGTTATGTGAGGCCAGACCTGGGGAGCCTGTCTTGGCAGCTCACCCAGGGGGACTCAGAGGCACCTGAGGGGTGACACTCTAATAACTGGGGTTTCATGTATTGTTAGGGGTTTGGTTTTTTTTGATGTCAGGATGTGAATATATGTGAAAGCTGGATCTCCTTTACTTGTGATCCTCAGCAGATGCAAGCCTGATTAAGAGCCCCCTTAATTTAGAAATGCTCATAAAGACAGGAAGATACTTAAAGCTGGCTTTGTCAACAAAATGGAGGAGCTGTGCTCTCGGGGCCCATTAACAGCAGTGCCAAGATGGCCACTGCTGCACAAATACTGGGAATTAAGTTTCTACAAAACCCTGGAAGCTCCAAATTGTATATCTCACCCGTTCTTTACTCCCCCAGTTATAATCCATATCTCACTTATTGCTAGAGTCAACAGTCTAATGGTAACAAAAAATACAACCTTTCATCATCTATTGATTTTCAGTCTTTAAAAACTGACAATAAGCTATTTTTTGTCCAATTTCTCAATAAATAGGAACATTTATTGGTTTTTCAGTTTTATTGTATTACATTAGAATATATTTTATTGCATATAGTGGGTAATGTAGCATCCGGAGATATGTTTACGTTCAGCAAGTAACTTTTGAAACTGCAAAGCTCAACTGAGATATGTAAACAAATTTGTAATACTAGTTTAATTTAGATTACAATGCAGAATACTCAGCCTGGAGGTCATTTTTCTATTTATTCCATTATGATCCTCTAATTAATGGGAGAGAATTGCCGTAAAAATAATTACAGTAAAGGTGAAAATCTACTTTCTTCTCTATCTGAGGAAGAGGGAGGAATTTTGAGGTATAGTAAGCACCATGATACTGGGGTTTATTTCCTAGAAATGCACCACTGACAGTGTTGTATAGGTTGGGCATGTCATGAATTCTGTCTGTGTGATACTGTGTCAAACGATGTGGCAAAAACATCATCTTTCTCAGTGACCTCAGTTACCTTCTCTCCTCTTGAAAAAGGAGACAAATTGGGATGTAATTTAGCTGTGGCAGAACCTGGGATGTAGATCTCGAGTTGCCTCCCCACTGCCACCTGCCTTCACAGCGGAAGATTACCTGGTAGGTTTTTTCCTTCCCAGAACCTCTCAGGAGACACTGAAGATCAACAGCTGCCTCTTGCTTACTCTTGTGGTGATAACTGGCAATTTGATGATATTTCTGCTATAAAACCAGTTGAGCTTTTTTCTTAATTAGAAGCAGTTAATTTCTCTTCTGGTGACATTCCATCCTACACCCAAAGGCAGTAAGCTCATAGATGTTTCCATTATAGCACCAGAAAACCTGAGGTGGAGGTGCCTCTGCTGAGCTGAGGATGTACAAAACAACCTCTGCTTTAAACCAGCTGTGCCACTGTGCCACCAGCACTGGCCTTTGCTGACCCAGGTGGTTCTCTGGCTTCAAGGCTATCAAAGTGATCATCCTGGCAGGCTTCTCAGGTGAAAACATTCACTTAGATGATGAAACATTTTCCTGAACACTCTGAATGGGGAGACAGTTCTGGCTTGTGTTTCATAACCCTTTCACAGTAAGCAGAGAGGGAACCCTTTGGGCAAAACACTTCCTTTTGGGTAGATTGGGTGTGATTCTCTGAGACATAGGCCCTTTCTCATAAGCTGTTGTGGATCTTGCTCACAGGATCTGATGTACAAGGAGTTAATAGATATCTAGTGACCAAAGCCATTTATATTTCTCTTTATATACAGAAGTGAAGTGGAGCATGTAAAATTGGAAAGCAGAACCAAACTTGAAATTCTCTAACTTTATGAGTAGTGTATGTGTTACTTTCCCATGATCTTTAATTACATTCTTTTCTGGAGAGGGGAGAAGGGGAATGCTAATCTGGTGCACCAACTGGGGGAAAAACAAACTGTTTTACAGCAGGAGTCTAGATGACAGCACACAGCAAATGCAAAATCTGACATTCATATGAAAGTGAGCTAAGCAAGACCAATAGAAGAGAGCCAAAATGACTGCAGCAAGAGGAATGCAAGTGGTTTAAGGAAACCACGGTTTCTCTATTTATTGAAATAGCACCGCCGACCTTTCAGGTGGTGCTGATACGATGTAGATTTTGTAGAGCAGCACCAAGAGAGATGGCTGTCATAAAGGGAATGTGTGATTGGATTCAGGTTCATGAGAAGCTAGGTTTAGAAGAGTATTGCCCTTCCCTCTTTGAACATATAATGTAGTGAGGCATGTCTCATTGCACTGAATGGAAAGAAGCTATTTTCAGGACTGCTGTTTGCAATGCTTGCTAATGAATTTCCAAGGGGTGTTTGAGCCTTGGATATTGACTGTAGAGATGCTTGCAGTCAGTTGGAAGAGATGTGACTGAACACGAAGCTTAGTTCTGTGTGCATACAATCCTGCTCTCTGTGATTTTCCCTCAAGTTGTGTATTCAATATCAGTCTGCAATCATAAATAATTTGTAGAAGTCCAGCTGTGACTTAAGGCTTCTCTACAAACAGCATCCAGGACGCAAACTCACATGATACCCTTTTTCTTCTCTCACTGGCTAAAATAGCCTTAAAAAAACTATTCCCACTTCCACTTTCCAAACATTAAAGCCAGCGAAGTGGGTGGGTGCTTTTTCTGGGGTACAGCACAAATGGTCTCTGCCCTGTTTCTTGGTCCTGATGTCTTCTTCATCCCCTTGGCTGGGAGCTGGGTCACAGCACCCTGCTGTGCTCTCCTGCACCATGGGGGCTGAGTTTCTGTACAGAAGTAAATGTCTTTGCTAAACAGCTTGACTTAGCAGCACTATACACTTACTATTTATTTGAGTAAGGGATGAGCAGACTGTTTAAAAACAGCATTCCCAGGGTTGTTCTAATGTCATATTTGAAAGGCATTGGAGAGTCTGGCTCAAAGGTATCCTTTGTAAATAAAGGTTTAGGAACAAGTCTTACCATGAGTCTTTCCCCTTCATGTTCATTAGCCTATTATTCAAATGTTAGTGGCTTTTTTGTCTTGGTGGGTAGCATGTTCGTTATTCTCTGTGAGGAGAACCCAGGGAAGCTATGATGTGTGTCAGTTTAACACCTTTGAGTGGCATGTGAGGGCATCTCTCCTGCTCCCCAGCACTGCTAACCCATGAATAATCATGGAGCCAACGGGGCAGTGTGTCTTATACCTCTCAGCATCAGCTGTGACTGGCGTGGATCCCTGGGGTGAGATCAAGGATGAAATGAACTCTTGTGTGCTTGGATGTGTCGATTATGAGCAGATCATCACTCAACACCCATGTTGTTATCATTCTGGGCAGTTTACCTCTACCCCCAGGAACAGTTGCAGCAGTGAGCTTTAATCTGGATTCCAATTTTAAATTTAACTTCTATGTGGACCCCTAGAAAAAAAAGTTCAATTATGCTTTGAAAAATAAAATAAGTGAATGGTGGAATGAGAGGGTGTGGAATAATCAAGATGCTTTTTTTTCTCTTTGGTAGATGCCAGGAAGGAACAGGAACATACTGTAACTCCTCTCCTCTTGCTCATTGTTTTTTCATCCAGTCCATTACATACACAGTGGTCTCAACACCTTCAACCACTTCCTACCAGCTCGGTCACTCAGAGGCCAGACTTCACTCCCATACCTTTTAGCACTGCTGTGGCTCGGGGCATTCCCTTGGGGCATCCTCTGCACTTGCTACTTCTTACCACTCTGGGCTGGCGAGGGCACACTGCATTGCCATCCAAGCCCAATGGCATGCTTAAGCATATAAAGGCCACTTGACATCATTTACATCTTTCATTAGCCTTCTGAAGTAGTTTCTCAAAAGGTGCAGTGGCTTTCCTAGCTTTTGTGCTCCTTTGGAAGACTGTAATTTTGGACCACTAGTCTATCAGTGGCCTATAATTGTTATGCAAAACATTGTCTAAACATAACAGAACTAATTGCACAATTAAGATTGCTTTCTCGTCATCATCCCATTCATCATACTCCTCATTCACACCCTATAGTCAGCATCTGGCATTAACAAAGGCTGTATTTGTCACATTAATACATACCTTTTGTAATGAGAATGTCTTTGGTATATCTCTTTGCTCCTTAAGGGTCCTGTTAGCTTGTTCAGTAAGCCTGAAAACAGTGTTTAGAAAGCCTTGTAGGGTACATCCCTTTTTCAGCTGTTTAATAGGAATGTAAAGCTGTGGTAGTCCAGGATACAAACAGCAACTCTCAGAGCTCAGAAAAGGAACCTGATACAAGTCAGCAAAAGACCCCCCCCTTTCCTTAGCAACATTGAGGTAAGTAATACAGTGTTTTGCTGTTTTTAAAAATCTGAGGCAAATAATGCAGAATAGCTTTTCTTAACAGCGGACATTTCAAGGTCATCAGTCCTCTTAGTCTGACGTAAGGCGCATAATGAGTTCTTTCTGATAGTCCACACCAGAACCGAGCAAACCAAACCAACTTGGAAAGTGCAGGAGGTAGCAGGAAAAAGTCCAAGAATATCTGTGAATCAAAATGCAAGAAATTGCCTGGTGCCTTTACTGGCCAGATCTACACAGAAGGTTTTGTGCTTGAAGGGGTTGAGGGTGTGTTTGCCACTCACATCAGGACAGGGTGGGAGCGTCTTTGATTGGAAGCCTACGAGGTCTGCAGCACCATAATTCTTCTTGGGAAAAGGAAATGATGTAAGTTTCTACTTCTGGAATCTTTCCCCACTACTCTATAAATTTAAAGAAATAAAACACAAACAGAAAATTGATTTTTGAATGACAGTAAATTATTGTCATTAGAGGAACTGTAGTTTTGTGTCAAGGGAAAAAAAGCTTGGTGTACTATATGCTACAGTGTACTATATGCTACTTTCTGAAGCATTACTTAATGTACCAGTCATTGCTGGGAACATGGAGTCCTTTTAATGCTAGTCAGGTAATATGTCATTCTCTCTGTAGAAACTCTGCAGCAGAGACATGAGTTATATACTGATGTAGTTATCAGAAGATCATGTGGTAGCACTAATGTGAGTCACTACAGTAGAGTTTGCCCCATTTGAAATTTTTACATAATTAAAGTGAGTCATTGTCCAAATTCTGCCAAAGTGCAGATGTCTTTAATTTAACATATGCAGTTCAGCCTGCATATGCCTTCCATAGGTGCACATCTTTTCCTTTGTGCACTACTCTGGGTTAGCTCTGGTCAGAGAGATGTGTATCCCTTTGCCATTCAATGTGCAGTGCTCCCACTGAAATCCATGGCAGCTTCAGAAAAGATATCTGGAACACCCAGACCTCTCCACTTCATTTTATGTTCTGCTGGTAATTCTTTAAATACACATAGATAGATCAAAACAAGCGTCTTTTTGTTTCTGTAGTAATGAAGGAAATGGCCCACATTTCCTGGTGAAATACATTCAGTTGCCTTCTGCGACTTCTGTCTCTCTAAGAAGGCAAAGACCAGAGAGAAGATTAAAAAGGTAAGGAAGGTTTCTTTAAGAGAAAGCAAGCTGGACATGCTTACATAAATATTGGACTTTTAAAATTATAAACTTCAAGATGGTGGAGGGCTTAGTACTGAGCGGGAGTTAAACCAGGTTGTTTTAGCTGAGAACACGACCACCCTCCATGCAGCTGGCTGAATCACCAATGTTTCTGAGGATTTCACAAATCATTTGGTTTCTCTGCTCTGAAGATGACTACTCTAAGTCATTTGGCTGAAAGGGCAGTACCTTTTCTTTTTTTCCCCCTTTCCCTATTCTCTTTCTCTCTTTCTTTCTATTTTTTTCTCCCCCTCACCCTTTTTCTCAGCTGCAAATCTAGTTGTTCTCCACCTAATGCTGAAACATAACAAAATTGTGGTTAACTGTCACGTCCAGACATACCTTGTAGTTTTGCTGGGCAGAGAAGGAAAGAACAGGCATACATAAAAATGTTGGGGAAATTTCTGATTAATTAATTAGAGATAGAGAAAATTACTAGGGTTGGTCTGCTAATTTCTGAGTCACTGGGTAGATGCTATTTTTTCTTACTTGCCAATCCCTCAACAGGGACATTAAATAATGTTTACTACAGTAAATTCTTTCCCAGGAAAGGAAGGAGGTTGTGATACAGGAGAAACTTGTATATTTGATTTAAAAAGTCAGCTCTTCTCCTGCAGAAGGACTGCAGCCTTACGCAAGAGGGCATCATGCATGCTGGTCCATCCGGAGAGTAGCCAGCCAAAGGGCCATAGGTTTCAAGCCCCTTCTGAGAGTCCTGGAAGCTACCTTAGTAATTTATTGATGATGGAGATGAGAAATAAAATCTTCCTGTAGTCTCCCTGCCCATGCTGTGAGTTAATACTGCCAGCAAAGAAAGAAGTTCCCACACCTTCACCTTCACTTGCTGCAGAGAAAGGATTACGCAGGTAAGCACTCCTGCGAGCCAGGTAAATAAACAGACTCAGAAGCCTGTGATTTTTGACACCGCCAGTGCCTTCTCCCTATTCCAGTTATATTGAAGTGTTCTGTTTTCTGCTGTTCGTGATGTCTAAGCTTGTTCCTCTTAACTTCTTTTTCCCCCAGTAAAAATCTTTGTGGCAAAAAATAAAGCTGCATGGATGTGCCAGAATAGTGAAGCACAGTGTCCTAAATGATGTAACTCAGGTTTTGGGAGCAGGATAATTGCAGTAGTGTGATGCTTCTTTTAGAATAATTAGTCTTGCTGAGAACGAGGGTATAAAAGCCTGTGCAGAGCACAGTAATGAGGCAGTTACACCATTTCCAGTATTTGTGTGTCCCTGCATCGCACTGCAGATCAGAGCAGGCGTGCCCACA
Organism: Daphoenositta chrysoptera; assembly: GCA_013397915.1. Lineage (NCBI taxonomy): Eukaryota > Metazoa > Chordata > Aves > Passeriformes > Daphoenositta > Daphoenositta chrysoptera. The sequence goes on from VZRO01003478.1 coordinate 405,563, forward strand.
GTGATGGTCAAGGAATGATTTCATCTTTGTAGCCCTGTGCCAGGACTGTGATACAAAATACATGGGATTCATTCTAAAGGAAGGCAGCACTTATCTTCCATACTAAACCAGGGGTCCTTTGAGATCATTAAGAATCATTTTTACGAAGGAGAGGTTTATGTTTCCGCTCGTGGAGCCAAAGTCTGTTCTCATGCCCTGTTACTGCCTGGCACTTGCCCATCCAGGAATGAGCTCTCCTTCAGCTGCGTGCACTTGCAGGTGTTGGGATTTCAATTTCAAAGTACAAACAATCCTAATATTAAAAAGACTGTTTCCCCAGTGGGAATATGAGTTGCATGAGCTTTTTGACTTTTCTGTTTTGTCTTTTGATCACATATGATATCATCTTTAGATCTCTCTGTCAGTTTGGGGTTTTTTTGTCAGCACCATAGTGGACAAAATGTCAGTAGAAGTTAAAGTGGAAAGAGTCCCCAGAGAGATAAAGGTTGTCTTCCACTTCTCACTATATGGTTGACTCTGCTGCCCCCCTTTTTTGGGGTTTAGTCTACTGGGGCGTTTCTTTGCTTAAGTTAAATTTACTTATCTGTTATATAAATAAGAGATAGTCTTGGCCATTAGGTAAATCTACTCATGGAAGAAAAAGGGATTTTCTAGAGTGCCTGTGTGCCTTTCTGAGACATGGAGTTCAAAAACATCTGATAAGGTAACCTTCAGCTGGTTTTCTGCAATGACTTTTGTCAATGAGCCTTAAAAGCATTGATATTTTCAGGCATTATAGCTGAAGAGTACTGCAATGTCCTTGAACTACCCACCAGCCAAAGAATGACATCTCCAAACTCAGCTGGTGAATTCCCATGTACTTAGTTTTTCCTTTCTCTCTGGGGCATCCAACAAGAATTACCAGGGCCTTGGCTCTACCCAGTATGCAACACTAGACTGGTACCACTCTCAGGTGCTGCCTGGATTTGCTGTTGCCCTCAGAATATTTGCTCCTATATTGTATAGTGAGGATAATCCTTTGTTTAATTTTTTTTTTCACATTTTGAAAGGAAAATAGGGGTCTCATTCAGGTCTTTCCATTTTTGCATGATAGTACAGTTGAACAACGTGTACATGTGTTAATTAAACATCCTGTCTTATCACTGTTTTGGTAAGTGTCCTGTAAATTTAATCACTACGACACCTCTGTACACATTACAATCCTTTTAAAGATCTAGAGAAAAATCCTGGTGGATTATTCAAAGCACTAAATCACACAGAATTACAGTAGTTATTAGAAGCATTAAAACCTCTGATAAGAAGCTTTATCATGCATTTTTGGGGAAGCTTAATCTTTATCAGAGATGACTGTAAATAGAAGGGAACAGTAAAAAAACTTGATAACAGTTTATTTTACAGTACATCAATAATCAGGTAGTGTAATTACAGTATAGTTACATATTTATTGCATAGTAGGTAACTACAGTTTATTAGTTTTCTTGTTTTTCTATTATTGCAATTACCTGCAAGACCTGAGCAAACAAGGGGCCTTATTCTATTTCCACTTACCCTGGCTTTACAGACACATACACACACACGTATTTATATTACATATATGTTTTGACTACTTCAGAGGAGTTGAACCTGTTTGCATGGAGGAGGAACAGGCAGTGGACATGCTAAAGATCTCTTCCACAAGTACATTTATCTAGATTCAGAACTGTAAATGAAGGGAATCAGATTTTAGCTGTGGTTACATTTAGCTATGTAATTTTTTCTCCTCTTTTTGGCACTGGAAAAGTTGTGGTGTTCTTAATCACTTAGATAAACCTCTCAGTTACAGACCTACTCAAAGTGTGGGTGTTTATATTTTATTTGTACATTATTTATCTCTGTACATCCACATCTGAATATAGATAAGATTAAGTCTCTGTTAATTGTACTTGGGCTGTGTGTGCATGCCTCTGTTTGTGTATTTCAAGGAGTAACCCTGAAATGTTCTGTCATTTCAGGCTGTAGGCTAAGTGAAGATAGCTTTTTAAGTGTGACTTCTTCTAATTTAGTGTTGTTTACAATATTAAAGGTTCTAGTTAATTTAAGAGTTGTTGTGAAGCTGGCAGAAGAAATGTTGATGTTGGAATTCAGAGCTTCTCTTGAACACAGGTGATGAAGGTGTAATACAAAATATAGCCCATGAGTGGTATGGAGTGACTTCTGCTCCTCATGCCTTTGGTAGGACCTCAGCCATACCTATAAGCACAGATTTGGGCAGTACAGACCAAATAAGCTGCAGAGAATTTGGTGAAAGTACAAAGAAAAAGCAATGAGGGTGATAAGAGAGCAAGGAAATGTGACCTGTCAGGAAATGCTGAAGATACTGGGAGTGCTTGGCCAGAAAAAGAGATCTCTGAGGGACAACATGGCAAAGGCCTGTAAGGATACAAAAGGCTGTGGGGAAAGAAAGTCAGTAATTTATTCTCCTTGGTGAGAAATGGGAGGGTATGGGATGTAATTGGTTCAACAGGACCAAACAAAATTCACATTAGGTATAAGCAATGACCTTCTAAAGCAGATAAAACACCAGAAAAAGGCAATTTGAGATGTTGTGGAATTTCGTCTGTTGGAAATTTTTCAAAAACAAGCATAGATGGTCCTGCCTGGAGGCACACAGGGGGACAAAAGGCATTAAGACATCTTAAAAACACTCCTAGCCCAGTTTTCTGTGCCTTGAACCATCTGTTTAAGAATCATGGTTGTGAGAAGGCGGCACATTACCAGTTTGCTTGCCAGTGGATCAGAAGAAAAACAGGTGAATTGCTCATTTGAAATAAAACCTCTATTCAGTAAAATCTTTGGAAAGAATCAGCACCCATATGTGCCTCTTAAACTACTGAAACTTCATTTCTATCAAGATTTGAGGGCAGATGCTGCACTGGCTTAAGCCAGTGGCAAAAACTTCCCCTGGCAGTAGTGGAACCAATGTTAATTTATACCATAAAATCCCTGTGTTTTGCTGATTGTTTTCAGCTAGCGATTGCACATGACAGGCATAGTTTATACTGCTTAATAATAAACTAGAAAGTAAGATGTATTTCAAGTCTAGTAGCAAGTGTCAATATATACTTAACATACTCTTATTTTCCTTTTCTCATCCTCTTGATGGAGTAAAATTTCAGGTAATATATTTACTATCCAGTACTTGTTGACTGGGGGACTCCATGTTTAATTTTCAGGTGAAATAACTCATATTTTTCTCTTCTTGTTTGAAACAACTCCAAGTGAGATAGCAGTATATCTTATATTGTTATTTTTTTCTAGAAGAAATTTTGGTTTTATTTCTATAGGAGCTGGCATTTGTAGTAAACAGGGAGAGGCAATGACCCAGTGTGAGAATGATTTGTTGATATACCAAAAATTCTTCCTGCAGAAGACGATGGTACTGGTATGTTAGACTGGATTTGTACAATTCAGTTCAGAGAGGTAGTTGTTTGGGATTTTTTCTCCTAATTTTTTGATCTTATGACTGATGAGTAAGTACTGCATTTGCAACTTTCTACCTGTACATCAAGAGGTCTAGGCCACAAGGAAAGTAGGTTGCATTAAGCAATACTCTCAAACCTCCAGATGCTTTCCCTGTGAGAATTGCTTCCAACTGAGATTTTTTAAAAAAAATTATAACATCCTTTTAAGCGTAGGTGATCCTCATGGACCCTTTTCCACTCAGCCCACCTTGCTTCAACTGGAGTGCAAAATGCGAGACTGATGAGTAACATGGAAATGCTGCACTATCAGGACAGAAACGTTCAAGTCTTAATTGGGAGAACTAATTTGGAGGTTGTTGGTTGCTTTGCAGGTATTTAACAGGAAACATGAATAGAAAGATGCTGAGGTTGCTGTTTATGTCTGAGGCCACTTTCATACAGTCCACCGAGTGTGTTTACAGTGTTCATGATACTGCTGTGGGGTTTCATCTCCATTTCAGAGAGGAAGGGGTCTCCAGTGGTTTTCTGAACACAGTGAGCAAAGGACTTTCTAGATTTTTTTATAGACTTACGCTATTTCTAATGCTAAGTATTTTAAGGATATGGTTTTCAAAAAACCCGTTTTATTTTAGTAAACATTCTTTCTACAGAGGCACATTAGAGAGGAAAGAATAGGATTATTTAAGGGAGGGGAATTAATTGTGTCACTTCTATAGGCATTAGGCAAATTGCCTCACTTACAGTTAAGAGGTAACATGGGAGTATTTAAGTATAGGGTACCTGCAAGGCACTTTATGATAGTCTTAGCTTATGACCTTATATCATTTTATTTCTCTATTAAAGCAAGACATTCCTCACAGAGACTGCGATTGTGCACAGTGCTGTAGTTAGCACCTCACGTCCTGACGGCTGCGTGGTGCACCGTGATTAAACAGGGAAGGAAGTGTTGAGTACTCCAGAAGTTTGTATGGGAATCCAAGAAATAAAAGGTGATATCTGATATGTGGTAGGACAGAAGATATGTAAATGAGATGTGAAAATGTCTAACTCATAATTACATTCTGTGTGTTTTACCCATAAACGCGTTTTAAATAGGTACAGCAGATGCCACAGTAAAGAGAGTAACTTAAAAAGTAATTATGGGCCACCCAGAAATACTAGACCAAGTCCCTGACTCCAGAGGTAGTAAAGACCTCACAGGTCAGTCCAGTGGCGATGCTCAGCATTTATGTGTGTATTTGGCATTTCACAGAGGAGTGCTCAGATCTTGAGGAACAGACTGTGCTGACTTGGAGCACCCCCCTGCCTTGGGGAGAAGGGAGAGTGACTGATGAAAGATACTGTTTCTGAGTTTTATTTTACATGAAACAAATAGTCACAGGAGGAACAAGAGAATGCCTTTGGACACAAACAGTATGGAGTTGTTTTCTGCATAAGAACATACGCTGGCCCTGATGGTGAGTGCTCCCTGTAGCCTGATAGCCTGATAACCCTGTAGCTCCCTGTAGCTGTGGGTATTGCTGCTTAAGGGACTTAGGCAGAGGTAGTTTATGGCTCCTGGTAGGTTTTGGGGCACATTGCATGTTACATCTTCCAGTCCTTTGCAGAGGGATAAATTGGGTTGTGAGGAGAGATGCAGCTCTAAGGTTATGTCGACTTTCAAGTCAGAATTGAAAAACATACTTGTGTTGAGACATTTTCAGGGTTGGGGAACAGCCGGATTCTCAAGCTTACTGCACAGGGCTCTGCGTTCAGTAATTAAGTTACTGCTGAAAACTTAGATACTGTAATGCTTACAATCCAAATGTCTCACTCTTAAATATTGAAATGATAGTTTGATTTTTTTTCCCCAATTACTTTAGTGGGAAATACTGTAAATTTGACATAGTTACCATAGAAGGCAATAACTTTAGTTATGACCCCTGCAACACCATTTAACCTGTTGACTGAGAAGTAGGTGATACTTAGTGCTCAATATCGAATCTTAGAACATCAGACAAACTTGTAAAATGCTTCCTGTCTGTATGCCAAACATATTACAGTTGCACTTTGAGCTGAGTGTACAATGTAGCTGGAAGAACAACAGAGAGGGTCTTAGCAGGCCTGCAGTGTTTGCAAATAAATAGCAAAAAAAAGGAACACAGCTGAAATGTTCCTGTGTGTGATTAAAAATGTATACCTTCATTTGTTTTTCCTCATGCAGCCAAGTCATAGTAAAAGGATTATACCTGCTCAGGCACCCAGAGTTTCTTCCAGGAAGGTCAGCTCCCAGAAATTAAATGGAAAAATAAATCAGGTAAGAGTAATGGCTGAGAAAAAAAGTGAACTTTATAGCAAAAAGACAGAAGTAAGATGTCAACATAGGAGGTTTTTGTTTTTGTTTTTGGTTGTTTTTTTTTTTTTCAGTGTAGGGGTGAATGAGCAGTAAGTTCTTAAGTTATCACAGCAGAGGAAATAATCTAAATACATAGATTAAAAAGGTTTCATTTTCTCCTCTCAAGGTAGCTGTTCTGTGGTTTGTGTTGTTATGGCTTTTTGGAAGCATTGTTTTCACGAAAATCACATTATTCTCCCACTACTGACGTAGCCAGTGATGTAAATGCACCTGCTCAGGGCCTGTTCCTCGGGGAGGAGAGGACACAGGGCTCTCTGAGCACCTCATGTTGGTCGGCAGCTCCTGATGCCAGGATTTTGGGACTGGCTGCCTTCGTGTTGAGCTCTCTGAGCTCCTTCATGGGAAACGAGATTTGGTACTCAAGGAGAAAGGACCTTGTTTGAGAGCTGCGGTGCAGGGTAAATCTCCCTTTTCCTTCAGCAAAGCATTGCATACTCTCTCTTCTGAAAAGAGGTTCACTTCTGTGAGTCGTAATCAGGAGGCTGTGGCTTGCAGGATGCAGGATATAGGAACAAATTAACCCAATCTTTGCATTTAGCAGCAATATTAATATTTTCCCAGGAGCACTTACAATGTATGTCTGTTTGTCTGGGGTTTTTTAAGTGACATAAAACTACCTTCAAGGTAGCTCTCTTCCAAAATGCACTGCAGACAGAGAGGAGGGATGGTCTGACAGGAGCTGGCGGCAGCAGGACAGGCTGACTGTGTGCTCCCCACCAGCAATGAGTCCTACGCTGCGTTAAGACATCAGGGAAGGACTTTGCACAGGAAAATAATGAAAACACTGACAGGGTGAGACCACATGCAGAAAGGGAAAACTTATTTCCTTAAGAGGCACAATCATGCTTTATTAAAGGAGCATTGTAAGGAAACAAATAGGATTTTTAAAAAATTGCTTCTCACAAAAGCAATAGAAAAGGAATTTCTCGTAGGAAAGGAATGCTAACTGAATTATTTTTGTGATATAAAAGCATTCCAGTGTTGTGCTTGCAGCCTGTGAGGAAGAGGGAAAGAAAGTTAGTGAAACTAACTGGAAACAGCTGAAACCAGCTGCATTGTATAGGCTGAGAGCAATGAGAGATTAAAATAATTAAATCAGTTAACAGTGTATTAGATAACTTTATAAGTGTTTACTTTAACAAGGGAAATATTTGTTCTTGTGTGTGTGAATGCAGCCTTTATTTTCATCAGTTTTAGTCTGCCTTGCATCTAATGGCAGTGAGTTTTCAGCAGAGGAGACAGCCCACCAAGACCCCTGGTTGTTACATGCGTAGCTGGAGATTTTAGCAGGTCTAGGTGCAAAGACATTGGATCAGAATGTATCCTGTAGCTCTGCATTTAATTTCTAACTTTTAATTATTTTCTGGTTCTGAGCAAAGGTTCTGTATTCAGTCTTCTGCCAAACATGATTAGCATTAAACCCAGACCATATATTGTGCCTCTGGACTAGGGGGTGAAGATTTGCTACTTAAATATTTGGTTTTTTCTCTCTGCCAGCTGCTTTGTTGTGACTATCTACTGTGGAGCTGTTGTCCCAATGATCTGAGTAATCTTCTTCCTTCAAGCACCTCTTTAAGTATCTGTGTTTTCATGAGGAAATATGTAATTCATTCCATCCCATAGGCCAGTAGTGGAAAAGAGCATAGGGAATGGGAGGTGAGCTGGGACAGTGTGTTGGGGAAGACAATGAGATAAATAGCATAGTACTTATGCAACAGGGAGAGGGAAGGTCCTGATCCAAGGTTGAGTTTGGCCCATGTGTTGTCTTCTGAGAGACAGTGGGGTCTGGGAAGAGAACGTGCCCAGCAGCACATGTCCCAGAGGCACTGCCCCCAGCATGTCCTTCTATGCCACATGTAGCCACGGGGAGCAGAAGTCCCCAGCAGCTTCCCACAGCTGTGGCCATCCCCTTGGTAACCTTTGGTGACTGTCACAGTTTACCATGGCATAGGTATAGATCAAATGGCCCTGGGTTTTGGTTTGTGTAGTTGTGACTCATTTGACTGTAGTAGATGTAATTTTGAGATGGAATGGCAGAAGTGGAGGTATGTGAGAGCCAGCATATAAAATGGTGTTGGATCCCATATGGGACTCTTGCATTGTCTCAGTACCCAGGGATGACTTAGGCCATAACACCCCTTAGCAATGGGAAGAGAGGTGTGTGATTCTCACTTTGGAGCCAAATACTTTCCTCAGTGTCCATGTGCCAGCTGCATCGACTCAGAACACTGTAAGGAGCTCCATTAAGTTCTATTGGGTCCATAATCTGCGCATTAAGAAAAATTTACATGATAGATGGAGCTGTTAAAGTCTAATTGGGTAATCAAAAATTAGTTAATGTGCCAAAATATGTATTTAGCTGATAAACTCTAATGGTTCCAAAGGGTTCTAGTATTAATAGAAGGCATGCTTGCACGCTAAGGAGTTGAGAGTAAGATATTGCTCTTGTAACACGCATTTCAAATACAGATCCCAAAGCACTTGACAGATACTAAATCACTTATTGATTTGATTTTTCCAAAATATGTCCATCCAAGACTCTGGGGGAATACATGTTAACAATAACGTCAAATTTGCACATAAGTAATAAATTATAATTTTCCCCACTTCCCAAGTCTATCAAGTGCAATAATCACTCCTGCCCTTAAACCCAGTTAAAACCTCTTTAGGCTGGGTCTTCCATAACTGAACCGTGTTAGGTCCCCATGATACACTGTATCCACTTGAGTGAAAAATACGTTGAATCCCAGGGAAAGGAACTGGTTTGAAAAGGGTTAGAGGTAAAGTAAGTGGCAGAGTCAGTAGAAGAACGTGTCATTGCTGGTTACTTCTCCTTTACTCTGCAGAGTAACGAGCACAGCATTTGTGCATTCTCAGAGCCAGAAGGATGTTTCAGCATTCTGCAAATAGCTTCCTTACCTATTCGTTCAAATTTCATTCTATTATACGTGGAGGACATGAATAAGAATTTTAAAATAACTCTTCTGCTTAATCTTTCCAAAGTGTCCTAATGTATTATTAATAGCATGCCACTCCCACATTATAATGGCATGTGGTTCTGTGTTTGTACAGCATCTAGTGTAATAAGAACCTCATCCAAGAGACTTTTGTAGGCTCTTCTACAGTTCAAACAGATAATGATAGCTTTATTTTAATATGGAAAAAGGTTATCCTTGTTTTATGAAGGAAATGGAGGCAGAAAGGTAACACCTGTCATAGAACTAGAACTAGACTGCAGGCTCAGATGTTTCTTTGCTGCTCTGGCTGCTAGACCACAGCACAGAGGCATTCCTAAAACTTGCAGCTGTTAAACACAATTTATGGTTTGGTTCATATATACTGTGCCTTTATTCCTCTATGGGATTTATAACAGTAACTATCTTGAGTGTGTCAGACCTATTGTGCTCTAAAAATGCCTCCAGACACTTAGAAGTGCCAGACAGCCGAAGTCCCTTCTGTTCAACTAAGCACACCCTTGAGGAGGGAAAAAGAACATGTCCAAGAAAACTCATGCTTAGGGTAACCTAATCCTATCTCCATACCATGTAAATATTTAAAGAGAAAATGCAACAACCACATTGTTGAATTTCCTACTTTGGATGACTGTCACATTTTTAATGATAGTTGAGTAGTTTTGTATTTTATTTATGTGGTGTCATTTGTTTGCTGGGGAATATGAATTGAACGGTTTCCTTGCCTCTGAATTTGAAAATGTATTTTCCCCGATATCATTAGTTGAAGGATGTTACCACATAAATAAATAAATAAGCCAAGTGTTGTGATTGTTTGCTGTCTCATATACATAGATCCAAAAGTATACTGAAATGCTGTTTGAAACAGATGAGTCAATACCACATTTTCTGACATCTGTGTAGAAAGAGAGAGAAAAAAGAAAACCCTCACAGAGAGGGGAAAAAACAGAAACAGTCACTTGGCTTTATGGGAAAGCTCTGGCCTGAGAAAGGAGCTAGAAGAAAAAAAAAAAAAGGTGGGGAATAATGAATTCATCAAGCTGAAAATGCACAGGCCAATGGAGCGCTTAGATTTCAATAGAAGGCAAATGGAAAGAGAGCCCCCATTACTGCTGAGATGCAACGACACGGCTGCACTAATCGCTTGGTCATGCTTGGGAGACACTAAGCCATCATGGGCCATGACATGGGCAGAACAGGCTCCAGGGTTTGTTGTAAGAAAAAATTGTTTATTTAACATCCACAAGCAGCATCATCCCTCTCCTTTACCTTGCAGCCTCATGCCCAGATCCGTCCCTCTCTCGGGGAAGCGCATGCCGGGCGGCGCGGCTGGGGTCCTGCCACGGAGCAGGCCTGGGCAGCTGGTAACAAGAAGGGAATGTTTCTGGTAGGGTGCCACCAAGGTGGCGACAGGCAGAACTGTCCTGCAGTGGGAATCAGTGTCTCACCAAACTGGTCACCCCTTTAAACAAAATTCAGAGTACTTACTAGCTTCAAAATTCACATAAGTGGTGAGATTACTTTTATGTGAGATATGCCCCCTCTCCTGAAAAAAAATAGTTCTCCTTGGTTGTTATTTGGACAACTGACCATTTCTGTTTGAACAGAAGGGAAGATGCTGAACCAAGTGATGTTGGGTTGAGAAAATAATAGTTTCTGGGAACTTGTTATGGTAACATTGAGGAGAGTCTCCTCTGAGGCCAGTCTTCCAAGGCCAGGTAAGCTTTGGCACAGTTGTGCTCCTTGAATAAAGCAGTGCTTGAAAGAAATGCAGTGTTGGTGCAGGAGCTTGCAAGTGCTGGGCTCTATTCTTGGCTCCTGCCACAGACTTCCTATGTGCTGAGGAACAAATCTTTTAGATCAACGTGCTTTTTTTCAGGTTTTTTTTTTTTTCTTTTTTTGGTTAGAATTTCCTTGCATTTTAGATCTGTGGGGAATTAAATGGAACAGACATTTAGATTCACTTCCTCCCCCCTCCCCTCAGTAATAGACAAAATGGAAAGGATATAGAAACGTGTTTAAAAGATCAAATCAATGCACTTATTTTGTAAGCAGAAACTAAAGGGAACAAGCTGTTGGTTTCTTTAAAAAATACACAACTGCTTTTTTTCCCCCCAACCTCCCTCTGAGATAAATCAAAATCAGTCTTTGAAAGATTAATTGAGGAGTCCATATTTCACAAAAATGTAGGCAATGACTCCAAAAAAGGGCATAGTGTTGACTAATAAAACTGTCTAGCTATACAAACCTTTAAAATGAAGAAATTGCCCATCTACATATTTTTTCTGCTACTTATCTTAATTAGCTCCACAAAAACCACTGCCTGCTTCCACTTTCCCATTAATTAGTCCCATGCTACTGTGAAGTGAGTACTGAAAAAATAGCAATTCTTAGTTCCTTGTGTAATAATACAGGACATTACCTTCACTCTGACCAGAGGAGAAGGGAAGACACTTTAGGAGAGCACAGCTGTCTTGTAAGATTTCTGAATTCATTAACAGATTTGCATTATATCTGTGTAAGAAAGAATTTAATGTCTTGAACACACACACATATATATTATGACACAAAATTAGTAAATCTAGATTACCTAACTGTGATCTGCTCTAGGGTGTTCCTCTATGATAAAACTAATATTAGGGAAAGAAAGAGACTAGGAGAGCAGAAGTTAATTAAAAAAAAAAAATAAAAAATCACATGTATTTAAGGCAGAAATAAAGAACTGGGAATTCTTTGTTTTCTCCATCTTGTGATCCAAAAGGAGAAATAATAATGAAGAAAGAAACACTAAAGCCTGCTCTTTAAGAAAACCCCCCAAAATTCCTTGAGTTAAAAATTAATCTGGATAGCTATAGAAGATTCATCTACAAAATTATTGTTGCTCCTCCAGTCCTTATTCAGATAAGTTCTATTTTCTATAAGACATGTGTGTGAGCTTGTTAACTGAACCCATAATTGATGCACTTCTAAGATCTACAGGCCCAAATGGCTTAAAATTGTAATATCTTGAGAACGCTGACCTGTGAAAAGAATGGTTTACAAAGGGTATCACTCATGCTCATGAGCTTCCTGAGTGCCAGGTAACAAATGCAGTTTGGATATTTTCTAGTCAGGTGAAAACTGGCTACTCTGGTGTCAAAAATCCTGTTATTAGTGGCTTTAATTTTATTCTTTGCAAACCATCAAGTTGTGGGGATTGAGCTGAAACTGATGAACTTACCTACTGCCCAAGAGTTTTCCACCACCAGGAGACCACAGACCACCTTGTGAGGCAGCCTGCAGTCAGAACAGAGCAGTTTGGAGGGGCTGGAAATGTAGGGACTTATGGCACAGCATCAAAGTGCAGGTAGGTAACCCTGGCAGTACCCACCCGCCAGAAAAATGTGATCCTGCATAGTCCTGAGTTTCCACAAGTTTAACATTTGTGATATCGGTTAGTCAACATCTCTCTAGTGAATTAAAGTTCAGCCTGGGGATTTATCTGTTGTTTCATCTTGATGAGACAGAAATGATTGAGTTTAGGCCAGGCATAGCTAATTTATCTTAAAACAGATGAAGCCTGTATACCCATCTTCAAGTAAAGATCATGTTTCTCATTGTGATATCTGAGAGTCTTTAACTCTCTATCATGAGAACTTGCAGTTCCTCACTTAAAAAAAAATAATTAGAGAATTCGGTATGCCAATTTTATCTGATTAAAAAAAGCATGTAAGCTCTTCACCCATAGTTTGTTGAGCTTATTTTATGTAAGACCAAAGTTGGGTAAAGAGGTAGGTCATTCAAACAAGACTATGTGGCACAGTATGAAGGTTGTTTTTCAGGTTCATAAAGTGATCTGATTTCATTTTGAGTTCCCAATTGATGTTTGTTTTTATTTAAAATGTCTGTAAGGGTAACTGTTCAGAATGTACTATCCAAGATAATAGCATTAACTGGCATGGCTGCAAAATCAATAATAGTAACAAAAATATACCTCTACTGATTAAGAGTGACATAAAATAAATTTGTTAACTGAAATGGATGTAGTCAACAGTTTAAACACGTGTCTTAAATACTGTAATGCAATTCACAGTTCTTATTTTAAGTTTTAGATAATTTTTAAAAGAACCTTTGAAAATATGTATTGCATTTCTCTCCTTATAAAAAGACAAGCCAAACTGAGATTAAAAAGTATTTAATTTCCTCTAATAGAGCTCCCACCTGCAAAAATAAACTTGATAACAAAACTGTAGTGTACTAGAGAAAGTAATTGAAATTGGTAATTCATAAACTATAGACTAGCTTTGAAGGACAGGTCTTTGTCATCAGGCTTCATGAGAAACAGCAGAGCAGAAATAAAAATAGATCATTGACCAAAAATATCCTTTTCCAGCTGGGTCATTTAAAGAACTGTCCTTTTTTTTTTTTTAGTCATAAATACAGCTGATTCCAAAACTGCCCCCAAAATGGGTCTAACTCTAGAGGTTAAATACTCTGGAGGGTTTTGTTGTTGCTTGCTTGCTTGCTTTGGATTTTTTTTTAAAGCTGGAATGGTTATGGGGAGAAAGAAGTGTGATTTGCAAAAATATAAAGCCTGGAATAGGATCTTCGCGTCAGGTATACAAGCATACATTCACCAAGCTGTGGCCAGGGCATCCCAGTCATGTCACTTCCAAACCCAGCAGATGTAGCTACTTGAAGTCTTCTCTGCACTGACTCATGGGGTTTGGATTTGGCACATAAATCCAGATGTGTGGGCCACATACGCATTAACTTACTAAAGCTAATTATTTATGTCTGTCACGTAAGTAACCTAAAAGCTTTTGGGAACTGAATGGGAGCACCTTGGGTACTCAGCATAGCATCATCGTAAAGACACAGGTCAACAATATGGCAAGCTAATTTTTACCTCATTTTGAGGGGAAAATTAAGAGACTTAGCCCTTCATTTAGAAGTCTTCGAGCTTTTTGGAGATACTGCAGTTGAGATTAGATTCTTATAAATCAGGGGGTTTTATATCTATATATAGAGTTGAAAGTCATGGAAATGCTCTGTTTTTGTAGATTTATTTTCTTTTTTATTTTCCATTTAGCTGTGAGGGTAAGACAGGTAAGAAGTTCAGTGACCCCATGTGGGATAGAGAGGGCACCGAGGAAGTGATTTTCACTGTGCAAGGACAGGAGGTCATCTGGAGTTAGGTACGAGGACGCTGTGCAGGTACACGTTGCACAATGTCCTCGTGTCTCTGTGTGCCAGAAAAAGGCTGAGGAGCAGAAGGATGGGCAGCATTTTCAGTGGCAGACCTGCAACAGGCATCCAGCAGCCACCCCTTGAATGTGTGGCGAAAAGCAGGGGGCTGCAGGAGAGGATCCCATGGATGTGCACGCTGCACGTGCTGATGTGCCTCTCTGAGCAAGGCACCCGCACTTGCTGCAGCTCCAAGGAGCTTTGCTCCATCCCAGGGAAGTCCAGCAAGAGCTAAGTCATGCACTGCAGACTCTGACATTTGGGGAAGTCAGATCTTCAGCTTCTGCAAACAGTTTTTGCTCCAGTGGGGGCTATCTGTTCAGGCAAGCTACTTGTTCTGGCTTCCAGCTTAAATGAAAGTTTGGCAAAACTCTGCTTGTGTCCCCTTCATGCATTGGCACTTCACAGGAAAGACACATCTTGGAGACTACTACAGATGCTTCAGACATGTATAAAATGTTTATTCATTCTATCTCTTAAAATTGTTTTAACACATAGGCACTGCTTGGAGCACAGATATAAAACTGAGTATTGACAAGAGACAAAAAAAATATGAAGATTCTAGTTCAGGACTATCAGAGATAATGATACCTAAACACCTTAACCTCAAACTCATTAGTCTCACATATCTCAATCAATATGGATTCTCTCAGAAATCAATTTTCAGCAGCAAATATGATTGTTAAATAATTCACAAGTTACAGGCCTTCAGGCAAGAAGAGGTTAGAGAAGCAGAAGGAAGTGGTGATCTTGACCTGAGATGTGATTTCAATTAAATGAGGAGAGCATCTGTAAAACACAGTTTTATGTTCAAGGTGTCAAACTGTTTAAAGAAAAGAGGATTACAGATGTAAATTGCAGTCTAAACTATTTAAAACATATTCTTATTTTTTATACATTAGCAGAAAGAATTGATCAGCAAGGAATGTGCCATTTTTAGACATCCCAGCCAGTACTACTGGCATAATTTCTTTTGTTTGCTTTTGCTGTTCACCAATCTTTATTTCACAGCTAATTTATTATGCAGTCTCAGTGAAAGGCAGATGTGGTAAAAAAACTTCCGGAAATTCTCTCAGATCTTTGACCATTTCTGACCAAAGGCATGGAATTTATGCTTATTATAAATTTTATTTTCTCATGTCTACTTGGTTCCATACGCATGTTTTCATATTTACTATTAGGGGAATGACAATTCTGAGCAGAAACATTACTTTAGGGATGGAAAGGTCTGCTTGGTGGGATGGTACTACCACTCTAGCACGTTTCTCAGGGTCTTATCATGCCTGCTGCAGCCCACGGAAAGATTTGTATTGATCTGCTGAATCTTGGATTTGACTCTAATTATGCTTGTGTAAATTTGGAGTTACATCACTGAAGTTAGTGGTATAATAACTATATTAGATTAATTCAAATATTCATATTCAGGCGCTGAATTCTTCTGATTTGTAGTTTAGTTGTGATGTCCATAGATGCAAGTTGTAGTTTTAACACAATTTAGAAATCATAATTCAATTAAAAATATTTACTAACCTAATTATTTCTATACCAGACATCGCTTTGAAGTAATTGTAATGATACATTTTAATCTGATGTTATCTGTATTCTGCCAGGGATTTTTCAATGGGCATAATTTGGATAAATATCAAGCACTCCAAATGCATTTGAATTCAGCCCAGGTCAATAATGGTATTACTGTCTGAAGGCCCTCGAAGGGTTTAGTCAGATGAGCTGGTGAGCTTATTCCAGTTTTGACAGCACTTAGATGCTCTGATGTCAGATACCAGCATAACAATTCAAGTAGGTGGAAGAATTGCAGTGAAAAGGTACCTTTAGGGAGGCACACCTGAGGCTTTTGTGTAAAAACCTAAATTCATTACTAGTCTTTAAAGTGATCTGAGCTAAGGTTTGGGGTTACCATGCATGAGACAAACCTTGAGTCCCACACATGTTTTTAATTTCTTTCCAAAGCACCCCACCCTTCAGGGTTGGCTGTCAGCCTTTCACCTGCACAAAGTTTCAGTTACATCAAAACCGAAGAGAAAGAAAAAAAAAAAAAAGAAATCCCAGCAATAAACCATTCCCTCCAGATCTTAGAAATGCTGCATAAGTTCACCATCTCTAAGATAGTTCAAAACATGAAAAAACCCTACTTCTTAAAATTCTTTCACTGTCTCTAAAATTACTTCAACCCTTTTCTGTGTTAGCAGATGCACGAACGAGTAAAGGGCTCTGGTTTTCTCTGCTGTGGATAATGAGTGAATTGTGAGCAGAAGTGAAAGGCAGCACCTGGCTGTTCCTGAGAAGAGGGACAACACTAAGCAAGATCATAGAGATAGTTTTGTAATGTACTGATGGGAGTGAAGGCTCGATCCCCTTTTCTGTGTCAAATTACTGTGAAAACAGAAAATTTGTATCCATGAATAGGGTCATGGTCTGAGCTCATGTCCAGGAAAGTAAAAGAAGGATCAGGAAGAGTGTTGATGTTTACTGCTATGGAATTACAGCCAACCACCTAAAAGGGATTTCAGTTAAAAATGGGCTAAAGTTAAGTGGAAAAGGTATAACATATCCTTATGTTACTCTTTTGTTTCTAGTCTGGTTTTGTGTTGAATGAACTTTGTTTTTAAAAATATATTTTGAAATGTGATTAGTGGTGAGTGTCAGTGAAATTTATTGTACCGTTAAAATCCTATTGGGTCTTTGTTTATGAAATGTATTTTCCTGCATTTGAGGTTTAGGGAGGCTTGATAATGAGGCTGTGAAGATTCATGGCCCCTTTTCTGCAGCTTAATTTAGGCTCTATATCAAATATGTAAAAGAACATTATATCTTCCTGCAGCCTGTGTGTGTGATACATTTTGTATTATTTCCCTGCCAATGTTATTTCTTTTACAAATGCAGAGATGGAAAATGGTGACAAACTGACAAGCTCTGCTTTCTGTTATTTTCTGGGCTAGGAGGAGTAAATCTGAAAGCCGCTGTGGTTACAAGTTTTATAAGGTGAGACATGTGCCCATGGTCATATGTTCACCAAAGATTGCATTATTCTTGACTTAAAAGTGTTAGTGGACAGCCAGCAGTGCAGTTTGTGAGGAGGTGTTCCAGAGGCCCACTGTCTCTGCTGCCAGCTGAGACCTTCCCCTTCCAGGGTAGGACACCTGAAGATAAACGTTCCCGTTGGAAAGCGGCATGGTGCCCCCAGCCATATGGCAGTGACCTGGCAGTGAGCTTTATTTAGCTGCAGAGGTGTAACTGAGGTATACTCTTGTCCTTGACTGTAATGAGCTTGGGAGGATGGTGATTACAGTGGAAAGGTGTGACTTAGATTTCCACAGAGTTGGTCCAATCTCCTCCTCGTTCTGCTGATTCTCCGTGCTGCCATCTGTCAGTGCAGAGAGGCTCGGGCGTGGTAGGATTGGTCCTCAGGTGATTTTGGTGTGTTGCTCCAATGTAGCATGTCTCTTCCAGGGAGGTGTTACTGTACCTGATTTAGAGAACCACCATATATTGATCTGTTCCATAATTTAGGAGAATCTTTAATTCATGTTTTCCTTATACAGAGGATTATTTTCCTCTCAAGGCTCAAATCCTGCCCAAGACCCAGGTCCATTGAGAGTGGTACACAGGTGTCTCTGCACACAATGGTTCCCAGTTCTTCAAATACCCTTTTTACTAACTTGGTCAAATGACTGTCTCTGGCCATAAGCAGGAGAAAGATTTCTGAGGGATGGATATATAGGAAGAGTAGGGCAAGATGTTTCCATTTGTTACAGGTGCATCCTTAAGTACAACAGAAGGGCATTTCTTACTGCACACGTCAGTGTAATTGAAATTAGAACCCTGCCCCAGCAGTCTGTAAAGAAACTGATAAAGATCAATTTTGTTACCTCACCAAAAACTGAAAAATTGACCTCCTCTTGCTTACATGATAGAAACTCTGAGTAATCCCACTGAAGGCTGGTGAGTGACATATGTAAAATTCTTATTCTCTGATCAAGCCCTGAAGTCTTTGCAAGTGAAAGCTTTCATTTGCTAGCATCTTTCAGATTGATGCAAGCGGTTAGGGAACGAAACCATCAGCTCCGTCTCTAAGATCTGTAGAAACAGCACATCCCCGGTTTGAATTGTTCTGAGTTGTGTCTTTGAATCCTACCTCTGCTATGTTTGAGATGTTGTTTAGCCAGAAAAAACCCAAATCTTTAGGGCCAAGCTTTCCTTTCAGCTGTGTCCTGGGATGTCAAGAGAACAAAGCTCTGTTAATTGTTCCTCATTCAGGATGCATAGCATGGCATTATAATACTCAAACAATATTCATTAGGCAAAACAATTGCAATAATTATCTTATAAAAAGTCAGGCAGGGTAATTTCTTTTAAAATGAGGATAATCTCCAGAGGAGATTCTGCTCCAGTTTTGGTTTTGTTTGTTTATTTTTGGCTGAATGGTTTTAAATAGAAATTACTGGGGTGTCAATGACCTCTGGGTTCAATTGAATTAAGAGATTTAAATGAAGTTTAAGCAATATTGGTATTTGCTGGGAGGTAGAAAATGTATAGGAAACATACTGCAAATTTTGTTTTGAAGCAATGGCCAAAAATCAGGTGGTAGAGTGGTTTTAAGCATTTCAGCAAGGCATTTGAAATTTGGAAAATGAGATCTTATCTCTAGCCCTCCTTGGGATGTTCTGGTTTTTGATGCTTTGTAACATAACTGGGGTTTTTTGTTCATCTATGGGGACTCATACAAGACATGAAAAACAGCAATAGCATTCCTCCTCCTCACTTCTAATGTCATTCCCAAGTATTAGCAAAATCCTGTACCTGGGTCTTATACGTGATCAGCACAGAAGGACATGCCAGGCGCTAAGTATTTAAAAAATCAGTCAGTTTTACTGGACACCATGATAACTACCCTTCAAAAATCAGGAGCATTTCTAGCAAGTCAAGGTTCTCCTTCTTTGGATTCAGTACAGTAGTTTCCATAAGACGCCAATAGTACTGTGAGATTAATTTAATACTAGGATGCAGCTGCATTGATCTTTCTGATGTCATTGCCTTAAATTATTATAGGATACAACTAAAAAAAAGTTCTAGAATATATATGAATAAAAGCATGATCCAGGAGTATTTCTCCTCATTCTAATAATGACTTAGTAGACCAAATCTTTGCTTTGAGAAATCCAACTTTATTTCAGTTTTCAAAAGATGGATTTTTTTTTTTTTTAACTTTAAATGTGAAGGGGGTGGGTTGTAGCAAGAAGATTGATCACTGACAGAGAAGGCTAGGAGTTGATCTGATCGTATACTCCCTTATTCAAATTCATGAATAATTTTCACTTGTACGAATTGCCCATTGGAGTCCATAGCACTTCTTATGTGAGACAGGATCACTCATGCAAATAAAGGTTTACAGGATGAGGATATAGGTTGTGTTATTACAGGGTCATTTCCTGATACAGTCTTGCCTTTTTTACTTCTTACTCACTAATTTTATAGGTTCTATTCTTCTGGCAGAAGAGGTTGTTGCATCATTAGTAGAGGAGCTTATTATTCTTTTTAATATTTTAATTGTACCTGAAAAAGCTTGAAGGTGTATTCATTTCTTTAGGAGCATTAATGTTAAAAGATGCTACAGTCTTTGAGTTATACTATGTATAATTTTAAAATAATTTTTGGCATTTTTCCCCTCTGGCAACTGAAGCCTTTAGCCTTACAGGACTCTAATTTACAGTGACACCACAGTCTTTTCAAAGGCAACATTATTATGTGACTGATACTGAAATGGTACAGTCAAAAATAAGCAGAAAGTAATTAAGGAACAAAATTATTACAATAGGGCAGGCCTGACTTGGAGACCAAGGGCCACATTCTGCTTGCTTTACTTGAACAAGTAGTCCCGTCACATCTCATTCAGATGTGCAGCAGTAGCATAAACCCAGAAAAAAGCTCCCATGAAGTCACCATTGTAACGAAGGCTGGAATCTGAGACAGAATTATGCATGTGTATGTAGAGGGAGGAAGAGATTGTACGAAATATTCATTTAATTTGAATATGTATAGGAAGTGAATGAAAGTGTTGGGCCAAATCCTGCTCTCATTTACATTAATGCAGCCGCACAACGTCTGTTGAGGGTAGAATTTGATCTGACATTAGCTCAAACTAACTTTCACATTTGCCAGATTCTTATTTGCTCACAGCGTGTGGCCAGCCAGAAATATAAATAAATCAAATCTGTTTCTAGGAAGATTCCAGCAACCCTTTGAAACTTTCCTTCTTTGCATTACAAGAAAAGAAGGGGTAGAAAAAAGGGGAGAGGATGGAGGGTTACATAAATGAGAGCAGGTGCGGTCGTGCAGAAGTAACTATTCAGCATATGTAAGTGCAGTTGGAAAATCATTGTCTTGCAGAGAATACTTGAAATTGGTCCCTAATGGCCTTGGTTTTTGTCATATGGTCTTGATTATCAGGCTAAAATTGCATTGCCGATGCCTTTAGTGTGAACGAGATGGATGAATAATTATTACGTGCGCTGAATACCTCTCTGTGAGGAAGAACCAGGACATCCCCTGGTCACCACAGCTACCATTTCACCTTGCTGTCAAGAAAACTGCAAGTGGCCAATTCATCACTTCCTTATTGTTCTTAAAATATATGTTTATAGTAATAAGTGCTCATACCTGCACTAACAATGGGCAATGCAAAACCTTAGCGTTGCAAGGAATAGCTGCGAGATGGGTTATTTTTGGGACTTGGGGTGTGCAAGCCCTAAGTGCCTTATCCCATTTATAAAGACCTTGCTTTATCTTTGTATTCGTGCAGATCTCTGTGACTATATTAAGGAGCAAAATTAATTCCTAGTAAATAAAACAAGCATGTTTGAGATATCCCAATTAGTTTTGGCGTCTGTTCAGAAATTAGTTGCCATCTTTTTCTTTTTTAGCTGTTCAAAAAGGGGCTCTTGTGCTGCCTTACTTCCCTCTGCCTACCTCTGTCCCCATTACTGGTTACTACCACAATAACAGAAGTAGTCATAATGAGGTTAACATGAATCTTATTGCTAGCATCGAGACTCTGTGGTATTGAAAAGATCACTCCACCGCTCACTGGCCCGTCCACAGAGAGGGAGATGTGATGATGGTGTGGTTCAGAACAGCTCTGAGATCTGTGAGCATGACCACGCTGCTTGTTCACCACCTGGATATTTACATTAACTCATGGCTGGGTGTGACTGCTGCTCACTCTCTATGCGATCCTTTGCAATACTGGCAATTAGCTCTGGGATCCACCAGTTCCTAAATGATACAGGTTGAGCCACAAATAGAGCACAACAGCCTGCGTTTCCTCTTGGCATCTGATCAGAAGGACTGCATGTGTGCAGGGTACAAGTGTTTCAGGACAAGATTTCCAGTGTCTGCAGGTTTGTCTAATTAATTGTGTGTTGCCATTTGCCATTAAATCCCTAATGAAGTGCCTAAAAACAGTTTTGATTAAATAATCAGACAATCACCCCAACTATTCAAATCTACTGATTATCTCCCACCAGTTGTTTCAGCAGTGACTGCCTATTATGGACCTAAAAAATATGTGTAGCTTACATTTGAAGAAAAGAAAGAAAAAGGTAATAAAAAAATCACATTTAAGAGAATGGGTTTTAACCATGGTTTAGTATCTTCTGTCAAATTCTCAAAATACTCTTCTTGCATGACTAAATTAATTGTTGTGAAACATTTCCCTTGAACTTACATGTTCTTTTTTATACCTGTATTACAGATGTCTGCACTCAAGTGTGCTGCATCCCTGCACTCACAACAGAATGTGTAGTTAAGTCAGGTTAAATATGATCCAATGATCTGGATGATGACTGATCAAATTAACATCTGAATTAAACCTGAAAACTGAAATAAAGCACAAGCTGCTAGTCTCAATTTTCAGTTTTCTCTTGTTAGCTATCCCTTGGGTTGTCTGTCCCAATGTAAGGTGGATTTTTCGTTCCCCAGAGTACCAAAAATACCTAAGGAAAAGCCAAGTGACATGCCTAAAGTAAGTGCCAGAACAGGACTGAGGATTAAGACTTCGGTCAAGCTGCTGTGTAACCCATCAGCACTTGCAGCAAACTTTGGGTAGCAGCCTGCCCCTGCTTGTCTCTCTAAACCCAATATGACAGGCATTGCTCAAGTGGAACTGAACCCTTGACTAATCAAATCACCTGAAGGAAGATCTGATGGTGAAAACCAGACGTTCTGATTGTTTTGGAGATGTAGTCTATCCACTTAGGTAGGATTCAAGTGGTCTGAATCTCCCCCATAGCACCTCATTGATTTCTGTTGATAATGATTTGCATTGGAGCAGTCTCTGGCTTTTCTGAAGTACCATTTTAAAAGGCTTGATCTGTTCAGATAGTGAACAGGCTTAATCTGGGACTGTGATGGAATTTTTTTTAAGATTGGAGGTTTTGGCTCTCACAAAGGTCTCGGACTCCTTCTGTATCATGCAGTGTTGCAAAAGGTCATGCATTTCATAATGTTCTCCCCTGCAATCACCGAGCTGCTGCAGGGTGTTTCCAGAGGTCACAGCTATGAGGGTGTCAGGAGTTCCTGGCTGTCCACACGCGTGGCTTCCTGAACAGGCTGTGGTAAATTCAAGCTGTGCCTCTCGGTAAAAATTACTGGAGTCATCTTGCTATGAATTCCAACCACAGACATCAAGGATATTATTATGTAAAGCGATGCTATTGATATTAAAAAAAAAAAAAGACATAACAAACAACATAAAAAACCTAGATGCTAAAATTTGGTAGTTTATCATGTCTCAGGGTTTTCTTTTAACTTTCTTCTCTAATTGGAAAAGCTGAATTGATTGAAGCATTTGAGCCCTGATTTAGCTTTTAAAAAAAGAAGCAGAAGCTAAAAATGGCTCAGTGAAGCAACTGAAATGCTATCACAAGCTCTTGAGATCGATAAGCTAGGGGAAAAAAAGGAAGAAGAAAAGTTTTTGAGTGACAGTGTAAAAATGGGAAATTTAAATATATCTATATCATTGCATTTTACTCCAGTGTGGATTGCATAAAATACACTTTGGCAGTGTGTTTTCATGCAATCTAGAAGGTGATCTGTTAGTAACTCTGAATTTCTGTTTATGTTCCAAATTGTAAACTATATTTATAGCAGTATTTCTATATTAAGGTATTAATGCCAGAAGTGCTACCTAAGCTTAACTTTACCAATATAACTCAAAATGTAGTTTATAGCACTATAAATAGTAACATTGATATTGACACTTACAGCAGCATCTAACTCCCTGGAAAGCTGTTTCTGATGCTAAATGAAAATGCAGGGAGCTGATAGTGTATTTATATGTACCAGGGAGTACAAATAGTATTTCATAGTTCTCATTGTTGAAATTCCCTTGTGCTAAAGGGTATTTAATTATTTAGTGGCATTGCCAAATACTCCAATTTAAAAAACAATGTTTGCATGTATATTAGATACATGTTATTACTATTTATAATAATGCTAACCTCATGAATAAAAATATTAAACAACAAGCATAATGGGTGTTACCTGTTGTTGGAGACTGATCATTCGTGATGGTTTTTCACTTTGTCCCTTGCCTGGTTATTTGGAGTCTTCTGGGTTTTCACTAGAGGTCTTCTCACATCTCGGAAACATCTGGAAACTACAACCACAACTGCTGACTTTCCCAAACCCTCCTTTAATTGAAGGGTCTCTGATAGGGAGCCACTTAATGGCTTTACCTCTCCTCCTGAACCACGCGCAGCAAGCCGCTGCATGCAGAACTTTACCTTGTTTAAAGAAAGAAGGAGCAAGGGGGGGGTCATCAATTCACCAAACCCTGATTTTGACTATTCTGAAAGTAATAAAAAGTTAGTCAATTTTTTCCCATACTTTTAATTTAGAATAACATCTGACAGGTTAGATCATTTAAGAAGTTTGTAATTGACTGTCGCCTCATTTTAGGCATTAGCTCAAAATTCTCACTCAGGACCTCAGAAACACAAATCCAATTCCTTTTTCTTTCCTGGAGGTCTTGGGTTCTGTTCTCAAGGGAAAACCCTATGCACTGTGTGTCTGAAAAGGAAAATTTCTGAAGATTGCAAATAACAATCTATCCAACATGCAACTTCTAAAAAAAGTATCTGCTGAAATGCAAAATTAATTATTCTCTGTCTTTTGCGCTGACATTTTTACTTGCAGTTTGTGGCATAAAAGGGTTTATGTAATTTTTGGCTACATTACACATGCTGAGTATAACAAGGATGATGTTTTGTGGTTTGGAGTTCTAGGTTTTATTCTCCTAGAGAATCACTGTTCAAGTATGGACAAGTTTATTTACTGTCTTGTTTTCCTCATTTCTAAATCAGCTATGATTGTTTCTTTTGATGATACCTTACATAAGCATTATGTATTTTGGATAAGTGTGGGCCTCATGAGCGGTGCTTCAAAGTATAAACTATTTTATCTAAGGTGGATATGTTTATTATGTGTGCATGATGTGAATGTGTACTTATGCATATGTTTTGTATTAGAAGCATTATATGCATTACAAGTTTATCTAGGTTTATGATGCACGTATACTAAAGAACACCAAATGAAATTCCTTTGCTTGGATGGTAAGTACCATGCCATAGTATTCCCTTTTAAAAGGGTATTCTGCCCACTTTAACAGAAGTTTAAGCTGCTCACTTCTGTGATCCAAGTTATACCCTCATAGAATATTTAGTACTCCTGTCAAATTGACTTCAGGATTTCACATACGAGTTTTGGTCCTTGGCATATTTATTCACTGGACATGAGTAAGCATTGAAGGATGTGAATGTCCCATGTTGACCTGAGAGGCATAGATCCCTCTGAGATTTAGAAATGTGAGAGGATCCACTCTCTGTAGACCTCCTTAAGTTCCTGCACTTGACTTTTAAGGTCTTCTGCTCCGGTCAGAACATGTTTTTAGCTGGTGAACCACAGGGATAATTCAGAGGGGATGCTGTATGTCAGTAGGATAGTGAAGGTGAACATAAATGAACCAGCACAAAGATCTGTAAATATCTATGAAGTCAGGACTGGTTGTTTTTTGGTTTTTTTCGATGCTGTGGTTGCGCCCAAATCCCCAAAATCTCACTGTATCCTAACCAGTTGACTGGCTCATTTTAAAGGAGTAGTAAATAACTCTTCAGTTTCATTAATCATGATTCCTCATAACAGATCTACTTAGATTGGCAGCTGCTATTGTAAAGAGAGATTAGAGCAAATGTTCCCTTTTTCAGTCCAGGTGAAAATGCCAGTGCAGAGCTCAGTTTCATAATTTTTAATATATTCTAGCTGTTGATATCTGGGATTCTAATTCAGATTTTTATATTCTGAAATTAAATTCTCACTTTGGTACACCAGAGCCCATGTTTGGTGTCTCTTTTCTGATGCGAGCTGTGGCCTTCTCAAGCTTTTCCCTGAGAAGGTGACTATAGGGTGGAAGATTTTTGTCTATTGTGGACACCAGTCAGTAAGTTTTATGCCTTGTTGGAAGAGTATGTTACAATAAATGGGAAGAGGGTTTGTAGCTCTGTGCCTTTATCTGCTTAGGAAATAACAGATTATTGTATTAAACCACACTCTGAGAATGCACTCTGGTTTTAGAGTATTGCACTTCTGCTTTGCATTTCATTTAAAATACCTTTTAAAACCATTCATACAGTATTCAGGAAACATCCTAACAAATACTCTCACAATAAAAACTTTTAGAAAAGTTAGGGATATGCTGTTCAGAGTATTTTAGGTTTCCTTTTTTAATTTTTTTTTCCTCTTTTGCCCTCATTTTGGAGGAATGTATTCCTCCATTTAATTAGGTGCCTCATCCTCCTTTCCCTCAGAATCCTTTGCTTTTATTCTGTCGCAATTTTTGATTTACTGGTTAATTTGAACTGTAGTTTTCTTTACAGTTAAAACAGCACCCCCATATATTGACACTTGTGACTGTGATTAATGTATGGAAGATAAGATGGGGATACAAAACTAAGAAAGCAAGAGGAAAGGACCAGTACCTGTATATATGGCAACTGTGTCACAGCTCTGTTATTTATTCATCTGAATGATGGATAAATGGCAAAACTCCCATTGATTTCAGTGGGAGCAGAAGTTAACTCGAAATGAGCAGCTTTCCTACACATCTAATATTCTGAGGACTCAGGTGCTAATTTGCGAAGAAAGATCAACACAGATGGGAGAAGTTATGGCGTGTGGAAGAATAGCTGGTTGAAATGCAGATCCACACAGTAAGGGCCTAATCTGCTTGATGCCACATACCGACTTCAATAAAAGTCAGGGCCTTTGCAGGAATCCAAGCTAAATGCTAGCAAAAAATCTAGACAGAGGCTAGAGAAAACCCCTCACCGGTGTGAAATTGTGTGCACATACAACCTTCCGCATACAGGTTTGTACATATGTTTCCTTAGAATAAAATGTTAATAAAAGGAAAATGGCATCCGGGAAGACAAAAGCATCCAAGGCAACCCATCTGCACTCTTGTCATATGATAGACTTGGAAAAACCTAAAGCTGCCAATACAACTGCTCAAGAAGTATGCCAAGGGAGCAGATGCTACCTCTGCAAGGATATTTTCCAAAGTTTGGCATTCAGGATCTTGCAGTTGCCATCCAGAGAGGAAGAAGGTGAGGAAGAGAAGTGGAATGATGTTGCCTTGGCACCTCCTGGTGTCAGCTTTCTCGTTCACTTGAGTGAGGTCTTTGCAGTTCTTTCTTTCTTCTTCTGCCTCAGAAAAGCATCTGATGTGGAAGTTAAAAAGGAAAGCAGCTATGTATGAAAGCAGAACACTGTGAAACTTGATACTACCCTTAAAATATTTATTCAAAGGCAAATTCATGAATGCATTTAAATTTATGATGCATAATCATGTTTGGGTTAGCAAAAGGCCCACAGAGGTACCGAATAAATCTGTGAGATCAGAAGCCAACATGGATTTTGTGAATTCAAGTGGTTGGAATAGAAGATTGTTACGGTTTTTTAGAGAGCAGCTGAGAGTAATGCCTTTGGAGAAGAGCAGGTCCTGCAGCTCCTTTGTTCCCTCAGAAGGCTGGGGCATCCCTTCAGGGCACTGCATGGGTGCTGGGTGAGCCAGTGTCGGTGCAGTTGGTTCCATGAATGTCTGAGGAACGAGGAACTGCTTTTGTGTAGACTTGCGCACCAGCAAGACCGGTCCATTCACAGAGAGCCATTGCAGCATGAGCTGAGGCTGCTGTGGAACACGGTGTGGGAAATGGGAAGAAGCAGGGGCTGCTGTGGTACCACTGCTAGCACCCGGCAGGGTAAGCTGGGCTTAGTGCTCTGCCCTGTGGTCAGCACCACCCACTGCCAATTATAGATACTTTCTTTAAAAAAAATAAATCCTCTATAGAATTGCTTAAATATTTCTCATTGTTTTCATTCCCTCTCATTACTGATTGTACAAGGGTAACATGACAGCCAGCAATCCTGTACTCAAGTGCTCAGCCTCTTTGGTGCATTGCTTGCAGCCCAGAAAGCCAACTACATCCTGGTCTGCATCCAAAGCAGTGTGGCCAGCAGGGTGAGGGAGGGGATTCTGCCCTACCTGCAGTACTGCATCCAGCTCGGAGGTCCTCAGCAAAGGAAAGACATGGACCTGCTGGACTGAGTCCAGAGAAGAGCTGCAAAAATGATCAGGGGTCTGGAGCACCTCTCCTATGAGGAAAAGATGAGAGAGTTGGGGTTGCTCAGCCTGGGGAGATCTTGGAGCACCTTCCAGTATCTAAAGGGGGCTTTTAATAAAGAGACACAAACCTTTTAATTGGGCGTGGTGTGATAGGACAAGGAGTAATGGCTTTAAACTAAAAGAGGGTCTGTTTAGATGAGATACAAAGAATAAACTTTTTGCAATGCGGGTGGTGAAACACTGAAACAAGTTGCCCAGGGAGATGGTAGATGTCCCATCCCTGAAAACATTCAAGGTCAGATTGGATGAGGCTGCGAGCAACTTGATCTGGTTGAAGATGTCCCTGCTCATTGCAGAGGGGTTGGGCTGGATGACTTTTAAATGTCCCTTCCAACCCAAACTAATCTATGAGTCTGTGATTCACAATCCATATTATGCTGATGATAGGGCATATCTGTGAAGAGGTCCCTCTCTGAGCTGATCTGAGAAAACATAAACACAATCTGGCCAGTAATGGGCCCTGCTTCCAAAGGTTTATAGTTTCTTTCAGGCTCGTGCTGATAAATAATGTTCCAGTGATTTCTTTAACATGTGAAAATACTCTTGAGGCCACGTTCACAGTTCTTGTCAAACTTGGCTTTTGGACTAAGCACACTTTTAATCAAGCCCTGCCAGCAGAGGAACTAGTAAGTGATGACCTTTGTTTTGTTTTGGGGTTGGAGCAGGGGGAGAAGGAGGCAGCCTAAAACCCGATTCCCGAGGCTCATCCCTGCCGAGCCGTGACCGCCCTGCGCTCTCCCCGTGCTGGGGGGAGTGCCAGAACCTTGCCTCCAGCCCCTCCAAGGAGGAGAGGGGCGAGCAAGGGAGCCTCGGTCAAGGCTCCCAGCTGCTGGCGACCACCCGAAGCCAAGGGAAAGGAGCCCCAGCGCCGGGAGGAGCCCCAGCCTCTCCGCCCGCTGCGATCACGCGCAAGAGAGCTCCGTGTTTTTGTAAAGCGGCATTTGCCCTTCCCAGCTGCTGGACGCCACAAAAGGTCACCCAAAATGATCTAAATGCATCGTTTCCCTGGTGTGAAGGATGAAGCAGGGAACCTTTGAATGAAGGCAGTGCTTTGCTTTTTTTTTTGTCCTGCAAGCATTCCCTTTGCTGTTACAGTTCCCGCGGTCGAGTGCTGTCGCTGTGGTTGGAGCCAGCCCCGCTCTCTTTCTGCCCATGCTGCAGCCTCCGGCATGGGCAGACTCCTGCTCGTGGCCTGGTGTGACTCTCTCAGGTGTGAACTCTGTGTCTGACCAGGTGCAGACCCAGGGACTGAGACTTTGGCCTCATCGGCTCTACACCTCCCTGGAGCATTGCAGAAACCCCAACCAACATGTGCCAAGGAGGAGGTTTTATGCTGGTTTTGGCAGGGCTTGTTCGACTGGGAGTTAGAAGTGTCCTGAGCAGAAAACCACAGGAACCAAATCTCATTTGCTGGGATTGAAATATAGCAACCAAAGCAGATCATCCTGTCTCATTGTTTTTCTGTGTCCCTGAGTCTAAAGTCATTTTTAAAACGTGAGTGATGCAATTTCTTGCATCTTTCATTTAATATGCTGCTTGGTAAACAGTGTTTTAGATTAGTATATTTGTAATTTAAATGAAGACAATACATCAAGTCAAGTCAGAAAAGAAGGAAGAAGTTTAAGCAATGATTGATGCCTCTTTCAGTGTTATGCCCTCTTGAAAAAGAAGAAAGCATAAGGAGAGGGGAGAGGTGAGATTATTGAGGATCTAGTGGGGTAAGGGAGAAAAAGAGAAACTGTTGTTCATGGGCAGAAATACACTATTTTTAAAAGCACAGTCAGCTCTGATAGCTGAATCTGTTTTCTTCAAGCGCACTAATAAATTCTGCCTAATTCATTTTTTATTCTCTCTTGGGGTCTGCTTGCAGATTTGCCTCAACAAAGGAAGCATCATGTTACTTCTTTTAAATAATTGATGGCTCTTGGTCCAAGCCAGCTTGAAGGAAATTCAAAAATAGGTTCTGATTGAGTAAATACCCTGCCTCCCCCTCTGCTCCCCCCGCCCCCATCCCTTATTTATTTTTACAGCCTGGGTGACTGGCAGTTGCCGATGATGTCATTTGGGTACACCCAGCACTTAGCAGCTCTGATTTCATTTATGTATTTATTTATATTTAAGGAAAGGAGAAGCTGTTAATTGTAAACTGTCTGATGGAGCTAAGAGCTCTTAATAAATCATCAGCAGCCTTGTGCCATAACAACCAGGGATGGACCTTAACAGGTTGAGGTTGGAATTGGTACCAAGAGAGGCACTGGGGAGACTTGTGTGTATTCCACTCCTCTTGGCTGGGGGATGTGCTCTTCTCGGGGCACCTCTGGGTCAGTGTTTTCCACCATATTGGTTGCTTGCAGGTTTTGGCATGCCACCTCTGAGGGTAGTGTTGTTTCCATGGAATAAGTAATTTCCCTGGCCAACATGGATTTGCTGAAGCTCTGTGATATCATCTATAAGGATACACCCTTTATAATTTACCTTTTAAATTACTCAAAAAACAGTGTGGTCTAAATTAACAATGAGGAAACCCACCAATGTTTTTGCCCTTTTTTTGTCTAGGCTTCAAGAGGCAGGATGTCCTTACGGCAAATATCGCCGCAGTAAGAACATTTTTGGTGTAAAATACTGCATAGGAGAAAACAGTGGTGAAGTTCACATCTAGTGAGTTGTGCAGTCATACTCTGATTTGCAGTCCACATGACTTCATGCCTCCTCAGTTTTGATAGCAGTGAGCTAAAGGACTGAAGGAAAGTTTCTGGAAGGTGGCTTCTGTGTGAAATTGTTATCCCTCTTAGGGTTTCTTTGTAAGATATGCCCATGTTTCATAATGTTAATTATGCCATTTTGAATAAGTGATGTTCAACTATAAAAGGAGCTGATAGGAAAAAAATTTTAAAATTTTTTTTTCAAATTGGCAAGTCCTCCTACAGGTCATATCTTGATACAATATTTTAGTGCATGAAACCAGCACTCACCTAGTAAGTAACATAAGGTCTTGTTGACCTTGCAGCATAACGTGGGCATGAATGCCATTAGGCTAAACTACTCTAGTGTCCAATACCTTGGAGAAATTGCCAAGTATTTCCTCTGATGCCATGCTTGTCACCCACGCTTGCCCGCCGTTCCTCGCTGCCCGCTAACGGCGCTCCGGCCACGGAGCAGTTTGAGCGCCGACAGCCACAGCGGGATCAGGCAGGGCCTTTCCAGCTGGAAGAGCAGAGCACCATCAGGGGCGTGTCCACATGAGTAGGTGCAGATGGACCGCAGCGGACTGGACGTGGCTGGGCTCTGGCCTGGAAGCCGTGGCTCTGCTGAGTGCAATGCTGTCATCAGGCGAATACTCTTATTGTTTCTTATTAGTAGTGTTAGATCTAGAAGCTCCAGTATGAAGATTGGTATGTCAGGAATATGCCATATATTTTGCATATTTATTGTTCTCCCTCCTGTAAAGTGAGTATCATCTTCAGTAAAGTAAGCATGGCGGATAATCTGATTTACAAAGAAAGCCTTCTTTGAGGAATGGAGTGATGGAGACAGGTCCGTGTATTTCTCCTCTTCCCCTCCAGAAATGAACCTCTGGCGTGTGTATTTAGGGAAGCTAGAGCATATAAGAGGGCAGCATGGGGACGGGAGATCAGTATTTCTATGGCATTACTATTGAGGCAGAAAGGCAATGCAAGAATGAAACTTGAAACAATAATACCCAAAAATGCCTTCCAGAATGAGGCATACAATTGCATGTTTGGATATCTTCAAAGTGCCCTGCACTCTGAGTAGTTCCTCTGACCAGCGTGGTGCAAAACAATGTGTAAGGTCTTTTTCAAGTGATTTTGAGTGCTTACACGTTTTTATCCAAGTGCCTGCAGAATTTGGAAACTTCTGTGTGGTGCAAAGTTTGCAAACAGTGTTTAGAGATGTTCAAATTGTCTCTTTATCTGCCAAAAGAACAGGTTAAGAATTGCTTTGGTGATGGGAAAAGCTTAAAACCAACACACTAGCTCACTTTGGGTGTTAATACAGTCTTTAACCATAGAGGGAAATCCAGGCCTTGCTGAAGGCACTGCATACCAAGGTATATCTAATAGTGTGTGCTTAACTCTGTTGCCTGCGAGCTTTTATTAAATGCAATGGCCAGTAAAATTGACCTCACGCTTTGGTTTTTTCTTTTGGGTTTAGATCCTGACTCACATCACCTACATGTGTAAAGCTGACAATTTACTGATTTATCAATGAAAAAAACACTTAGTTGGAAAAAAAGAGGAAAAACTTGTGATAAAAACATTGAGCTTTGAAGTATCAGCTGCATCAGAGGATATGAGTGGGTTATTGGGTGTAATAGGGACCCTTCTATCTGTGACCATAATGCCATATAGCAAATACCACGAGACAAAGTAGTAGCCGGTTTCTCTGATGGCTGGACTCTCCAGTTCTAAATGCTACTGCAAGCATTCAGTTTAGGAAGGAAAGCTAAAAGCCTCTCAAGGGTACATAGAAAATGCTGATCTTGAATGTATAAATGGACCCATTTTAATCCTTAAGTTATTAATTATTTCTCATGATTAATTGTAATTATTTTATTACTACTCCAGACCCTTGGGTCAAATTGCACACTGAAGTCAGTAAGAAATTTGCTGAAGAATCTCTTGATTTGGTATGTTATCATTTTTATATTGAATATTGGACATTATCAGTTGCATTAAAGACACCAACAGCTATCATGCCATCAAATTACAGGATATATTTGGGTTGCAGGCGTAACTCCATTTCTTTCAGTGTCATCAGATATAACTGTAAATTTAATGCACAAAGGGAAGGGGAAATAAGCCCTTCACCCACGAAGACATAAATTAACTGTTACCCCACGCTAAAAAAATGTAACCTTAAATGAACCTTATGTTCGGGAAAATTCAGTGCGTACATTCAGTGAATATGCTCTGTTCAGGGGGATGGCAAATACTTTCAGATTAGTCTGAATTATTGAGGGTTTTCTAGTGGGAAAGCTGGGTACCCCCCTCCCTCTGGCCAGCTCTACCTTCCCGCTGCCTCTCTCCCCTCAAGTAACCAGAAGAATCTTTTCCTTCTGAACATATAGCTTGTAATATACATAAAAGCAGAGTTTGCTTTGATCCTGACAGCAAAACGTTTATTTTTAAACTGGAACTGGGCTGTTGTCCAGCAATGCTCTTTCCTTTGCATCATGCCCTGCATTTCAGCTCCGCAGCTTGCCTGGGTGCAGCTGGACCTGCTGCAAGAGGGACCTGGCTTGATGGGTCCTGCTGAGCTCGCTCCCTCCCTCTCTCCCCATTCCTCTTTCTCCTCTGGTTTTGAAATTCAAATTGAATGCAATTTTCAGCTCATTTGAGCCAGAATATACTCTTGCTGAGCTTCAGTGGCTCTTAAATTCAAACCCGAAGGAGAAAACAGATATCATCTGTCACCGAGGGTGGGAAAGGGTGTCCTCCCCACATTTTATTCATGGGAGACAGGGCTTCACTGACTAATTCCAGTCTTTCTGACTAATCACTCACTGGCAAACTAATCAGCTAATCGATGTGACTGGTTTCTTGTAGTTTGGTCTCTTTTTGCAGGGTTGTTTGTTTGTTTGTTTGTTTATTTCTCCAGCCTATTTAGTGTTTATATTTAAAGTCCTAGAAGTGCCCTAGCTGGAACGCCTGTGTCCGCATTTGGCTGTACCTGCTCGCTTCTGGTCTCATTGTCCCCATCACAGACTATTCCCTTTAAAGAACTATGGATGAAAATGCCCCAGATTGGACAGTTGGCAGAGAAGAGGCAAGAGATGAGAGATTTTTCAAAAGAAGCTTGAAAAATAGAAAGGAGCAAAGGGAGAAAAAGTGTTAAATCATTAGGTGTTGTTATGTCAGCAGGTGCAGGACCACATATATCTACAGGGTACATACCATAGCTACTTATTGTATAAAATCTGTGTCATATTAACACATGTGGCAGTATCTCGTGAGTCATCTGGTAGGAGTCCTGCTTAAAAGTAGAGAAGAAATACAGCTCGCTGTTTTTTTCCTTACTGCTTTGGGTTTTTTCTAGTATTATTTTTGAAATAGAAAAAAGACTCTTGCAAAGAGGTTCAGCTCCTGCTTTTATTGTACTCCTTTACAAACTTCTTTTTCATTTGGTGAAAATAGCATTGGTTTGGAGAGTGGCTACTACCTTCAAAAGGAAATGTTGCAGGAAACAGCAATTTGGTAGGTGTAAGGGCAAAACTAAAGTACAATCTGTGCTAGCAGAGAAAATAGGTTGCTTAATCTAACAGCGTGATAGCATTTTAATGCTGTTCTGAGCAACATCAGCTTGTCACTGGCAAAAATCCACAACCTGAATTTTTGTTGTAACAAAATCTACATGCCATAAAGGACGTCATAAATAGATGGGACATCTGCAAATGGTGAGAACATATTAAAGTCAGATTGGAAAGAGTATCAAACACCATGCTGGTCCCTTAATTGTTTTATATGTTCCAGAGCTTTGATATATTACTAAACCTGGCTTAAGGTTGGAAACTGCTGCTCTGGAGCTTTCTTGGTGCCTCTTCCTTGTTCCTCTTGCTGGGCAAGGGTTGGCGTGCAGTCAGGACCCAATCCTGCAAACAGTTTTGTGTTTGGTATGCTAATATCACCCAAACCGAAATGAAACTCCAGGATAATATTCAGTTATCCATCTGGTCACCTTATGTACTTCAGTTTAGTGTGTGATAATCCCTAAAAAAACCCCTCTTTGCTGTGGGCAGAACCAAAGCAGAGATTGTGCCTGTGCAGTCAGCTGGCTGGTTCATGGCAGATGCCTTGCACAGAAGCCAGTGTGCTGTTATGGCAGAACTTGGGTATTTCATACTGGAGAGTCACTGGCAAAAAGCAGGGCTGAGGAAAGAGGGCACTGTTGGTGTGTGATCGGAGTAGCCCAAGCTCCCCTTTGGGAGCTGGGCCCCTTCACAACACGGGCAGTGTTGAGAGACCTGGATCTGGATCACAGTGGAGTGGGTTTAGAGGTGATAGGCACATGGCTGCCAGGGTAGCAGGAATTGTTTTCCAATGGTCTTTATGGTCATAAATGTTAGCCCTGATGCATTTACAGTTACTGAAGCAGGGGATTTTGGAATCTTTTTTTAATTAGGCAATTAAATTCAGGTTAAGCCCTGTTTCAGGCACCTCAGCGCCTCTCTGAATCTTCCTTTTTGTCTCCAGTGGCTCTGTTAGACGTTGACACTGACCTGCAAAGCTGGTACTACAAGTCCTTATAAAGAAATCTGATATTCCTATGGAAGTTATGATGATGTATGTAAATCAGCTGCCATATCCACACTGTCACCTCTTCAGCTGAAAAAGAAGGGCAAATCATTTCGTTGGTAGCTGCTGAAACCGTCAGCTGCACTGTCATAAATACTCTCCCCTCTTTCCTGGAAACTCAATATGTCAGCTACCTGATGTACCCTTCCTCTTCCAAGAATACATCTCTCCATTCCTTCAAATTCTTCTTGAGCTGGCACCTCCCATCTGCCAGTTTATTGTTCTCTTCTGGCCCATTAGTTTTTCCTCCATTCTTTTTCCATAGCCTCATGTGTTTTTTATAGAATTTTATCATGTGCTAATAACCAGAGTATCTGAGCTCTGTCCAGGAGTGTATAAAGTGATGTGTCCAAGTGCTGTGATGCCTTTTTTGTTTTACCCCTCCTCTTTCTTGTGGGGAAATGGTGGGGAAAACGGTGTGGAGTAGGGCATTAGGTTTTGAATTTTTGTATTGCTGTGTTATATACACCTACACTGTCACGACCCCAGTCACCCTCTGCCTTTAAGGCATCCCCTGAACCACCCTCTTCAGACTTTGGTGCTGGATGTGTTCCTCAGGAATATGCCCAGATTTCTTTTGTTGCTCTCTGAGAAAAGAGTGTCCATGTGGTGTCAGTTCTCTGAAGCAGGTGTTTCCAGACCC
Organism: Daphoenositta chrysoptera; assembly: GCA_013397915.1. Lineage (NCBI taxonomy): Eukaryota > Metazoa > Chordata > Aves > Passeriformes > Daphoenositta > Daphoenositta chrysoptera. Next base: position 441,329 of record VZRO01003478.1, read on the forward strand.
TCTCCACAGATTGCCGAACTTCTTGTTCTATACCACATACTCTGTCTTGCTGCTTAACCCTGATGGTCCCAGAGACCTTCCATGATAAATCCCCTCACCTATAATTGATCCTCTAGGGGCCACATGGTGGCTGAAGCATTTGCACACAAACTTCATACTGGGATTTGTATAATAAAAAGTATTTTGCTTTACAGAAATACAAGAGCCATAGTAATCCAGGTGAAATAAGAAGTTCCTGCCTCCTTGCTTGGGTGGCTCTCCTGGATCTCACCCTTCCCTCACCCCTCCACCTTCTAGCCCACAGCCATCTCTCTTGGTTTGTGCTTGGGCTATATATGAAGCTTTCCATTCCAGAAAGAAGCAAAACTCTGACCGTTGTCAATAGACATTGGCATTAATGGGATTTTTATTTAAGTCTCTGCTACTCACCTTTTTGTTGTAGCAGATATTCCCATACAACTGCTTAAAAGTAGCAGTTGCACTTGTAAGTTTTCCACGTGAGTAAACTCTTGTGCACCTCAGGAATCCTGTTAGAGATTTCCACATAAGAAATGACTGGATTGCAAGTCACAAAACTAAAATTCTTGTCCCATCCTATAAAAACCTGTTGGTGTGTTTGTGTGGGTTATGCATATATAGGTGTGTATCCACAGAAGGAGTTACGTCTGGTGATATTTCCTCAATAGCAGATTACTTGCTGCTGTTCAGAGGTCATTGGGTGACCTGTAAGTCCTGCGTGATTATAACATGCTCAGTGGAGATCACAGTTTCAAATGAATAAACAAGTGCTAACCAAACCATGGGTGTTTGTGGTATTGAACCTATAATCAGGTTTTTGCATTTCAGTTTTGTATCTGCTTTTAAGAATGTCTGTTAATCCTTCTGATTGGTTCTTTATCATTCTCTATACGTTTTAGAAAAAATTCTTTTCTTTATAGTGCTTTGAGAAATTTAGTAGCGTAGGATCAGAACTCTTCTCTTTGAAATTATCTTTAAAACTGTTACTGACTTTACCAGGATTAGTGGTCATGTTAGGGAGCCTGAGAAAGTGGTCTCACAGCTCACACAGCATCTGATTCCTAAATAACAAACGCCATCAAGTCAACTATTTCCGAGTCACATTTTGTTCCGTCCTGGCACAAGCCAAGGCTGGGACAACAAATTGTATCACCAAAGAGGCATGACATGAGCCATGCGTGTATTTTCACCAGCCTTTGTATTGCCATGGCAACAACAGTTTTAATTATGGAGAGCCAAAACAGTAAGTTGTATATCAGATGGGGCTCAGTTTTCCCTGTGGACAGAGCTCTGATTAGCCACTGGAGAAAAGCTTTGTATCTCGGTTTTCCTTCCAGTCTGGATTTTATTCTCTGTTTTAGCAGCCGGCTTGTTGTGTTCAGCGTGTGAACTTGGAGGGGCTGCAGCCAGCTGGAGGACAGTGGCATGGAGGGAGATGAAGTGACCCTCCTGTCTCAGGGGCAGCCTGGCACCGTGCTGGTTTGGGTGTTTAGGAATGGTTCTCTCAGTAAAGGACTGCTCTTGGCTTCCCTCTAAACCACTGGAGATCTGCAAATTTGGAAAGGGCTGGTGTGAAGTGATGTCTAATAATCAGCCTTGACAATGTTCAAGATTGTGCTTAGGGGGACAAAAAAGGAGCTCCACTTCAGCAGTGCACATGAAAATTTGCAAAGCAGATCCACATCTACGTCCAGCTGTGGGAATTAAATATGTCTGCATGGTAGGATGCAGGTCAGGAGTGGCTCATTCACAGTGGCAAGGGTGTTAAGTCACTTGTCCGAAGGGGGGTGTATGGGTAGTGACCCAAAGTGTGTATGTCACTCAGGATTCATAACAAGAGAGGAAAAACTTCATTGATGTAAATCAATGTCTTCATATATAAATATAGAAATCAATTATGTGGCCTTCTAACGCACTAATTTCCTATTTTGCTTGAATGGTGGCCCTTGGTGGTTATGGTAAGGCTGCTTCTGGGTTTGTGAACTTCCTGGCAGTGTTTGAAGAGTAGTGAGGTTGGAGAAGAGGTGGAAATTTTGTCTGGATCTGCTCTGATCCTCTGTGATTTTGAGTGTATGCTTTCATGATCACAGGTCTGAGGCAGTGTCATCAGGAGATCATAGCCAGAGATCATGATATCTCAGAGAATGAGAGTTGCAAGATCATACTGTTAACTAGAAATTCAATTATTCAAATGTGGTTTCAGGATGCAGGGGGCTCAGCAAGCATGTGGGCTAATATTTAGACTTGCTGAATCTGTAATCTCACTCCTTACAGTGTTATGACAGGTTTTTTTTAAAACACGCAACCCTGAGCAAGTAATTCACTGGCAATTTTACTGTTGATTCACTTACACTTCTTGAAATTTAAGAAGTCCTGCCTCTAAGATTTTCATTTTGGAATTTGAGATCATAAATTAAGCCCTCTTACGAAAGAAAATAAGAAGTTTGCTGTTGTTTTTAATAAGATTTTACGGTAAGTATGGCAACAGCAAGTCTGCCAGTCCCAGCTTTACTGCACGCGTGTAGCTCTGTGCTTTGAGACCCTTGAAATATCTGGTTTTAGGACATCAGCAGGGGGCTAATGAAAAGGCTTTGTTGATTTTAACGAATTGCAAGCCACTGTAGCCAAAATAAATATAATCTGCTTTTTGGATTAGTTGTCACACATTATTTTACCTACTAACAGTGATTAAAGAACCCTGGTGGACCAGAAGCATAGCTACTCTCTAGTGACTCTTGCTAAAATAGCAATAAACAGAAGTAAATAAAGTGTTAGGGCATTAGTTATCTTTAATAAACACTGACACTACATATAATGTTTGGGAGGAGGCTTCAAAAACCTCCATTGAGTACAGACAGCAGTGTCACTCTTTCTAGCACAGAGAGCATTGGTCATTTTGGATGTCTGGAAATTATGGCATCGCCAAGACATGTTCCTTGTTCCACTGGGCTGCTGTCCCTCCTCGAGAGGTGCCAACCCAACTGCACACCTCACGGAGGCCTTAATCACTCAGCCACCTTCATCCAGCAGCAGACACCGGAACCAAAGTTGAAAATATCCCAAACTAGAGGGATTATGACAGGAAAATGAAGGGAGTGTTAATTCCTTGTGTAATTCTGCAACCTCCAAACCACTGTAATTCCATCCAGTTAATGAACAGAGGGCTGGTGCTGGTCTCTCTTACCTTTGTCTGTATAAGCTGATGAACAGAATTACTTGCCCCTGCTGACATCTTTTATCCCTGATATTTTCCCAGTAATCAAGGGTGGGTGTGTTTCCTGATCCCCTTCTCATTTGTTGTGAGAGGCAACAATTACACTTGATGGTATTGTACTAGTCCTTTGGACTCACTGTTGCTTTTAATCAGTGGAGAGAAGAAACAAAACTAACGAAACCATGTTCCTTCTTCCAAGAGGGAATTATTGCTGCAGTACTGAATGTTGGGAATGATTTTAAGTTCTTTTGTAGAGGGGATAACACCTTCCTGAGAATGGCAGGGAAGGGAGGAGTTTCCCAAAAGGAACAAAGACATTTGGGGCTTTGGAAATTTAAAAAATTCAAGGGATAATAGCAAAACATTAGAAATACTACTTTTACGAAAAATCCTACCAAAATAGGGAGGGGGCGTGAGCTTTCTAATGAGTCTACAACTTGTATTTATCTGTTCCTAATTATACACCCCTGGAAGGCACATGGCACTGTTCTACGAGGATTTTATCTTCTATATGACAGCTACAAAACTTCAAACTCATCAAGTAAACATCCTCAGGCTTTTAAAGAATTGTGTAACTCCTTTTTGACATATGGAGTTAGATTCTTGTGTGGTGTTTTTGGTGAAGTCATGCAGCAGTTACAACCCACTTTTGGCTTTATAGTCTATGGAAAAAATCCCGTGATGATACTGTGCTCGGGAAGAGAGTAAGACCCACCAAGGACCCATCCTTCTCTTGGCTGGCAGTCATTAGGAGTTTGGAGACTTGCCCAATGGTGTAATTCAAGTCTTGACTGCATATCTTATTGGTTAAAAATAGGAGCCAACTCCAGCTCATCAGTTTTTGCTAAGAAACTATTGATTGTGATTAGCAAGCTTAAAAATAATTACCTTGTGTGTTCATTGCTATCTTTGGACATACTCTCATATTCCTACTGTTATAGAAAGTATTGAGCAGCACAATAGGGCGATTTGATGACTAAGGTGTTACACTGAGTGGGCGGCAGAAGGGTATTGAGCACGTCTTAATTGTTCCATCTCCTGGGCATGGAACAAACACACAACACCTACACAGGGCAGAAAGCCCACTGGCCTTGCTGGAAAATACAAAAGGAGCTATCTCTCATGCCCTTGTTCCCATGGGGGAAGGGATATCCAGTCCTTTCCAGTTGCAGTCATCACTTTCACCACGTCTTTGGCAGAAGCCACAAGCCCACCCAGCAGCACAGGAATAAAACTCTGGTTTGTTTAGCACGTGGGGAAGGGGGGCATGAGTTTCACCTGGGTTTTAACACCTACTTTAAAAGCCTGATGGTGCTGATTCATACCTGCTTGCAGTTGACCCTGAATGGCTGACTCAGTTAATGATAACTGAAAGCCTGTCTGCCTCTGGAAGTTGTTGTTCCCATAGCAGGGACATTGTCAGCAAGCAGATGAATTTTTGTTACTTACAGCCCTGTGTACTCAGGTGAACCAGCATCCACTTCAGTCTGCTCAAGCCTGGGCCACCTGCTGAGAGTGTGAGAAGAGCTCCCTATACCTGTCAGACTCCTAATGCAGGTCAGTAGCCACTTCAGGGGGCCACCTTCCCCAGGCTTTAACTCTTGAGCACCCCTGGAAAAGCTGATTTTATACAATGTTGTTCCTCTCTGCTGAGAGAGCCAAGGAAGAACAGCTTCTCTATTTAAATTTGGTATCAAAAGTTGGGTGGTGAGACTGCTGTATGGTATATCTGTGCGTCTACATATATATATATATATATGTATCTTCTATGCCTATAGGATCTCTTAACCCTGTTGTTTAGGTTTCATATTCCCTATGAATGCGTCCGTAATTTCAAATCATACCAGTATGTGATGCCTAGTCTAAGTTTGCATTTTCAGTATATATTTCTCCTAAAATATAAAGGTTTACTCCCCCGTTGGTTTGGTGTGTACCAGGTTTCATTTGCCTTATGGTTGCTTCCATCTGCAGATTTTTGCAGCCCCTCCAGCACCCTTACCCTTAGCAGGCAGCTTGCAGGGGCATGCATGGTAATGTGGGTTAGAATGTCAATTATGGGGTGTTTTGCAACCAGGGCTGCTTGCTGTGGGGCTGTGCCTATCAAACAGTCTCATTGCACAACCAGATACTGATGTGTGGGGCAGGGTGCAAACTCTTCAGGCCAGCTGCAAGTCATGTGAAGCTGAGCGTGTTTGCGTGTCCAGGAGAGGGATTTATTTGAGCTTTTTGTGTGTTAATGGCAGCTTTTGAAATTCAGAGCTAGAATTTATGCCGGGAAGGGAGGAAAAATCACTTGGTAAAGTATTTCCTGGTGCAATGGCCTTCAGATCTGCACAGGTGGGAGAGGTGAGTGCTGGGTCACACCAGAGTGACTCCCTCATGTGGATTTTGGATTTTGTGATTTGTGTTGCTTCAAACACATAAAAAGAATGAATCGCAAGGCTTTGGTACAATAGCAAGGGAAACTGTGGGCTTGTTTGCTCTGGTCTGTGTCAGAGGAGGAGATGCAGATGGACTGCAGCTGCAGCTCTGGCAAAGCAGGGCTGGAGCAGGAGCCCTGAGGGCTGGCTGAGGAGCTGGGGAACCTGGTGGGGAAGGTGCAGCTCTTTTCCTCTCACTGCCCTACAAGGGATGTTACAACAGCCCCGAGGAAGGTCTGGGCTGCATAGACAGAGAGCAGGTAATGGTTTGGGAAAAAACTTCACTGACAGGAGTTTCTGACAGCAGCCTTATGCACTAAAGGTATTGTCATATGCCTTTTAAGACCTTCTAAGTGACTCTAAATCTGTGTACTGCAGTAATTTCTCTATAAATATCTGTGTAAACTCTCAATAGACTTGTACATGTCGGCTATGTATTCCAAACAATTTGCTTCAAAAATATTTGGCCTGACTGAGAAAAATATTGTTGGAAGAGCTATTTCTTTCCCCTGCTGTGTTTAAAGGGGCTTAGACTTGAGTCCTTAAATTCAGCATCCTTTATTAGCATGATTCCAGGATTCTCAAGGATTTATGTAAGAGCTTGAAACATTTAAAATGTTTGTCTCATTTAAAACCAAATGCTACAACTTTAAAATTTGATCTATTGCGCTGTACCAGACCTAGAAGTGAATGTTGTACCGCCTTTCTGTGGTTTGAGTACCTTCTCCTTCACCCAGGAGACTGCGACGTATTTTTTCGTGTCTGGCTGTCTCAGATGCTTACGTGGCTGCAGCTACTGCAGTTTCTGAATGTTTCACAACACTTTGGGGCGAATATTATTACCTTACACATATCACTGGCTCGTGAATACTGACTGCCACCGATGAACTTTGACAAGGTGTTTGGTACCTTTTTTTGGAAGGAAGGGCATGATTTTTAGCTCAAGTTTACTAACATATAATGAGCAACTGCAGATTTTGCATGTCAGCAGGGAACGCTGGGCTGAAACCCATCAGGTCTGGGCCCTGGAGAAGCTGAGCTAGTCACAGGTCCCCCATTTACTTATTTGCCATGTGAATATAACTGTTATACAGCCTATTGGCTATACAAGCAACTTGTGATCTTACACGGTTATTTTTTTGCGTTATATTTAACACTTTTCTTGTCAGAAGCAGTGAGAAACAGGGAGAAATACTTCTGCTGATATGTAAGCTGATGGCTTCGAGTCAACTACAGCTGCTAGCCTGGCAATAATTTGAATTGTTGAAAATGCATAGAAAGCGTAAAATAGAAGATACGGGGAAAAGAAAATAATCATCACCAGGGACGTTTCTTTAGAAAAATTTTATTAAAAGTTCATGTTTGAAGTGATGTCATCCTTTTCATTCTCTGTATTTAATTGTCCTTCTGAAGCTTGGCATAGCTATTCTGATGTGCAGCAAAAATATTACATCAAAGGTGAACGTTTGAATCCTGTCTGAAAAATAAAGCAGAGGGTGGTGGGACACAGAGCAGGGGGGAGAACCCCCCAATGACTAAGAGTTCTTGAAAGTAAAATATAAAAGAAAATAATAATTTCTCTCCCCTGACAAATAGTTCAAAAAGTAGCCAACAGTTTGGATCTGGTATGTCACATTGCATACAAATGAAGAAGCTGTCACCATCAGTTTCCTTTGAAACCTTTTGATCTTATCTTCTGTAGTAAAGGGCATGTGACTTGATCAGGGCTTCTCTCCTCTGATACATAGTCAGAGTCCTGATCTACTGAAATATGTGACAGATTTCTCCACTCAATTGATAGGTGTTTTTTTTTTTCCTTTCCCTTCAGTGCCTTTGTCTGGGGTGGATATGATTTACCCTTCCCTCTGCACCCAGGAAAGCCAGTTGCCTAATTTGTTAGTTTCCAGCTAATCCTGTATATAATGTCTTAGTCAGTAGTAGTCTTATTCCTGTTTTCTCTCGGCTTGCTAGGCTGGCTTGTTTTTCTAGTAAGAACAGGAAAGCGGAATTATGATATTCTGTAAAGACGTATTGGACGTGCAATCCTTCTGAAAAGTCATGGGTTATGTGTTCTGGCAATTAATAAAGGATTGTTTTATTGCAGAGTACCTTTAAATGGAGGATTTGAATATGCATGGTCAGTAGCGTCAGGGGACAGCAGTGGAAGGAAAAGCTTTCTAAAAACCTCTAAAACTTAAAAAGCACAATTTTTGTGAGGTATTTATATTTTTAATACAAGCTTTAATAGCTAATGAGCTTTACTTGATTAATGTTTTGATCCAGAACTAGTGAAGTCAAAGAAAATTTTCCCAAAGGGCTGAACTTTGCTACTGTGGCAATTGATGGCAAAGCTCTTTTTGAGTTCTCTATGGTGAGACTGCTCCATGAGAGAGAGCTGAAATAAGAACTAAGCCCTAGGAGGTCTTGCTGGGCTCCTCTTTGCAGAGTAAAGGCCAGAAAAAAATATCCTTGGGTCCATGTGTTGTCACAGCTGGGCTTTGCTGCCCAGTTCCTGGTGGAGGACACCCTTCTTGGTGGTGGCCACAGGACCCCAGGAACAAGTTTGCAAAATTTGTGAGGTTTGCAGCAGAGACAGAAAGTTTGTACTGATTGATTTTTTCACTTTTTTTTTTTTTTTTTCCCTGTGGAAAGTAAGCAGTGATTGAGATGTCCAGGAATTGTTTCTATCCAAACCTGCTAATTAGAAAAGGTGCTGTAGTTGCCGAGTTGAAAGCAGCATTTAAATGGGTGAAGGTTACCGGGCAGTGTTTGCACAGGAGGTCAGACTGGGTGATCTAAGCCTGCAGCCAACTCCACCCTGGAGCAAGAGGTGCAGTTTTGCAAAATGGGGAGTTCTCAAAGAGAAACCCAAAGATTTCCAAGTTCATAGGAGCAACCGTGGGCTGCCTGCTGCCCTGGAGCAGGCTCTGCTCCATTTGGTTTTCCGCTCGGCTTCTGTTGTCGGCATGTCCCTGTTAGGAGTAACAAGCTGAGAGAGACTGGAAGCAAGCCTGCAGCATGCTAGCTCGTCTGGGAGGTGCAGCTGGGTAAAGTGCAGCAGCAAATCCTTTGCAGTGCTGGTACTGAGAGCTGTTTCAGAGAGCGGTTTTGTTCTCCGGTTGCTTTAAGGACGCGAACAGTTAGATGCATTTACATGGTGAGTGTCCCTGTGCGTGCTGAGGTGGTGTGTGTCACTGTCCCTCAGAGCTGGGAAAAGGTGGCTGTCGGGCTGCTTGTACAGAAGGGTCCCTTTTGGAGTCTTTGTGTAAAAATCTGGGAGAACCAAAATGGGACTGGTCCAGCAGCTGTTCTCTTGTTGCTGAACTCCTCAGCTCTTAGTTCCTGGATTAGCAGAATAGGAGAGCATGTCAGGACATCCTTCAGGTCCTCAAATATGTGCTTAGGACAGTGCTTCTGGGCTAGCAAGGAAAGCTAGCAAAGCTAGCTTGACTTTTTCATCTGAAGAATTTGGCTCTTCCTGTGTCTGGGCTTCTTCCTCTTCTCTTGTCTGTTGTGTGATGAGTAGGAGCTGGTGTTCAGAAGTGGTGCTGAAGAGCGATGGGTTTGGTCGCTGAGTGGAGCTGAAGGTCCTAACAGTTGGGATCTTGGAATGCAAATAGCATCCAAAAATGGTTTTGCCTTTTATCCACTAACACAAACACAGGTCAGATGTTTTAACTATCAACGTGAGTGAAAAATCAGTCTTTCTGATGCTCCACAGGACTACCAGTTCAGTATATTCCGGATGCTTCAGCTCTGGAGTGTGAAAGGCCAGGGACAGAAGCACGAGGAGGTTGCTTCCATCTGCAGATTTTTGCAGCCCCTCCAGCACCCTTTATCTGGGATAGGCAGCACCTCATCAGCCAGCTGCCAAGCAAGGAGACCTGCTGGTGGTGCCGAGGTCTGGAAGGAAACTTCAGATGTGGCTGGAGATAAACAGGCTGCCATTGAGACTCCCCCTTCTCCCCTGACTGGTGAGATAAGGATGGTGGGGACCTGACAGACTCCCTGTTTCCCCATCAAGGAGTGAGGATGTGGGGGAATGTGATTGTTAACACTCAGTGGCAGGGCTTAAGAGCTCCAGAAAACCACCTATGTGTTTTCAAGGCTTATTCTGCAAGCAGCATAATTTCTCAGGAGGAGGGGATTTTACTGTGGAACAGAAGGTTGGGGAATGGAGTGTTTGTAAAGGGAAAAATAATTCTATTTATGGGCTGGGAGTCAAAGACCTTTTTGGACCTGATCACCTCTATCTGTCTGTTTTGCATATAGGAGACCAGTTTAAAATGTTGGCTATTTTATAATAATACTAATAACAATTTAAAGATTTTCCCAGCTGTTGGATGATGCAGTTTTTCTTTGATAGGCCATTATGTATGCAAGACCAATTGGTAAACTGCAATGTGCTGTTCTGTAATTATTCTCCCCTGTAGCTTTAATGAGGAGATCTGCGTGCAGTTTGATGGGAGAATATACTCTGCCGACAGCTACATCGAAAATCAAGACAGGTGTAATCTGCTTACTGTAGTCTGTGAATCCTCACCATGTGGCTATGTTATCTCTAGTGCATGTTTATAGAAAGATGCTTGTAAAAGGATTTAATTTAATGGAATAATGGTAACTGACACTATGAAAATGAAGGGCCTCAAATAATATGGTGAACAGAGTTGTATAAACACTAAAGTAGATGATTAAAAAATTGGTGTATTACGTCATTTAGTTATGTGAAAGGAAAATGCAAATCAAGCCATGGTATGGACTAAAAGAAAGCATTCACTATTACTAACCCAGTCTTAGAACACACTTTGGGGTGTGCATGTAGCAATATCTGGTCAGTCGTGCAGATGTCACTAAAGCTCTGCACGGGCCCATTTCCAAGACCCAAGTCCAAAGAGCAGGATATCTTTTAGAAGGCAGATGCTTTGCTGAGCTGTATGTAGCCAAAAGCTGCAGCTTTTTCTCAGATGGAAGAGTAGTTGTGTGATGAAAGGACAAGTTCAAGCTTTGTTTAGGAACCTACTCTGATGGGGAAGCTTTGAGACTCTCACGCACGATGGGTCTCTTTCCTTACCTGCACAGTAAGGATAACAATAAACTATTACTAGAAAAGCAGCCCAAATAACTTATTATTTTGAAGCCCATTGAAAAAAAGGAACATCTCCTAGCAGCAACTGCTAGCAGCAGTTGTACAGGATGGTTAATTTGGAAGCTGAAAATTACTTAGAAGTGTGAATCTGGCTCTTCTTTTCAGAGGCTGAAAGAAATAATACCCGGTCACTCTCCATGGATGTGATTTATTAATTATCAGTCATTCTTAATCACTTGATACTGACATATATCTAACACACTGGAGAGTTTAATATCGGAAAGAATACTTACTATGATTTTTCTCAGCAGTCCATTTTTAAGTGCTGGGGGAGATAATGTGGTGCCAGCACTTTGGTATTGTGTTTCAGATCCTGTGTGACTGTCCTTGAACATGGAGGATGAGTGCACAGAGGAAGGCAAAAAGTTGTTAGCAAGAGCTGTGCTAAGTGTGGCCATCCTCCTCACTGAATTGCTTGAAAGCCTTTGGCTTGTAGAATTCACATGTGTCATGACATTTAGGGTGGGTTTTTTTTTCAATATTTAACCTTTTTTGTGCTAAGGCAAATGAATCTGATTTGTTATTCATTCCAAGGATAGTCAAAGTGCATGATTGGACATACCATGTTACTGCATCTAGCAAAATGTGTTTAAAAAAATACAGAGAAGCTCTTCTGCTGAAGAAAGATGGGGATTGGATGGAGTTGGGCATTGCTGTTAATTATTCTTATGCTGATCTTGCTCAGATTTTTGAGTCTGGTGATTGCACTGACAAAGGAGCAGCCTTGATTTCTGCACATATGTTACAGTTACTTGTAAAACTGGGCTCACAGATTGCTCTGAAGCTTTTACTGTTCCTGCAGAACATTTTGGTAGTTCCAGCAGTTTGATCACAAATGCAGCATCTCTCTCCTAATGCTGTGCAGGTTGATAAAACAGTTGCCGAGCTGGAGTCCCTAAAGAAATTATTAATTATCTGGTTAATGTGCATCAGGCTGTGGGAGTGTGAGATTAATCACCAGTGCTGGGATGAGTTGCTGAAGTGGATTTTGGTTTTTCGTCTCCTGTCACTCGGTAATGGCTTTTCCTTCCTTCACCATCAGGTGAACAGGTGCGGAGATGCTGTATTTTCATTTTCCTGTAGTTGGGAACAGCCGGTGACCAGGAGATGCCTCTTTCTCAGTCCTGCTGCATGAGCAGTTTACAACATGGAGCGCTACCTGCTTCGGATGTTCCAGCTGCGGGAGATGTTCCTACAGCACAGGACTGACCTGAGCCTTCCCAGATAAACACATTCAAACACATGTGCCTGGGGAGGAATGCCAGGGAGGAGTGTTGGGCTGAGCTGGGTCTGGCTCTCCTCTATTCCCCAGGTCTCAAAGGGGTTGACTTATATTTGGAAGTGGAATTGCAACTTGACTCCTATTTTGAGTGTATTTATAGTACCTGGAATTTTTCAGTAAATGAACATTCAGCATGCCTCTTTTGTTTAAGATTACAAAAGAAAAATGTGCTCATTTATTGCAGAGATACAGAAGAGGGTGGTTGTAGTTCAGTCTTCAGTGGTACCATCCTTAAAGCCAATGGGTTGCATTAATATTCAGACACTGGAGGATGAGTTGTGGAGTTCTTTCCAGTGGTTGAGCAACACTGCAAGCACTTGTTCCTGCCCTGTTAACCATCAGCAGCTGCCTCAGAAATGGTTCCATGCAGCCCTAATGTTCTCCAGAGGTCCCTACTGTTTTACACATGCTTGCACCACACACTGTACTGGTGGGAAAAAACAAAGAGAAGTAATTTGTCTTATAAATCTGACAGTTGTGTTGCTATGTCAGTCTTGTACACAAAGCCTTTAACAGCTCCACCCCAAGGCCTTTAGGCTGCTCGTGAGGAGAGAATGGAAGGTGAGATGGAAGGAGCTACACACCTAAAGCAGAGTTTGCCTATGCCAGAAGTGTCTCTAGTTAAGAAGAGAAGGAGCTGTTGACAACAGTGCAAGAATCGTTCTGCTGATATGTGCTGAGGGACAGAAGTAGAGTTTGAACATCTCTCTAACTATAAGGTCTAGGCATTTGGATTACTTCATCACCTCAAACCACGAGTACTGTTTCTCCCTGAGGAAGTCCTGCAAACAACCACAGCCACTGAAACTGAGATGCACAGCACTTGAGACTGGAGACCAGTTTTTAACCTTCTACTTCGCTACGTTGTAACAAGTGTTTGGGTTTCTTTTTTTGTTCGTTGGGGTTTTTTTATGTGCATGTGTAGGTATTGGCCTTAATCAGTTTATGGGGCTTGTTTCTTCTTAGCTAGCCAGTGGTGGTTTTTGTCCCCGGTGAACTGAAAATTTTTGATTACCTTGCCACTTCAAGCAGGCAGAGATATACTTGTATTTGAGATTGCATTGCACTAATCCGTTCTTGGGTTTTGCTCTCCATATACTATCCCAAATCCCTCTTCAGCTAAAGATGTTACCTCAGGAGGGGAAGAGATAGGTGTGCAGTTTTCAGAGAAATTGCTTTTTGTAGTAGCTGTGTGCTCCACTCTGGAATCCCTGAACAGCCCATGATGGCATAAACATCCATTTGTTTGACAAGCTATGGTATAACTTCACATTAAATGTAGATGACCCATTTGTGTTTGAAACCCTCTAACCAGCAAGTCAGCATGGCAGCAGTGGGGCTTTAAATGTTAAGCAGTCTTCAGGGCTTCAGGCTGAGTATTTGCACTGGAGTTGTTTGGGTTTCTGCTCCTTGCAGAGCTTCCTGAGCTTGTTGTGATAACTAAAATCAAGTTTACTCTTGTTAAGCTCAGCAGTTCCCAGAACTGAAGAGATAACAGGGGGAAAATAAGACCTTTAGGAGACAAGAAGTTAATTTCTGTCTGTATGGGGATGCAGGTCACTGTCTTTGTATGACTTTTTGATGATGATGTGCTCATTTCTTTAAGCATGGTTGTGTGCCCATGTATGCAGGGGTGCTTGCCCACAGTGATGTACAAAAGCAATGCAAAAGGAGTGTAAAGCTTGGGAAATGTATCGACCATAAAGACAGTAACTCGCCAGCCCCTTCTGTAGCTCTGGATCTCTGGTGCTTAAAAATAAGTGGAATAGCAGATTTTCAGATGAGTAAATTGTGCAAATTCATGCCTAATTTACATGTATGATCACCTTGACTGCTTGTACAAATCAGGTAATTGTGCATGCATATAGCTAATTAACACAATTAGCTGATCTGCTGATGCAGTCTCAGGATCTGTAAGTATATACTAGCCATGTAGTTATCACATATCTGCAAACCAGTATGAAGAAAATGTAAGCTCTCATAATTTAGCAGCTGTGGGGAGTTGCTTATTTTTTAGTATCACTGTTTTTGGCTTTGGGGTGGAAGTGTCTGATGGGGATCACAACTGTTATTGCAGTTGGAATCCAAAATCACTGAGGTTTAGTAGAAAAATTTAGTAGAAAAATTTCACTTCCAAGTAGAAAGTCAGCATTGCTGCTGATGCGCATTCCCAGCACTGCTGCCAATGGCAGCCTAGCTGGTCTGGTGACGTGAAGGCTGCAGTCATGCCCTTCCCATATAAATTTTTTCATATTTTGGCCCTATGGCTTCATAAAAGTTCCTATGAACAAAGCTTCTTAAATACCAACTTATTACTATTTTTAAATAAGCAAAGTGTCTTGGATTTTAAAGCTGCCTGCCTCCTTCTACCTTGGTAGAAAAGAATTTACTCAAAAAAGGTTTAAAGTTGCAAGTTTCCTGGTTTTGTTTATGTCTTAGTCTCTTCCTTAGCATGTTTGACTGCTAGGTGAAAATACCCAGGCAAGTTTAAACATGCAAATTGTTCAAGTTTTGCAGCTGCATCTCCGGACACCAAATATGAGTGCAGGGATTTCAGAAGTGTTTCTCCCATTTCTGTTACTTTTATAGCTGTTATGGGGTGGACAGACAGCTTTCATCATAGTAATTATTTATAATTTCAAACCAAAGATAATGTGAACTTGCAGTCAGTTCCTAAAAGTAATTTAACATCAAGATTTGAGGCTTCACATTGAGTGTGAACAAAAGTAACAGCAAAATCTTCTGAAGGCACGTATTTCTTGAACTACTTCTTTAAAAACGTCTCCTAGTTATAAAATAGAAAAAATTAAAAAAACCTGTATATTAGATTTGTGACCTACCTAGGATCTCATTTGCTCTCTGGATTTCCTTTCTTAGAAGTGCAGTTTTGTTTTAAAACAAAGATGAAATATGCTATTAGCACATAATGGACCAGATTCAAATCCTAACAAAAGTTTTGTGTCCAAGACCACAGCATTGTATGTCTTTCATATTTCTCACATGATTGTCTGTGGTCTGTAGCATTTTCCTTATTGGGGGACTTCAAAACAAGCAAAAGGAGCACTGTGTTATGTTCTCGACAGTAACACTCACTTCCTTAAAATCTGTTCTCTGAGGGGAATTAAATGTGGCTGTCTTTGGGAAATGTGGAATACGTATTTAGGAAAAACTGCTATGAAATATTTTACTGTCATCTGGGTGGCCTCCAGACAAAGAACCAATGTACTTACAGTGTAAAACACAGTGTTCCTGTTTCTGGTAGAGCTGCATCCATCTAGTGGTAGTTGGGTGCAGAGTCCGGAGAAAAGAGTGCCAGCCCTGCTGTGGTCACAAAAAAGTCTCTCCTCTGAGGGTCAGCCTGCTTCTAGGCATGGACAGAAAATCTACTTTAAAAGTAATTTTTTGAAAAAAAGCTGAATGAAAAGCAAAGTAATGGAGACTTCCACACTTTTCGTCTGCAAACAACATTAAGAAGTTTAAAACCCATATATGATAACCTCCTTTATCAAGCTGTGTACTGGTGGCAATTAACACAAACTGCCTTTCAAAAAAGATCCCAAAAAACAACAAAGCAAAGCTAAACAACACTAAACCCAAGCAATTATCACCACCCTCCCACCCCAAGAAAAATACCAAAATCCAAAGCCAAAAACTTCCAAACCAACCAACCAGAAGAAGTTAAGGGTTGGATGCTAGTCAGCATGCTGATACCTGAGAGCACAGGCAGCCCACGGCTTGCTCTTATCAGCTTGTGTGTCCCAGCCCTGGGAACAGCAGGTAAGGCCTTGCTAGTGTGTGCATGGGCTCTTTCCCCCTTCCAGTGCGTGCTTTGCAGTTTAAAGATGCAAAATTCATTGAGTGACAAATGATGATTAGTGAGGAGCTGAGGCCTATCTGCTGCGAAAGGGAGCTGGGGAGGATGACTTCATTCCTGCTGGTGTCAAGTCTTTCACCTTGCTGCCCTTTAAAGGAACAGTGGCAGCTGTCTGCTAAACATTTTATTTAAAATTTTGTTTCAACAAAAGCAACAGCTTTTATGACTTTTATAAGTCATTATTTCTTAATGAATCCTAAAATATAAAAAAAAAATAGCTGTCTAAAAATCTTTTCCATCAGCCAAATTTTCCCATTGACTGTACTGGCGACCTGGAATTGAAAACTAATGGGAAATGAGAAGGAAGCAACAATAAAAATAAGCAGTCTGGTTTTAAATGCCAAGCATAATGAGACTAAGGGAGAAACAGAACTGACATAAACTGAAAATAAGACAAGCAAAGCTATGCAGGTCTTCATGTTGGGACAGGTGAAATCCTGCTTTCTCCAGGAAGCAGAACTGCTTGCAGAACTGGTGCTGAGGGCTGTAACATGCTCAAGTGTCTCATAGGTGTGTGGTGTTTTTCCTTCTAGCCTGGATCCGGCTGTGGGCTGTACAGTGCCAGTCAGAAAGCAAAGGAGCTATTTACTGAACCGTTTATAATTGGGAAGGGCAGAGGAGATCCTTGGCTGTGGTGGTGCCATTTATGCTTTTGGTTGCTTGAAATCCTCTTAATATCCACTAATACAGGCTTAAAGCCTTCTCTGAAACTTTCGGAATTACCTGTCTCTCTGTTATTTTAAGAGACAGTTCTTTTTCTTTGGATCATTGATGCCCTATTGAATTCAGTGGGAGAACTTGTACCTGTGATGGGATAAAGTTTCCAATCCCTGTTTTACTTCCTTAAGGACTAAAGGAAAAGGTAGGCTTTAGGTGATCTTTTTAAAGAACGGATGCATGTGCCAAGTGGTGAGGTGGCATCATATAAGTTCATATTATTTTTTTCTCCAATTACTCATAGGCACTAAATAAATGGCACTGAAAATGCAGTGCTGATGCAGGTGCCAAATTGCTGCCATATGCAGATGACTTCTCTTCTTGCCCTTTCCTGTGGAAGGCCTTGGTGCCAGCCAGTGACATGGCTTATTGTCTTTGCTTGATGAAGGGGCATTTGAGGGAACAGCTGATGGCTGAACTCCTCTAAAATGGAATTGGTGATTGTAGTGGAGGAACCTGTCCTAAGACTTGGTACCCACATTTTATCTAAAAATATGTGCCTGCAGTCACTCCCTCTATCCTTCAATTCAGGAGCCTGCTTGAAATCTCTCACATTACGATGCCTGCAAAGTATGATCACCATTATCTCCAGGTGATCAGGAATATTCCCTTCTGGCAAAAGATGGCCTCTTCCTGGATAGTTACACCTCTGTCTTGCAGCCCAGAGCCATTTGGTGTCCCTGGACCTGAAGACAGTAGCACCCAGGCTAATCTCTTTTGTACAGTGTACAGGAATGTTGGCTCCAGCAGAGCAAGTCTCTGTGAGCATCCTGGTGCTGGCTTCCAGGCAGTTTGTAACCCTGGGTGTTTATCTTTCAGTTTCTTTGTGGCTGGGCCTTGCCTTGGGTATTTTTATTGAAGTCCTGTGACAAAAAAACATGACAACTGGCTTTGGGCCTTTAGCACAATGGAGTGCTCTGCAATAGCAGTGCTAGCATTTTACCCCCAAAAGAATCTTCAAGTGGAGTCACAGACAGCTATTCAATGAGTTTAAGTGACTATTTCTCTTGGTCATCTCAGGGTTTTTTTGTTCTATCAATTGAAATCTGTCAAAATCCTGTGCTCTGCAGCCAGTGCAGAGCAAGTTTGTGCTCCAGGCAGGATTTTCTTGTGGGATGGTCTAAAATGGTTAGGCGGACTTCCCCCAACTTTCCAAGTCACATTTCTGGTCCTGTGCACTGAGCACACGTTTTACTTCATTCTTGTCTCTCTATCACAACCACAGGGTCTCTGTTTACAGCACAAACAAAATGCTGCTCCAGTTGTTGCCTTTGTGGAGGGGATGAGAGAAGAAGCAACATGTGAGAGATGATGTTTCCTTGGTGTGTTGGTACTGGTGATGGTGTGGTGATACTCCCTAGCACTTCTTGATCCCTATTTCCATGAAACATAGGCTGTTACACCCTTCAGAAAGCAAAGGAAACGTGCCTTGGAAGAGACAAAGAAAAAAGAATTTTGCTTTGTCCTGCAGCGCTTTTATTTACAGAGGTTATCCTGGGAACCTCAAAGCATCACTATACAGAAACTCAGTACACAATGACTTGCCTTTCCCAGGGAATCAACAAGCATATTGCATTGACATTTAAGTTTTGAGGTCTTTGTATATCCCTGGTGCAGGAATGAAGCTCCCAGATCAGCTGCTGCTGGTGAGGAGACGTAGATGCTTTATTAGGGATAACTTGGTTTATCTCCTTTGACACTTTTCTGATATCTCTTGATCATTAAGGTCTGGATTAAGTGGAAAAAACATTACTTGCACAGATGTTATGTAGCTTATGCCTCAGATCTTTTATGAGAGAGTTTGGGTGCTTAATGTCTCCTAATTCAAAAAGAAAAATCAAAGTCTTGTGTACAGCTTCCTTCTATCAGGTGCCAGGATGAGTGTTAGGTGAGCACATAACAAAAACCTGGTTATTTGAAAGTCTCATTTCCAGCTGCATTTAAGGAATTGTAGATAAAACACATTGAAAAGAAAAGGGCTGTTTGGGGCTGGGTTTGTGTTTCCCAAGTGGGTTTAATGAAATTTAAGGTGTACTCCTCTGCAGCACTCTTGGGAAAGTAGTCACCTGTATTTTCTTTCCCATGAACTTGCATCATGACATTTTTGTGAAGTACTGCTGTGTATCAGGAGCTTGCTGTATGTTCATTCCTGACTTTGGGAAGAGAGGGTTGTCCAGTAGTGGCATCAACAGCATTGCACAGATGAGAAAAGGTGCTTGGCAGCAGGTATTGGAAGAGTGTGGAAAAGTATGTCTGTATTTATTTGTCTGCCCTCCCAAAATACTGTTTTTCATACAATTGTATAGGTTTTCAATATTTTGTTCCCAATCCCTACTCCACTGAAAATGTAGCTATTATTTATAATCAGTAAATTAATGGCTTTGACTCAGAGCCTGTAGCAATGCAGAAATCAAACATTCCGATGTTTCAGTCTGATGATGTTTCACAGGAATGCAACAGGCATTTCTGGGGCTCCTGAGCTGATGAAAGCTCAGGGCGGCTGCTGTGTTGCTTCACTGTGATAGTGGAAATACTGTGGTAATTTTGAAAGACCTGTCCTAGGGACTGATGGATTTAGCAGCCTGATGCACCCTAACCAGGGCAGCCCTTTATTTGTCCTAGTTTGCTCTTTTTCAGCACTTTTCATTCCAGGATTACGAAAAGTGGACTTCACCCTGTGAAGCTGTTACTGTAACCATTTATGGAGGGAGAACTGAGGCTCGGATAAATGTGACTTTCCAAAGGCTTGCTCTCATGACAGTAGCACAAACAAGGAGCTGTGCGTCTGCTTCCCGAGTCCTTACTCTTTTGTCCCACATTTTCTTTAACCATGTGGGAGGAAATCCATTTCTACACGGGGTCTAGCACAACTTACGTAAGCAAGGATCATGTAAATTGTCAAGTGAGAGCTTCTGCTGGTGCTGCACAGAGGGATAAATTGGTTGAGAACTTTGTGGGCTGCTTCACTAAAGACAAATGAGCGTGTGAAATTTGATTTGCGGAGAAATTTTCTTCCTAGGAGAAAGCAGAACCTCAGCATAAGTAGATCTGCAAGCTAATGATGTAAAAATAGCTTGGATAATAAAAAGCTGGTAAATAGAGGTATGGTAGCAATTGGGATGTATAGGAGAGACAGGCTAAACTGATCTGAGTTTATTATAAGGAATTTATTCTCTCACAGAGCTCCTCTGGTTTAACTCAGTCAGTCCTGTGTCAATTTTAGCTAAAGCAGAATACTTTTTGTAGAATTCTAAAGTCATTTTCCTGTAAAACAAAGCAAAAAACTGTTCAGCTGCAAACTTCAGCTCACTCAGAATAATGCAGATTTGTTTTGAAGGACTTCAGGGATGTATTTCCTTCTGAAGATTCCCATTCTTCTGTATTTTCTTTGCCAAGTGAGTAATTAGTTGCTCCTTGATTATTGCTTATCACTTTATACTTTTTCATGGAGACAGCAAGGGACTGTGAGGCTGTTAATAGCTGTGCTCAGATCACCTTTCCTTCTCAAGCATGGTTTTATTAGCTTAAAAATAACAGTGGGAGTGAAATGCTTTTAAGTTCTTGTATTTATTGGTTTTTTTACTGGAATCCTGAATGTTTTCCAGTGAACACCAGAAGTGCATAGTCTCATTTTTCTCACCTTGAATTGCTGCACCCTAACACTGTTGATCAGCAGCATCGGACGCAAAAGCTTGACTTAGGCAGTCCTAGTATGGGATGAAGATGAGACTTGAAAATTTTCTTTCATCCTTTCAGATGTTCCTAAACATGGCAACAAGCATGGCTCTGCAACAGATGCAATTCTTTCTAGGTCTCTAGGTAACATTTGAACCTGTGTAATGTTCGCAGCACAGCACCGTAAGTAATATTCCAGGAAATGCGCTGCCGCTTGTTAAAAAGGATAGGACCCCAGAGATGCCTTTAAATATGCCTGTAAAGTGAGAGGTGCCAAGAGAAAGATAATATGGCTGATTATAGTTATTTACCTTACATTTTCATTCGCCCTTAACTGGGTGTAATTTAGGGGCATGAAATCTCTTATTGGAAGTGTATTTGCATTAAACAGCTCTAAGCAACCATGAAAGTGCAGAAGCTGAAAAATTGACAGACTGGGTTTCTAGAATCCCAAAGTAGCATTTTTTTAATAGGCATACAAACAAATCAAATAAACATGTTTTGCTTCAACGATTTAAAGAATATGGTCTTTGGAGTAATTTGTCTCCTTTTTTTTTTTTTTTTTTTTTTTTTTTTTTTTACCCTATCATTTCTAACCTCTTCACTGCCTATCTCTAGTTTGCAGCTCCTCCTAACAATCTGCAGCAATTTCCAACCCAGCTGTTGTGGTTGCAGTGCATTGTGCCTTTGTTTAGCTTTCCCTGAGCTATCAAATCATGCTATAAAGGGGATTACCTGGCTAGTGATGTTGTTTTTGAGGTCTGCACTTTTTAACAAATAATTGCTTCACAGTGGCTCTTCTCCATCTCCTGCTGCCAAAAAAAAAAAAGAAAAAAAAAGAACCCTCTGAAAATCAAACTTTACAGTTGGATGGAATCAAGTCTTGCAAGTAAGCACCTTTGGTTGGCTTTGGTAAAATCCCTTAACTTCCTTTGCAAGTAATCATAACCAAGTTGAAATCAGTCAAAGAGTAGTTGATCTTTTCAATCAGCTGGTGTGTTTGTAGCAAGACTTAAAGGTCCGTGTGCGCTTTTAGAAAAAGACAAACATGTTTTTCCTCTACTGTGTTGGCATGTGCTAAGCTTGAGAAATTTATAATCCAACTGTGTGCTGTTAAACAGGTTTGATCTTCCACCTCTACCCCCAGCAGTTGGTCAGTTCTTTTATAGCCACTGCCTCTCCCACAAGGCAGTTTATTTAACTGATGTTTGTGAAATGTTGTGATCTTCGCATGAATGGAGTTATTGAAGTGAAAAGCATTAGCAATATTTATTTCAGCAGGTTGCAGAATTAATGACTAAGGAAGAAAAACTGGTAAAACTTGCTTTTTATATGCACAATAGAGTCTTCAAGAAATTAGATTTGTGTGTAAGAATGCAGATGCGTCTGAATTTATGTTACAGTATGTATGCTCCGTCAGAAGTTTTCTAAAAAATATATATGCTATTGAAATATATCTACAGCATTCATTTTATAGTATCTTTTGAGTATTAAGTGGAAGCTAGTGTCTGTCTTGCTGTGCTCAATGCAAAAGATATATTTACTGTACTTGAGTGTCTTCAGTTTTGGTTCTCGTTTTGCAAACACGGTACATTTTAATTAAGGCTTGTCACTTGAGATCTAATGAGTACATTTACTGTAATGTCTCCATCTTCAGGAGGTGAATTTGACTTAGAAATTGTCTCTGTCACAGAGGGCCTGATAATATCAGTTTAAAGATTTCTTTCTTTCCTGGGGAAAAGAGGGGTTTTTGTGTTGTTCACTCAGCTCTCACTTAGGTCGTGCTTGCCTAAAAGGTTGCAGAATGATGTTTATTGCAAAATACAGATGAGAGAAGTGTCTAAAGACAAGAATGTACATTTAGCCCAGAGAAGCTTATGTACCTACATAAGACTGCCCTCTTTCCCCGCCCCCCCCCCCGCCTTTTTTCTTTGACACAGTTTCAAAGGTGGCTTATTGATTATATTTGGAAAGATTAAGAAACTCTTCTCCCCAATCATGCTTCTGTTGGTACATGAGAGGACTTTGATCAAACAAACAATGAATTGTCCAATACACACAGTAAAAAAAGGAGAAAGAATCCTATAAAAGCTGGTTTCAATTGACCTTTTACCTGTGCCTATTTCTACTCTGGTAGATGGGGACCATGCAGGAGGAGGGTTGTTGTCCTCCTGTGCCTCCAACTCCTGCTATGGTTGGTGTTAAAATTCCTGCTCTTAATGTCAAGTCTAAACCATAACTACTTTTACTGTTCTACAAATGCCATTTTATGTTCTGCTGTTGTGCAGGAATGTGCCAAAAAGTGAATTTGGAGTCTTCAAGAGAAAGAGAAACAAAGTAAAGCTTCAAATTTTTTGCTTTTCACTTGCTGTATTTTAGAGAGAACAATTTTTTCAGCTAGGGAAATCAAGATTATATTATGGTGCTGTCTCCTGGTTTAGTGTTCTGGGAGAAAGGCTTTAGATCCCAGCCTTCTACTCCAGCCTCTTCTACGTCACCATATTCAAAGTGTGTTATACTAGCTTTGTTAGAAAAAGCTGAGGTTTGCATGAAGGAAGAGCCCAATGCAGGGCTGAGTTAGAAGGGAGATGCTGGGGGGACCCTGCAAGACACAGGGGTGCCCAGAAGAGCAGCCAGTGCAGGAGCAGCCACATCATCCTTGGATGTCCTGGTTAGGGGCTTATTTGGCAGGTAGTGTGTGATTCACCCGAGGTGATCCAACACAAACATTTGGGAAGTGCTCTTGCATCTCCTCTGCGTGTGAGGAATCGCGTCACAGTGAGGGCAAAGCCCAGATTTTCAATCATACTTAGGCACTGTGCACTGGTGTCCTCATCCAGCGTCCTGATGGAGCTCTGGGACAGCAAAAGGACCAAGGCTGCCTCACCCAAATCGTGCCACAGGACTCATCCTTCCCTCTGGCAGCCCATCCCTGCCACAGGGATGGCAGGAGCAGGCTGGGGACCAGGAGGCACTGCCCTCTGGCTGCCACTGTAGAGGTGCAGGGAGTCAAGTGCTGCGAAGGCCCTGAATGGGCCACCTGTGAGGTGGCAGGTTATGCTGGTGACAAACGTGTGCCACTGATGGGTACATGCTTTTTTGACCTGCTTTAATTTTTCTAGCTGGGCCTTTAATTGCCAGGGCGAGGTATAGACAAATGCAATAAAAAAGCCAAACAAATCAGAGCTATAGCAAGGCTCTAAAAGGAAATACGTTTTAGAAAGACTTTTTTTCCTTAATTAATCGGGATTTTGTTGTCAGGCTAAAACAGACTAAAAATAAACAGCTGTATAGTACTTCATTAAGCTGCCTCCTTGGAGTGATTTTCCCATTGATTAGTCTCAGGGCTAATGCTGGTTCATTCCTCATTTCATTGCTAATTAACATCAGCTCTGCTCCTGACCACTTGACCGCACACTCTCTATGAACATGTGCTGGTTTGGCAAGTAATAACTGCTCCCTCCCTCTTAAAAGGGAGAATTAAGGTACAAAATAGCTATCAAGAGTAGATCTGTGCCTCTACTGTAAGGAGAGCAAACTGTAAAACCGTGTCGGCCTGTAAGAAGGGTAATAAACGTAGTTTACAGAGTGCAGGAGTTTGATTGAGGAACTACGTAAATACAGATGATGAGCTCAAGCTGCTGTATGAATTGACAGGCTTGGCTCATCTCCTGTCAGTTGAGTTGATGCAGGCTCTTCTGGGATGCTCGTGGTGCAGATTACCTGACCCAGGGGCTTAGGGCTGCTGGCCGTTGGGAGGAGGGCAGCTCTGGATGGGCAGCACTTACTTTTCCCAGTCTTCAGAATGTTCTCAGAGTTTGAATAATGAAATACGTTGGCAGTGGGTACAGAAAGAGCAGGAAACAACACCACGGTTATAGCTTTGTCAGGCCACTTCCATGCAGGAGGAATATAGATGAAAATAGGGGAGTGAAATACTAGAATTGGCATAGATGCCCTCTGAGGAAATATCTAACAACTTTAATGAAATTAGCAGCCTCTGTTCTGGGTGAAGAGGTCAATTTTTCCATAAAATCCAAGTAAACTGGCATTTTGGAAAACACCTACTAAACTTGGCACAGAATAAATAACGTTATCCTTAAGTCTTGGTTCAATTCCAGATAATAGCTTTTTATTTTAATTGAATTGGATATTGCATTTCATTTTCAGAAAGTATTTTTTTTTATTCCTACATTTTGAAGCATTCATGTCTCAGAACTAATCAGAAACTCAGCCTTATACAAATCTATCAATCAGAAACAGTCATTGAAGAGAGAGCTTGCCTGAGTGATAATCCTTTTCTACCTACTTTTGAGCAGAATCCTAATTCACTTGTTCATCAATTATATATTTTATATATTTCTGCCATTAATTTAATGGATTTAGGGCTCAGTCTTGCAAACACTTCTGCACGTGAGTAACTTTATTCATACAAGCAGGAGCTCGTGTGAGTAAAATTAACCATGTGAGATACTGGTAGGATCAAGCTTGCAGGAAGTTTGTGTCCAGACACAAGGCCATTGCGTTCCTGACTTCCCTTTGCTGATCTGTAGTAACAAGAAGCATATCTTACGCAAATGACTAAAAAAATAACTTAAAATATTAGTAACTGTAATAGTTATGGGAAGAACAATGGTAAGAACAAAGTCATTCCTATGTTTAAGAACATAACCACTTCGGGTCAGGAAGTACTGCCTCCTAATTAAGTGTTGCAGGGTTGGTTACATCGTGTAACCTTCGTGGATAGTTCTGGAATTGGCCAGAGCAGAGGCAGAAGTGTAGGAAATCCCATGTTATTGTCACCTGACTTTATATACTGCTAAAACCATATTGTGCTGCAGACCTTGTTCAGTTGGAAAATGGAAATAGAATTTTGATTCCTGTTCCTGGTACATACTGCACCTCTTCTTTCTAAAATGATGCCTATGATATTTTTAACTTTTCTCATGGTACTTCCATTTCTGGTCCTGGTCAGATGCAAAAAAAGCCCAGCAAACAAATATTTACATTAATAATAAATCAACCCAAGAAAAATATTTTCTTGAGTGCTCTTTAACTATAAGGAATCTGGTTTGAAGGAGTGTCTTGGTCTGCAGCTTCCTTTTGGTAGGTTGGGACTTATATTCTGCTTACATTCAGTACATCTCATTTTTTGCTCTTCCGTGGAGAGGTATCGGGAAATGCTAAAACACTTATTCATTGCTGGCATAAAAGTGACCCCGAAGTTGTTTTCTTCCCTCACACTTGTGTAGTGAAATAAGCTTATCCGTCTACTTGCGCAGCTGTGCACTAGGGGCAAGCAGTGTTCTTTTGCTGGCAGAGTCCAAGCCACTTTCTGGTTGTCCTGTGCCAAGGGAACATTCTGGGCAGCTTCACTGGCTGCACCATGTGGGGTAACACAGCCCCCAGGACATGGGGACGAGCTCTGGAACCCTTTTCCATGCTTGGAGGGGACCCCAGCAGTGATGGAGAGAAGGGCAGGCAGATGAGCCAAGCAGCATGGGCAGGACTGACTTGGAGGCTGTGGGTGCCTTGGAGTATTGCAGGTTTAGATAAAGCAGTAAATCTGTGGATGGTTCCTTACCTCTTAATAGAGCAATTAATGAAGGTTGGGTGTTTTCTGTTTTTCTACTTTGCCTTTTCATTCAAAGAATGCAAAAGGAGGGAACTAAGACAGCTTTAAAAACCCTTATGAGAGTGGCATGCTTGAAATAAGCTCTTAGAGGAGGCTGACTTGGATGACAGAGACTTTGTGATCCTCAGCAGTGGGACTATATAAGATGTAAACCTCATGATAAAGTTGCCCTTTTTGGCAACTTGTTACCCTCACTATTTAAAAAGAAAATTAATTCTTTGAGTTTTCAGAGTTAAAAGACACTGTGAGGGCCTCCAGTCATTTGAACTGTAAGTTGGCATATTGTATTAAATAAGATTCAGTAGCTTCTTGTGTCACTACAGGCTAGAATTTGGTGAATACAGTATGATTAATAGCTCTTACAAACCTCTGGATGGACACCCAAAGGAGAGGAATAATACACTTGCAGTATTACAAGTCAGCAACATATTAAACATTTTTTTTTTCCTTAGGAAAGGATTTCCTGTAGAGGTCCTGAAGAAAAATAAGTTTCATTAGTCGAGCGTCGAGCAGAGATAGAGCAACAGGATTGATTGTAATAAGCCTCTCTTTTTTACTGAAATCCATTACTTTCTGAGCTATTAAGTGATGAAAGGGATTAAGAGAATAAAAAAATATAAGCGGGACTGTATTCGTAAATCTAATAAAGTTGATAACAGTAGAGCATTTTGTGAAATTTGCATGAGAATTTATAACATCCTAATCCATCGGCAGGCAGCGTCGCGCTGCAGAGGGAAGGGGGTGCACTGTGCATACAGGATAAAAATGCAAGCACAGAATTTCTGGCCAAGAAGCTTTTTTTTTTTTGCCTTTTTTTTTTTTTTCCCCCCCATATGGTTATCCATATGTTTTTATCACAGATTCCATACTTGCGATGCCAGGATCCATATGTTTAGCTTTTTCTCAAATAAAAGACTATAAAATCATTCTTCATTATCTCTTTCTTCCTAGCTGGTGTTTTTGTAGACATAACCAAATGTGATGCTAGATGGTTGAGGCATACCCAGATAGGCTGCAGTTGGATCTCATCAGAGGTATTTAAAACCTGTACCTAGGGAGTTCAAGGGCTGGATTATCTTCTGAGTATAATGCCCCTTGACAGTGCTTGAACAATGCAGGGGGTGCTATCATCTGATTGCAAAATCCCGGCAAGGCTCTTCCCCTATCAAAGAGAAGCTCCTTTGGGACCAGCAATGAGAATTTTCCTCCTTTTTATTTTATTTAATTCTCATCCTGCACCTCTGCCTCTGTGCTTCTGCTGAGGGATGTGTGGTGCAGGGAGATGACATGACAGGGCTTTATTTCACTTCTGCCTTTTCAGCTTGCCCAAGGCCTGCAGTTGTAGAATAGCAGCAGAATTTAGAAGTGCTGATATAGGGAATTTGGGGTTGGCGTAAGGATGGTGTGTATCACCATCTCCTTGACACGACCCAGTCTGCTCTGTGCCAAGCAGATATCACTCACTGAGAATTGTGCCTAATAAGGTTTCATTTCTCCTTTTCTTTTTTTTTTCTCTTTTGATGGAAATGTTAATATAATGCTTTTTAAATATGTAAAACACATTTCACTGTCCATGGTTAGACCTTGGAATAGGTACCAAGTAACCTTCAATAGTAAAATCTGCATGTTGACTTTGCAGTCGGATTCCATCTTCACTTGGACTTTCAGTCCTTCTTTGCTGGGACAGCATGTGGCAGAAAAGCAGCTGTGGTGTATGCATTTCCTTCTCTTGGGAGTTTGATTGCCTGCCAGCAGGTTCTGACTGTCCTGTGGCTGTGGTATTTAATGTGCAGAAGGGGTAAGGAATACCCTGTAATTTTGAATAGAAGAAAATTAGGGTAGTCATAATTACAAGCATTACAGTACACAGTTTCAAAATAAAGCCATCAGTGTGAATATTTTATTCATACTTCCTGCTTCTAGCCCCTGAAACATAACCCTTTGGAGTTATGCTTTATCCTCTGCATTCCTAACAATAATAGAAATTATTGTGAAAGGTTAATAACCATTGTGCATTGGAGCTGTGGAAGAAGGTGGCTGAACGAAGAGGTAACTGACTACCTTCTCAGAATAAACCAAGCAGTAGCATCTTGGCTTTAGAAAGGAGACAATCAGTGCTCTAAGAACTCTACTAAAGCAGTTACATTTTGGCTGCAGTCATTATATTAATTTTCAGGCTAACCTCACTCTCATCAGAGACAAATGTGAAACCTACTGCTGCTATCATTTAAAGCATACATGACTCCTGATAGGGTCTTCAGAGAAACTATAGAAAAATTTAACCTTTCTTCTGAGATTTTGCTGTAAAAATATGATCCTTTTGAGGTTGACTTTAGCTTTTATTTCTGTAGAGCTAACCAGTCATTTTTCAATGCTGCCTTTCCTTCCCAGGATTGTGGTGGCTCTGGTGAGATCAGTGGCAGGTTAGTGGTGAGTTGCCTGATGGGTCTTGATTGGCAGTGCAGTGAGCCACTGTTCTCCTTTCAGAAATTATTCTCTTGTAAAATTGCTGTGCCTTTTTTTTTTCTGCTCACCCAGCATTTGAATACCAGATTGAGTTAATTTTAAGATTCCTCAGGGCAGTTGCACTGCATTCCTTCCACTCCGCTATTCCTTACCACATTACCTCACTGCATCAGCACTCGTATCTCCTGCTGATGGCATCCAGTTTCCATTCCATTCACAGCAGCCAAGGATCATATCTCTGATCCACTTAGAAACACAATGATCTCTACCCCTGAGAATGCAAACGCTTTCTCAGTCAAATCTATTGATCTTCAGGGCTCTATTTCTGGCTTTCCATTCACTCACTCAACGTTTGGGATGCTGCATATTCATTCTGGGCAAAGAGTTAGCTTGGCTACTAGGAACCCAGTGAAAAGCACTTCTGCAGAATCCAAAGATAGGCATGATCTCTTATATATTATTATGTCTGTGCAAATACTGCACTTCTTAACTGAGCAAAACAAAAACCTCCCACCTGGCACAGTGACAATGACAGACCTGCTCATGCCATCACATTCTTCTCCCAGGCCAACTCACCAAACATGCCTATGTTGAGATGGGCAAGCACATGCTGAGGTCTGCAAGGAAAGCGGTGAACACAAAGGGTTTCCAGGCTAGAGGGGGATTTGCAGTCTAAAAGGAAGAGATGAGACCAGCAGGGAAGGGCATTGGGTAGGAAGAAGGATGTGGTTTGACAAACAAGCAAAATGAGTGAAAGCGCTTTAAAGAAAAACATTTTTCGAAGACCATTGCTGTCAGGGAACTTGGCCCTTCAGAGCTTGACTCTGGGCTCTCTCAGAAGCGTAGTTATAAAGAAAAGCAGGGATTTGTGGGGTGAGTATTTCAGCAGCTCCTTGCAGATTATGTACTGAAATAGGCCTTTTCTGGAGGCAAGCCCGATGTGTACTTCAGATGGTCCTCAGGAAGCCAGCTTCTTCCATCACCAATAGTACAGCCCAGAGAGCAAATATACCTAACTTTGGCTTGGTCGGTGTTCAGATGGTCACCCGAAAATAGGATTTTACTTCTTAAAATACAGGATTTTTAAGGATTTTCAGGGATTGCTCACCACTGACCTTGAACCCATATTTAAAAGAAATCCAGGCACCATGATGTTGAGTGAGCTACGCCTGAGTTAATTTAATTATCTAGACCTTAGACAATTTTGAAAATACTACCTGTAATTCATATCTTCTGGGTTCCAGCTGAGTGCCCTGTTTTCTCTACTTGTACATGACAAATGAATCCACTGTTTCTGTGTGGGGTTTTTTTGTTTTCTTTTTTATAAATACAGATATTAGGTTACTGCTTGGTCTAAGAGAAGACTTTTGTTATTCAACTCTTACACTGCCGGGGGCACAGTAGCTAACCTGGTTTGGTCTTGATTGCGTCACTCTATAGCTAAAGTTATTTCCCACAACTCATGGTGCTCATGTCTAAAAACTGTCAGTCTAAAATTTTTTTTCCTGTAGCTAAGTCGGGCAGGAATGGAAAGGGTCCCAGATGAAATAATTATGGGGTTGATTATTGTGATTATGTATATAACCTCTCTTAGTAGATTGCTAGGAGTACTGAGGTATGAGAAAATTTGACTTGTGAAGGAGTATTAAATTTTAACATTGAAACTTACTCTGAACTTAGGTATTGGTTCCCAGTGTGCAGGATTAGTACACAGTTGGTGGTGAACTGCCTTACTTCACTTTCTCCTTTACCCATAAAAGTTTTTTCCTCTTCTCTTGTCAGCTTTGCCTACAAAATAGGGTAATAAGAAATAACTAGTGCACTTCCTTGTAGCTTCCCCATGTAGCCATTTCCTCTCACTGTTCAGCATGTTTGTCAGTATTTCTGAACATAAACTAAGGGAGGGGCAGGAAATTTTTATTTTTTGTAATCAAAAAATGCAGGAAGAATAGTATAAAAGTATGAACACTGAAATTACTATATAGTGTGATATGATGTCCTTGTCTGGACATTTCATGCCTTTACAGTCAGATTTTTATTTAATGTTCTAAAACTCCGGGGACGTAATAGTACGTGGATGATCAGTCCCTGCTTACAGACATGAAATAGGCCTGTATGCATACA
This sequence comes from Daphoenositta chrysoptera, assembly GCA_013397915.1. NCBI lineage: Eukaryota > Metazoa > Chordata > Aves > Passeriformes > Daphoenositta > Daphoenositta chrysoptera. The sequence continues at coordinate 471,900 of VZRO01003478.1, forward strand.
TACACACAAGTGAAACCTTCCTCCCTCTTTGTCTTTCCAGCAGGTACAAACCATTGATCATCTTTGATTCCTGCAGAAACTGAGGGAGTGGGCAGGCATTTAGTAGGAAAAGCCAAGAGCTGCTTGCCCAAGGCTTTAATAAATCCAGTCCTCTTGATTCTAAATCCTGCACCTTAGCTGCCTTCTCCTAGCAAATGATACAGATTGTAATTCTTTGGCATGAAATAAGAAAGACTAATTGCTTTGAAGATTTTATTACTTTGTTTTTCAGTCCTTGCTCCTAGTACACTGTTTGCTAATGTTTTTCCCTCTGAAAGAAAAGACTGTTGAACTCATTTCCATCTCCATCCCTTATCTCCACATGCACGTCTGTGCACGCAGCACCCGTAGATCTTGCTAGAAAAGTGTCTTCACTGGCAGGTTATCATGATATGCTCACCAACAAAAACACTTCTGTACCAGTTTCGGCAGTAGATTTATAAGATTTCAAGTCTCCGTCTTCTTACCCTTTCCCAGTTCCAAATAAAGAACTTCAGAGAGCAAACGTGCCACTGCTGGTAGACATGTAGCTACTGTTGTATTATGGGGTTTTGGTTTGTTTTTTTGCCAGCTACTTGACATTGTTTTACAGCTGGACTGTGCAGCTATTTCCAAAAGGCTCAGCTAATTCTGTTGTCCTTTTTTATCAAGGAAATTCTTGAGAAACCACAATAAAGCAGCTGTAACCCTGGCGATGCTTACAACGGTGGCCAAAAATAGAAATCAGTGCTTCATGCATTTTCTTAATGAGGGTATAGGGGAGTTTTTTTCAGTGTGGTCCTTGACACGTAGCCAAGTTAGGGCTTGGCTCTAAATGTTTAGTGCAAGCTTTATAAATAGCCCTGGAGAGAGGGGGCATTTCTTTTCCCAGTGGCGTGCGCCCTCTCAGGGCTGGCCCTCGCTGGGGCTGCTGGGGTCAGCTGTGCTCTCGGGCCATGACACGGTGTCTGCAATGAGCCCTTTAGGCCACAGTTGCCAGATACTTTGCAGGAGCTGCCGATCACCTTGGGTCCCTCTTTGCTCGGAGGGGGAGGCTCAGCATCTTGCAGAATTAGGTCTGTAAGCTGTTGTTATTAATAACTGCCTTCATGGTCGTTTTGCTTACAGACAGGATTTATTTGGCTTTTGACTATCAGTGAAAGTGTCCCTATAACTGGATTTTTATGCTCTCTCTGTGCAAATAGGAAATCATGGTTTGTTTGCCAACCCAAATAAGAATTTACAAATGTGGGGGTTTTTTTTCCTGTGGCGCGTAACATGGCTAGTAAATGGGCATGAAACGGCGGGATGCAGGGATTTTGCAGTGTTCCCACAGGCAGAAGAGAGAGAGATGAGAAAAGATGAATTAAAACTTGGGGAAAGTTCAGTCAACAAACTAAGAAGTGCAGACATACTGATTTATAAAGAGACTATAACTTTTAAACATGTACTTTCAATCTGAAGGACTGCAATAGGGATTTAAAATATGACTATTTAATTTTTAAAAATTACATAAATTAAGTGAACAGCCCATTAATGGGATGCCATCAGGATCACATGGCCAATTCAGTTCAAGTTATATTATCTTGCTGGCCGGATTTGAATAAGAATTAAGAAATTACTATTCAAAGTAGTATGGGACATTGATCCTCATTCACAATGAAATTCGTCACCATAACTACCTGGAATTCCACTGCTTTCACAGAGGTATTCCACTGAATCTTCTTTATGGAGCAGCTAGAAGGGAATTGTATTAGTCAGTGGAAAAAAGCTGCTAATTAGTTGTTCGGCCTCCACGTTAAGTAAGTCCTGTCTTGCAGGGGGGTTCGCGGATAAGCAGCAGGATGTGTCTAATGAACGGGAACCTGGATCCAGTAGATATGGACCTCCTCTAGCTGGTCCATCCCTTGGCCAAAGGTTCACCTCAGGGCCTATTTATCTGTCCCAGTGTGAGGACCTTGCCTCTTATTCATAACTGGTGCTTCGTGTTCAAACTTGGCAAATCGAAGCGTGTGGTTGACTTAACCAAGCTGAGGGATGTCCTCTAAGGATGAATGGTTCTCAGTGCAGTGTCTTCCAGAGTCTCTGTTAAACTGAATAACCAAAATGCACCATTACATGCAACTATCTAGTTACTTTTCACAGTTTTGGAACCCCATTTGAAAAATACCTAAAAAATGCCAACTTAGTTCTACGTTATGTTAAGAACGTGTAAAGAGTAAAACAAAAAGCTGCTACAGATGGTCAAGCAACTTGTGCTACAGTTTAAAAAAACAAAGTCAGCGTTACTAATCTTAACTGCATTGTTTTAATATTTTGTAAATACTAATTTTGCTGTTTTCTTGAGTTCACTGCAGTGCATCTCAAGTATAATTTCTGTGATAATTAAAATTGGAGTATCAGAATCTTTGCACCACTTTTTTCTTGCTCTGTTCTAATTCCATTGACTTGTTGCTAATTTACACTGGCATAAATACAAGACTACTGGGCTCAGCAGTTCAGCATGTTGAGATCAAAACCTTTTAAAACCTTTTTTTGATAGAGAACACTTGAAATGGCAGATGCTGAGTATTTGCATTGTTAATCATTTAAAAAATGTGATAGTTGTATATAAATACCAAAAGATAAGTTATACATCCACACATCAACTGAAATTAGCATTCTGGAATTTGCAGTCCACAGAAAGAATGGCAGTAGATGGTCATGAATATTTTTGTTGCTCGCTGGTACCTGAAGATTCATAGTCTGGAACCTGCATCTGATGCAACACAGATGTGTTCCCTTGAAAAAACTTGAAATCTTTTCTCCACCTGGGCTCTCCTAAGGTCACAAATTACTATCATAGGTGCTTTTTCCCCATTTTGCTTATAATGAGTTGGTACCAACAAACCATTTAAAATAATTGCAAACAAAACATGAAAAGTGTCTGTGTAATGAAGTTAAGCAATCTACCACTCACTGATGGTTACCTACATTTGTAGGTTAGAAACAAAACCATACTTTTTTTTTTTCCTGTTTTTTACCATGTTGTAGCGTTCTTGCATCTCTCTTCATTGCAAGCATCTTACCAGCAACAAAATGGCAAAGGGACTTTTCTCATAGGTTTTACAGCTGTTGCTAAAAGCAGAAGAACCTAAGAGGAAAGACTAAGCTAGTAAGATTTGCAGTCACATTTGCAGTCCCAGTTGAATCAGAGACACTTTTAGAGAAGCAGCTGGTGATGATCTGAATTTGACCAAAATTCTAAACATTTGATTTAGCTCATGTACTGATATTGGTCTTGAGTACCCTTTTTTTGAAACACAGTATTGAACTTAATTTTAGAATATTGTTTGGTATCAGTTTCTTTAATTTTGACATTAAATTCCAAGTCAGCGGATTGTAGAGGAGGATGCCAGTGGGGCTGTGCTCTGCTTTCTTCAGATGATAGGGATAAAGGAAATTTGTACACTGAAAATTCAGTGTTTCCTAGTGTGGCATAAAGTACAATCAAAGACTTAAAAAGCAAACTTACGTTACTCATCTCTTTTGAAATCACTTAAGCTGTAAACATAAGCTTGAATGTTACTTGATGAGGGTCTGCAGTACAGTGAATTCCCAAGTCTCGTGCTTGCCAGACACTGGTGTTGTTATATGACTTCTGTGATGGGATGCTGACTTGAAAAACCAGACAAAACTTATCATGAAAGAAGTAAATCAAGGATAGTAATGTGGGATCCCACTATAACTATAAGATACGAATATATTTTGTGTGACTGTAAATGTTAACTGAAAGAACTTAAATGCCCCATGAGCTGATCATCTGACAGCAGCCTGAGTTGTTTTGGGGATTTTTTTAGATTTTATTTAAGCCCGTCGAAGTGTTATTGTATGCAGTGTGGTAGTAAACTAGAGACTTCTGTCCCTTTGTTCTAAACAAAAAGCACGTATGTATCAAAATGAGTTTCTACCAAATAGTGACTTAGCTTAGACTGATTTTTAAAAGGAGGGTTTTTTAAAAATTCCTATAGTTTGCTGCTCTGTCGTTTATTTAAAGTTTACAGTTTTCACTGGCGTTTGAATGGTCTCTTTGCAGAGTTTTACTCATCTGGCCAAAGAAGAGAAACTCTTCAGTGTGTTTTGAGCGGCTAATGGCAATTAACCAACAAAATATGGAACTGATTTGTTCAGGGTCAATAAAATTTATTTTACTTCAAAAATAAAAACACCTAGAACTAAAGTAGTAAAAAAACCTTCAAAAGGGGACAAATTACTTCAGGCATGTGTGTGTTTAGGGATTATACAAACAAGTTGTTCAGAAGCTGGCTGGCAAGCCATCTACCTATGTCAGACCATTTTTTAGTATTCTCCTTACCAGCCTCTCATTTTAGCTTTGCCTAAGTGAAATGAGCTTATATGACACCAGGATGGAAAAGTTGCATAGTCCCCCAGTTTACAAGTCTTCTGTTGCTTCTGGATCAAGGGAATATTTGCCCTCAAAATGAGTACTTAAGCAAGTCTTGTGGTTTGGGGTATTTTTGTTTTGTTTTTGTGGTTGTATGGGATTTTTAAAATTCCTTTGAAAACACAGAGGCACAATTTATGTGTAAGACTCAGTCATGTTCATAGAATGGCCTTTTGATCAGAGACCCCGTTGCAGTGCTGTTCTTTGAAAAACATTTTTTAAGTGGCTTCTTTATTTTGTTTTCATTTACTGCCAACCTGTGTTGGATCACATAACTCTGGAGGAAAATAAAGTATATTATAATTCAAATTTTGCTTGGCATTTGAACCTCTTCTGTTTTGACTTTCCATTTGAGGCAGTCCTTTGACAATGTGCTTAGGCTGAGCTTGGTCAGGTGGATGCACAAGGCCATGCTCATCTTTAATGCTGCTCAACACAAGCTGAAGCAAGTGTTGCCCAAATCCATAGTGCTTTCTTGGAACAGTTTTGGCTGGGAGGGAATCTGGGCCACGGAGGCACTTGACCCTCCTTCTCAACTCACATCTCATTTGCTATGGGAGTTGTAGAGGATTTGCTGCTGGGCCCCACTTGCTGCCCAGTAAAGCCTGTGGCAGGGCTCACTGGTGGTGTGGGTGTCACTGCAGGGGGAAGGACAGACCTGCAGTGAAAGAGAGATGGTGCCTTTCCTCTGCTGGGGCCGCATTAATGCGGCAGTGTGGCCCCAGCTGTCCTTTTTAAACAGCTTTATTTATATTTTTGTTTCCTCCCGTGGAGTAAAGCTGACCAGATTTGCAGTTTATAAAACTGGGACAGCCTAGCAGGGGATAGGGTTGTCCATACACCATCTTCAGGGGATAATAATATCTGTCAGGGAATGACTGTGATGACAATTGCAGAGAAAGGTGAATTGCTGTGTGTGTGTGCCCATGCAGTAAACAGTTCCCTTAAAGAAAGAAAGAAGGGAAGGTCTCCCAAAGTGGGTGCTGCCTTGTGCTAGAGCTGGAGTGGAGCGCTTGCTGAACTCTGGACAACGTGCTCCTGTAAACTCTTCACCTCAGTATTGTTTAGAGAGAAGGAAAGCTGCAAGAATTGGTTTAAATAAATAAACAGTGCTCACAAGGATCCTTTCAAGCTCCAGGTTTGCAGCTAAAAGTAAAATATTGTGGATAACAAAAAGAAATTGCTCTCCTGTGAGCAGTGTTTTTCTTCTTGCGCTGTGGATCTCTCTTTGTTCCAGGCACCCAAGCACGACTCCTCCTATTTCTTAATTTCTTCTGTCTCTGCTGGTCCCACAGAGCTGGAGTTAGTTGATGCTAGGGGCATGCTACAGGGGCTGCCTGTTTGGATGTGGCTCTTCCCAGGGGAGTGGATTAGTGGGGTGCAGCGAGGGAAGGCAGAGCTGTGGTACTGTGGGTGTTTGAAGGTTTGTTAATGTAGCTGCTGAGTGTCGAGCAGCGAGTGCTGTACAAAACCTTCTGCTGTTTTGTACCCTCACCATGAGTTTTCAGAGGGAAAGCTATTTTCCCCTGTATATTTTTAAGTGATGTATAGGGGAAAAAAAAAAAAACCCAACCAAAAAACCTCCACAATTTGAAACAATCTTTGTTCCTTCTGTTCTGTTGAGGCCTTGGGGGCAAAGGAGAGCTAATAGACCCGAGCCTGCCCAGCTGTTTGAATACAGCCATGAATACAACCCACAGCTTTAACAAAACCCTATTTACTTGTTGCTTATGGGACAGCTGATGTTCTGTTCCCCTACCTGGTTTGCAGTGTTCCCAGGGGCATTAAAAGTAAGAATTGCAAACTTGTGCAGATAAAAAGGAGGATTGGATTGCCTGGGGAAGCCTATAACAGTAGGGCTGTCCGTTTTTCACTTTTCCTCGGTCTTTAAAATTGTAGATTTTTTCTTGTGTATTTCTTCTGCAGAAGTGGTATATGCACATGTGCATCGTACATTCATATATGTATGAATATACTTCTCTGGTAGCCACCCAGACCTGAATGCTTCACTTTCAAAGTGCTTCCCAGTCTCTGAACTGAAGCAGAAATATCCAGTAATATTCTTCTGTTTGGTCACTGTTAGTGGGTACTACCATATATCCCTGGTGTTCTTACAAACCAAACCATTTGGATTTTTCCATCACAATTGATGTTTCAAATAGTCAATACAGAAAAATCTCAGCTGTGGTGTAGCTTGGAGAGCGACCCTAAGAGCTAGATGACTTAATCAGTATGTTTCAAACAAATCTTTGAAAGAAAACAGGAGAGGCACAAGAAATTAGAGAGACAGGAATATATTTTCCTTTTAATATGGTGATAGGACCAAATTTAAATGAGGAAAAACTGGGACTGTAGGTCATGTTTTACAGAAGACACTGAACTGATAAAAGCAGGAGGAAGATTGTATTTGTTAAAAGCCTCTGGGATCTTGAAAGTGATATACATCGTTCCATTTCTCAGCTTTCATTCTTGTCTAAACAATTCAAAGAAAAAAACTAGACCATCTATTTTGTGTATACATGTGGTTATCTATTTGCCTATACACATCAGAGTGTGCACATCTATATATACCCCATAGGTCTGCTTTTAGAATGCTTCTCAGTAATTTTTTTCCCTTCAACTCCTGGATTTCAGTGTTTTACCCCCTACTTCAAAAAACCAAGAGATTAAGCAGGACCCGTTATTTTGACATCAAATGCAAGCCCTAAACCGTTGCTAGGATACAGGATGTGGCACTATAATATTGCTGTGGTGTAGGGTTATATTGTCTTAAGTGTGGGGAGCAGGCCATATTATAAATCTAAGTAAGTTGATAGAAGATATAATGATTGCTGCTCTTACTCTGTAATTAAAAGGAAGGGAATGTATACAGAACAATTTGATCATATACTCCTTTTTTATTTGGACAGTAAGTGAAGCGCTATCAATAAGCAATTTCATTACAGTCTGTATGGGTTTTGTCTACTTTCATTTTCTATCTGCATTAATTTAGAGTAACTCTATGGGTTTATTATTGACTGACACCAGTTTAAGCAATATTAAAATTTGGCTTTGGTGTCAGACCTGTTAATTTTCTCGCTTTATTTTTCTTTAGAGAACGAACTAATAGAAATTTGGCTTCTGATTTAAGCAGTATTAATTCAGGTCTGCTTTCTTACACTTTCTATGGGGCTCAAATAAGCTGCCAAGTTGGTATGTTGTGGGGGGCAAATAAAGTGGTTTTGTTGTAGACTTGAGGGAGTTGTATCATTGTCTGGGATGTCACATCTAAATTGGCTCAGACATAGTGTTTGAGTGAGCCAAATCTAGTGTCTGTGTGACCATACAAGAGAAGCGGATGTTTTAATTACTTGTAATTTGTTTTGTCCTTTCAGGATGGAAAAAAAAATAAATAAAACCACAAACACACAAGATGCCCCCATGCCTCTCCCAAACCAGCAAAATGGAGATTCCTTTCTTATATTGTTTATTTTAAATGCAAGTGAGTTGTGTTGAGGAATGGCAGTGGTTGACATGCAGCCCCTGCGTGCAGTTGGCACTGGCAGAGCAGCTGGCTCGTGCAGAGAAAGCCTGCGCTCTGCTGTAGAGCTGGAGTCTCTATCACCGAGGAGAAACAAAGACCCCTGGCTACACGGGTGGCACTCGGGGGCAGGTGCAGGTGGAATATGAGCATAGCCACCTCCTGGACAGGTTGTCCACTAAGTGCTCAGTGTGCCAGATTAGCACAGCAGCCTCCTCACCCTTGAAAATTAGCAATTTTCGTAGGTGAGGATGCTGCTAGTGACTCTTGGCTTCCTCACCACTGGAGACAGACCATAGGCTGTGCTGCGTGGGTCTCACCCAGATGCAAAAACACCTTTCAATGTAGTTGATGCAAGTGTGAGTGTCCTTATCACAAGAGCCAACCTAAGGGATGTGACAGGTGGCACCTCAGAAAAGTAGTGTTAGATTGGAGATGGACAAATCATGTGTTTATTGGGGCCAAAATAAGACATGTTTGGATGGAGCATAACTGTGGGCCAAAGTGGTGCTAGGAAAGAGGTTAGTGCCTTCACAGAGAGGTAATGTGAGCTTTCCCACTCCTGAAATGGTGCAGTGAGTGAAGCTGCTGAAGGTTGTGCTGGAGCTGGTGAGGGTGTGCTGAGACCACCCATCAAAGCAGAGGGCAACACTACCTTAAAGCAGCAGAGTTGCTTCCAGAAGGTTTCTCTGCCCTTGCTCCTGCAGCCATTGAGGTGCATCCTATTTGGGAAGCACGACAGGTGTAAGAGGCAAGGATTGTGTGCTCCATGTTCCCGTAGCCCAACCCACCTGCTAATGGCTAAGATGCTATTCCATATCCAGCAAATATCCAGCCCATTGACTGATAGAGAGCAGATTAGCAATTATTTTAGGGTCATTTTAGTCGAACAGTTAAATACTTCCATATCTGTTTAATCATATCTGTGCAAATATCAAATTGATTCTTGTGAAATCTCTTTTAGGATGTTAGCTTTGTCTTCCCAGTTTTGTGCAGAAAGACACATAGGTTCACACCTTGGCTAACAGACACCTGAAAAATCAGATTTCAGTGTCAGGGGTCTACTAGTCCTCTGTTTTCAGGACAATGATTTAGAAGTCCAGCTATGAACCTAACCAAAATGAAGCTGGATGTGCAATAATAGAAGTGGAAAACAGTCCACATATTTGGCTAAAAAGCCTTCTCCAAGGTCAAAAAGAGAACCAGTAGCAGAGCCAGGAATAGAACTGTTATCTCCCAGGCCTTTTTCTTCTGCTTCTGTCCCAAAAGACACTATGCAAGTTACAATATCCATTTGACAAATTGCACAGTTATGTGATGAATTGCATTTTTAATGCACATTTTATGGCCTCTTTTGGCCACTTCGTACTAATCTATCTTTCCTGGGGTATGTTCTTAACACTCCACAGCTCTCAGTGGCTATTAAACAACAACACAAAAATGTTCTTCTCTCCCAAATGTAGAATTTACCACAACTTCTCTGGTCTGAAGAAGAGGCACGGAAATATCCCGGCCTGCTCAGGTGACAGGTTTAAGGCCTGATTGCCTTCAGGCGAAAGGGGTAGGAAGTAAGAAGTATATGGCAAAAGGGACATGGGAATTCCTAGTTTCTTATTAAAAATATAAATTCCTGCTCCCCCTGCATGTTTGTAAGGCCTGGTATTTATACATAGTTTTGTGATTCGGTGCTAAATGTAATCTAGACTTTTTTTGGTAAGATTTGTATCCTTCAGCCAAAGCCTTGCCTCTCATTACCCCTGTCAAATCTGTAGCAATCAGCAAGTTACCAGTTGCTTCTTAACTTCATGTACATAACATTCCACATATATGCACACACTGACCTACCAGGAACATGAATATCCAGAATATAAAATGGCTATTTACCATGATTCTAGCTTCTTGAATTTCTTGCAGTAAATATGGATGTACTAGGGTGTAGGATAAAATTACTGGATTGGGGCCCAAGTTGCTGGGACACGTATAGACTTATGCTAAGGAAGTGCCTCCAATCAGGACAGCTGGGTGAACAAAAACCAAGGAGTTACCTTTATTCTAAATTAACATTGTGAATGTACTTAATTTCCAGCAAACCTGATGACCCCATTTGCTCTCCATTTTTCTCCCTAGAAGATTGGGAGAAATAAACTTGTTACCACATCAGCGTTATCCTCCTGCCTTTTATATTGTGTTTCAGAAAACATGAACCATGAAAAAAAAAATCGTGTTTATTTTTAAATATGAAACTATGTGGACACTATTATTATTGCATTTCTTGAAATTTGTCCAGAATTCAAACCTGGAGGCAATAGACATTTGAGAGTGAAATTGGCCCCAGACAGTTAATAAATTCTGATCAGAGATGCATAAATCAGCGAGAGTATTTTACAAACTTTTTTTTTTTTTCTTTCCAAAGGGTGGGCATGGGGGAGGGAAGCGTCTTTGGAGAATTGTTTTCTATCAGTTCAGAAAATAGAGAAAAGAATTCAGCAATACCCAGTGCTGGTTAGCAGATTGTCATTTTTGGGTTTGATGTTCCTGGGTTTAATTGTCTTTCATGTGAACAATGGCAGGAGCTCTCTAGTGTGCCATGCGAGCATGATAAAAGGGGGCCGTTCTTGCATAGCAATGCCTTTTTTTTATTATTAGCGTAAAAAATTAGCAAGCTGGAAGTCGTTAGAAGGAGTTCCATTGGCATTAATTGTAATGCAGCCTGAATTTGTTTGCAGACCAGTGCGGCAAGACAATAGCAGCAGGGAAAAAAGCAATATTAATAGCCTTTTACTTATTGTATCATTTTAGTGAGCCTTAATAAGGTGTCTGCTGTCAACTGGAATTTATTAAAATAAAAAAAAAGACATGGTAATTGATGTATTGCAGTAAGTATGGATGAGGGCTCAACTTGATTAATGTATGAGTTGGCTTTTTAAGGCATTTTAAAAAGGCTTCTTAACTGGGTCTTAAGAGACTGGCACAAGCCCACTGTAAACTACCTCATTGCAGTTGGAAAACAGCCTGACAGCTGCTGATGTCTCCTGTGGCTTTGCTTTTTTTTCTGATCAGAGAAAACTGAAGTAATATAGTCCTCGTCAATAATTGCAGTGCTTAAAAATCTTATAAAGGGATTTCTATTCTTCCCTCCGGAGATAACTTTTCAAAGGTTAAATTAGTTTTACTTGTGTGTGCTTCAAATATTTCAGCTCCCAATAAGGATCAAGTTTTGTTTTAAATAAACTGCTAGTTTGTGTGCTGCATTGGATTAGCACCTTGCTGAATACCCTCTCTTTCAGCATGATATGGACATTACAAAGCACTTGGTTTAAGTCTAGTTGGAGTCTCCAAAAAACATTCAATATATCAACTCACTTGGGCTAGTTTAGTTCAGAGAGGGGCCCTATCTTTTGTTATTCTTTGTGGTGAACACCTGAACTTATCAGCTGTGCTGTGCCATCTTACAACTCAACTTTAAGCAGTGGTAGGAAAAATTGTGTGGAGGGAAATGGGAATTAGGAACCCAGCTATCTTTTTGACTTCAGTGTGATTTCAAGAAGGTGTCAGCCTAAAATACTCTCTGTAGGTGGTTCTCACCCTGCCAAAATGCCAAAGCATATGTGGTAACAGGAAGACCCTAACGTATGAGGAGGCTGTTTTATGTGGATTATAAAGAAACAGTTTTGTGGAAGTATGGCTTGTAAAGCAGTAGTATTTCTGTGACTACACGTTGGCTTTTTCCTTTACCTACCTGTCCTGTCCTGACCCCAACTATTTGACGCACGGCATGGAGCAGTTGTTTGTGCTTACCTTGTGTTGCATTTTTATTTACCAGTGTATTTATCAGTTAGTCTGAATTGATATATTCCATACTTTCAGCTCGGGTCACCATGAGCGTAAGATATAAGGTGAAGTGACAGTGTCTAGTTCTGTTAAAAATTTCCGGATTTGTGTCCTAGGATAAACTGGCTAGACTAATCAAGGTTCTTCTTTCCGTACTGTTTTCTCCGTAAATGTTGCAAATGTCATCCAAGTAGATATCAAAGTCAAAGGGAGAGAAACAGACTTTTAATTTGTTACAGTACCATGTTGTCCTTCCTGATAGTTGTGGGCCTTTCCCAGAGGAAGTGCTCATGCTTCATTAAGGATGTAAGCTTTATTAGGATGGACGTCATCAGGTTCAAGTGTTAGGAAAAGTCACTGCTTGTTAACAAAGGCCATGGCCTTGGATAATGCAACCGTTCTCCTTTCTGAAGGCTACAAGGCAGTGTGGGTGATACTGTTCTCCTTGTATTTTTTTTTTTTAACATCCTGATCCTTGCTTAGAGATCTCATGTGATGCAATTGTCCTTCTCCAAAGGCTAAAAAGGAGAGCTCGAGTGCTCTGTTTTCAGTAAATTCAATCACTCACCAGAGAAAAAGCCTAGCTGAAATTCTTTCAGAGGTATGTGTGTAACTTATAGTCAATTAATCCAGAGCCTGCCATATACACATAACATTTCCTTTAAGATTTCTTCTTCAGGTTTCAAATATCAGAAATGCAACAGCACAGCATATGCACTTGCAAGATTTTATTTTCTTTTCCTTTCTGGCAGGATTGCTATTAAATTAAATTGTTCTATGGTTCTAGGTATGAGTTTCACTTTCTTTTTACATTGGAAGTATGAGCTTCAACTTCCTTCTATGCAGGCTTCCTTCTGCATGAGAGATGGAACTGGGGGTGATATTTCTAATAACTTTTTTTCCTATCACCTTTATTTTATCCAACAACACTTCCTTCTCCAGTAGCTGTTAGGTAAATCCTTTCTTTCTTCTGTCCTTTGCCAGCAGCTGAGAGGAAACCTGAATGAATTGATAATGATACAGCATTGCAGTAATTGCAGTTCCTGCTCTTTCTTCAGCCCATTGGCCACTCAGACTTTCCAGTTCCAAGCAACACTCCAGTAGCTCTAATATGGCATTGAGGATAATATTTAAATACAGACATCTTAGATATTTACTCTTCTAGTTACACCACTGTGGCAGATACCGCAGTGGTCCAACACATCTCTGTGATTTGTGGAAAAAAACCCATGCTGTCCCAATGATTTCTTCATTTAGCCTAACGCACAGTTTACATAATAATTCACTCCAAGGTCTGATTCACCTCAAGTCATTTTCTCCTTCTCATTTCCTTCTCACCTTCGTTTTTAGGCATGGACTTTTTGAAATTTGTTCCTGAATATACCCAAAGGTTGCAAGCACTTGAAAGCTAAGTGTGGATTCTGATCAAAATTTTACAAATGGTTTCCATTTTATTAAGGAGTCAGATTGAAGACCATTAATAAAATGGAAACTCTGCAGCTTAATCTAACCTTGATATATTTCCAGCCTAATGCATCTGCTTATAGCCCTGTCACCGCTGGATCTGAGCACTGAGAGCATTGTTGAATACATTTTCATACCTTTGCATTTTTTCCCTCTCCATCCCAAGATAGGCCAGTTCTCCACTGTTCCAGGCATCTTTCTTTCCCTGACTCTGGCTGGGATTAGAAGAGCTGTGCCAGCCTTTACTTGATACCCTGTTTGCTGCTAATTGTACAGTTTGTTTAGTGGAAGAGGAGTGATGCAGAAGGGGTATTGAACTTGTGGCAGATTTTGGAGGTGACCAAGACCAGGTGCCACATTTCCTTAGTTACCTGCATGAAAACTTGTGCTGCTGAGCAACTCCACAGGACAGCCCTATCCAAACAACCAGCAGTGGTGGGGTGACCAGGCAGGATTCTGCAGGCCTGACTTGTGAGAGTTCATTTCACACAATTCACGCTGCCCACCACCTTTGCCTCTGCTGAAGCTTCTACTTTACCATGATATTTATGTGGGGCCTTGTGTGAGCTGGTGACTTTTCTTCCACCCACCCAAAAATTCAGTTTTCCCAGTTGATGCACAGAGGTGACCTCAACTTCCTAGGATGCAGGTCAGCTGCAAATCTGAATGAATGGATTTATCACTGAATTGTGGGTTATCCCTGAGAGATAACTATAACACAACTATAAGATACTATTAATTAATGTAATTATTTAACAATTGTGATTAGAAAGTGGAATTGGGGGTGTTACAGGGCAAGTGTTTCTTTGGGCATTCAAAACATGTTTCTCCCAGCACTTCCTGGGACTGAACCTGACCTTAGCAAATGGATGAAATAATTGGCTTTGCAACACGGATCCGATGTTTGGGGGTGATGGGAAATTTGCTTGGACTTGCAGTTTTTGAGTTGCGTGCCTGAAAAAGCCCTGTTTCCTCTTTTGCTCAGGTACCCTTACAAAGCCTGGCGCAAAGTCCTTTCAGTGGCACTGAAAGAGGTCTCATCTCTCACCGCATCAGAGCACAAATCTCAGATTCCCTCTTCTGAAAGTGGCCTCTAGTTATTACACAAGTAAAATAGAGACGCTCTCTGCCAGACATACACGGAGACTAGGTGTCTGTGCTGACACATCAATACAAAGAACTGTTATCAGAGGAAAATTTCTCCTTCTAAACCTGGGCTTAAACTAATATGAACAGACATATAAAGGCCCCAGTGGGTGACCTTTCTTCACACGAGAATATGTCTGCTCAGGGATTTCTTAGTTCATGTTAATTGATTGCCTGATGGGATTGATTAACTAATTGATTTACTGTGGTTTGTGATTTTAACACAAAGATTGGCCTAGGGTAATCTTCAAAAGTTTTCAATGTGGAAAAGATACTTGGAAAAATCTGGCACTGGCAATGAGTCTTTCTGAGTGTAACTCCAGTGTCTTGGATGAATCCCATTGCTGAGGGTGTAATACTTGGCAAGGAATGCTGTCTAGGCTGAGTCAAGCAAAGCAAGCAGAGGAGAGGAGTGAATTTACAGCATCTTTGTTAACGTGTATTCATTTCATACACTCCCGCTTCAAGTGCATGTTAATAATGCCAGTGGGTGAGGTATCCATCCTCTCTCTGACCCTTTTTGTAGGCAGAGGGAGAGGAAATACTGGCAGCGTGTGTGCTTAAAATCATTGTCCTTTCCCCTCTTTCTGCAGGAGTGGGCTCCTAATCATTATTCTCCGTGTGCTTCTGCTCCCCCCTCACCTTGTGTATATACTCACACAGTTCTCACCGTGGAGGTGCAGGGAAAGGCAGGAAAACCCTCTCAAGAGAGCACCCTTGCAGCAGAGAATACCCTGACACTGTGGTTCACACGTGTCTCTGCCTCCTGGCAAAAAATGCCATTTAGTGTGAGGCACCAGAACCAAAATTCAGATCTGGATGACAATTTTGAAAGCGCTGTCCCAGCGCCTGGTGGCTGCAGTTGGAATGGTTTTCCTCTTGCTTATATAAACTTGTTTCAAATAAATCATGCTGTAGACACACAGTGAGGGCGCAATAGACTTTCTTTTCACTGCCTCAGTATTTCTTGGTACTTGGGTGACTTGGGAAAAAAATATATTTCCTATTAACCTGTTTTGAAAATAGTCTTCCCATATCAAAGCATGTTTAAAAAGCAGATTGCATTTGATAGCAGTAGCTAAAATGCAGTAAGAAGCAGCCTTTTGATCTGTTGCAAATAAACTCTTCTGCAGATAAATACGTTACAAGTGTATTTTTGTTCATTTGCTATCAAATTTAATAACAACCACTGGAATTGAGTTCAGCCAAAATGGTTTCATATCAGACTTTGAATACATACTTTTAAATATTAAAAGATAATGATTAGTATGGCATTGTTATATAATGCATTTCTTGTCTTCTCTTGTGTGCATGTGACAAATTCCAGTCGATAAGCCCAGGACTCTGGAGTCAGTTGTCTGGCTAGTTATTAAGATTAAGATAAGTGCTGAGAAGGGAAAGATACAGCACATTGTACTGCCCTGCTGGGACGGGGCCACCTCGGATTCCAAGTGTAAACAATGCATTAATTCTCCCTGGCTTATTTCAAACCCGAGGTGTACACTGTAAATATTTGGGAAATATGATGGAAAGAGTGTGGAAAGACTTTTCTATTTTTTATCCATTAAATGTTATTACTAAAAAGTGAACCTTACCTCCCCCTTGGGTCCTAATCATTATGAATCTGTAAAAACCCAAGACTAATTTCTGTTAATTACTTATGAAAAGTAACTTTTTTCTCCTTACCCGAGCCATAAAAAAGCAGGCAGACACTTGGACGGGGTTAGCACTAGTCACTTCATGCTGAATGTGCCACAAAAATAACAACATAATCAATGCTCACACAGCAGATCTCAATTAGGGTTTGGGGAGGAGAAGGGGGGCAATAGGACTGGAAGGTCTGAACTGAAGAGTACTGAAACTAATGCAAAGTTTCCTTGCGACTTCAGTAAGCTTTGAATCGGGTCCAAGATGAATGTTAGTGAGATCAGGGCTTTGTGAGCATGTTGGAGCTGTTATTGCTGGTGTCTCTGCAGGGGAACCCTCAGGACATCACTATGTCTCTGCCAAAGGGGCAGAGGGAGAAAGTTTTCTGTTATTCCAAAATATTAATGAGATATTTAAAACAAGACAAATTTCCTGAAGTTCAGCTGTTGATTCTCACTAACTTAAACATGAGCTTTGCTACAAATTGATAGTCAATGCCTTTGAGGCAGTAAAGTTTAACTTGTCTGTAGGATTGCTGGGAGGAGTGACAGAAAGCAGTAATTTAGAAACTGTATTGAAGCTGCGTGCAGTGTAATGTAGACCACTGGGCAGCAATTAATTTTTGTTAATGAATTTGAAACTAGGTGTATGGAAGTGGTTATATGAAATGTATACGCTGCTAAACAGCTAACTAGTCCTTGGGGTCTGCATTGTCATTATCCGTATGTAAATCATGTCAGCCAGCACGATCTAATGAGTCAAAAACTGCTCTGAAACTGTGACTGAGATTTGCAAGCACCTTTTGAAAAACCTTATGCCCTGTTTCATCGTGTGGCCCTTACAACAAAATTATGCCTATCCTCTGATTAATCATGTCTTATGTGGACACAGTTTATAGGTTTTATTGTGTTTCAGAGGAGTTATTTCTAAACCTTAGGAATAGTCTATGTTAATGGAGATGGGAAATAAAGGAACATTCAGAATCATTCCAAAGAAGGAGCACAGCTGAAAGGTCCCCAGTGACCCCTCCTAAATCTTACAGTTTTTATGTGGCGGGAAATAGATTAAAAAAATAAAATAGTTAACTGTGAAAGGCTATCTGACTAAACCATGCACACCACTTTTTCCTGAGCATCGGAAAGTTCTCTTATTGAATTAAAAGCTGTCTCTTTCCTTCATATGCTTGTTAAATCATTGTGCTTCCTTAGCTCCCCTAAGGTATATGCTACGATTTCCTCTTAACCAGCAATGAAGATAAATAGCTCCTGTATCTTTGCTGTTTACAGTTATCTTAAGCAAAAACAAAATTAAAGCAGAATCACTGCAGCATCACAGTTTCTTTATGGAATCTTGAGTATAGGACAAAAAGTTGGATATATAATACATGAAAATTAAGATATGCATGTGTATATATGTGTATGTGTATTTACAACTAATCACTAATAGACCTCAAGAAAAAGTAATTAAAACAATATCTTAGCTTGATGTGCTGTAACCAGATAATGAAATGTATGGAGCGGACTGGAATATTTGGAATATCACGCTCTGTTTCTCACCTCTTTTTTCCCAGCGTGGGCATTATATCATGGTTGTGTACATTCCAGTTAGCTGCAAGTGAGAAATCACTGCCGAGGTCACTGAAATGTCAGTGCCACAGACACTGAGGACAAAAATGGATGGAATTCCTCGTTAAAACTCTAATTATCAAAACTCAGATGATCCAAGAGGAAAATGTGTGTGTCCTATATGCTCTGTACCGCGATCTAACAGAGACACTGCCTGGCTGAAAAGCCATACAAACAAACCTGTGCCATAACCTATTTCAGATTTTAAAACACTGAGTAAATTTAGTCTCTGGCACACAAATACAGCTTTATGCTGTATATTCACTGAATACTCTTGAAACTGTCTAAGTGGTTTTTAAGCTCTTTAGGTGAACCCTGTATGGTCTGAAATACCCAGGTAGTTAGCATTCCTGCCAGTTTGATATGATGGAGACCTTTACTTGAACTGACCTCAAAAGGAATAGAAGACTAATTGAGGCAGCCCTAGTTCTAGCTCTCTAGAGGTGTAAAACTGCAAATGGTATCTGGTGCATGCATAAAAAGGTTTACATAGTGGAAGAGGGATATGGGAAGGAAAAGAAAGACTTTTTCTCCATGTCTCAGCAGCCTATTCCCCCTTCCCCCTGAAGCTTCAAGAAAAAAAATATTCACATCTTAATGTCATTGCATGGTAAAATAATAAGCAAAATAAAAGACAAAAAACCAAGAAAGTGCACCCAAACAATCCAGAAGGTGAAATTAGGACAGTACTTGGGTGCCTCAGGGCTGTAATTAAAACTATCTAGGTAAAAAGAGATATTCTGCCTCAGATTTATGCTCTGAGAATAAGAAGAAAAAGGCTGAAAGTGAAACACAGCAAAAGAAATCCGTAATTCCAATGTGTTCAACTCGCCCATCAGAAGAAATGGCATTAATTCAGGTACCCAATTACTGTAATGTGGTTCAGAGCACCTCAATAGGTGTTTCAATCTCAAGCCAGGACTAACATTTGTAATCCTTTAAATGCACTTAAGAAATTGATGTTACAGCCCCACAATCTGTTAGGGGCCTTGCTTCCTGGCTGATTGCAAAGTATCCCACCATTAATTGGATCATCAGAATGTGATCCGCGTTCTGGTCCCCGGATTATGTAAGACTGACTTTGCTCTGACGCGCTGAACCAGAGGCTTCTTTTGCTGGATATTTTGACCCTTAATGTAGATAAGTGGTATTTTTCATCAATCTTAGCTTGCATTAAAAAAGGGAAATGTCAGTTCAATGTGGGGCGTTTAACTTAATTCAACATCTTTTAATTTAATACCTTGGAAAAGTTAGTCCGTCTCCGACCTGCCAGAGACTTCTGCTGATGGAATGGTTTGTGGAGCAGGGCTGGAGGCACCTCGTTCCTGCTCCATAACACAGTCAGGTCCCAAAAGTCTATGCGTGCTTCATCCCTGTATGAAAGGGAAAAGCAGAAGAAACTGCGAACAACCAAAAAACCCAAACCAAAACAACCACAAAACCCCCCCC
>VZRO01003478.1:492129-524692 GCA_013397915.1 Daphoenositta chrysoptera
TAATGAATCAGAGTGTTTTGATTAATTGGCTCAATATTCTTAATGTGCTTTAGTGCTGGAATAACGGATGGTCTGAAAATCCTCTACAAAGACTAAACTTAAAATCCTGTAGAAAGTATGGGACATTTTTTGCTGACAGAAGGAGGCTTTATCTCAATATATATATATATTAGCAGAATAGCCCTCCTGGTGCTTCTTTCCCTGATACTGAGTGCATTTAAGCCAGTGGTACAGATAGAAGTTCAAAGGCGACTGCAAGGTTGTTTTTTTTTTTTTTGTTTCCCAATGAAATTAGTAAGTTTCCCAGTTTTCTGAGCATTGCAACAGGCATCAGATTGATCTGAGTCTTACTGTGGCTTTGGGAATACCATTACAGGGTATGGTGTCTCTGGGGCTTATGATTTTTAGCAGTGAAGATGCTGAGGTGAAGAGAATAACATCAGGTATCATGACCAAGGCTTGATGTTTTTCCTGGAACTGATGCTTAATAATCTTGGGTATGGCAATGCTTTCAGTAAAATTAGTACTCACTACCTACATTATATATATATAGATATATGTGTGTGTTAAAAATCACTGTTAGAATCTGACATTTCTGGTGTCTCAGAGAAAGAGCAACCTCTTTTCATTTGTGTCACACAGAGGCAGAAGCTCATGGAAATCACTTGCAGCCGAGGCTGGCTGACTTAGGTCTCCATTCTTTTGTTTTCTGTCAAGATCTCGAGCTCATTTTTCCAAGTCTCCCCTCTCCTGCTTCTTTTGCAAGGCATTCAAATTCAGTGCCATGCTGTGGGGCACATAGTGCTGAGGCACAGCAATGATGAGGAAGTGGTTGGACTTCACATTTCACTGTTGTCTTCTAGGCTGTGGAGACTTTTTAAAGAGGTCTTTAGAATTTTACAGGTTGAGGAAAAAAAAAGATTTTGAGGTAACACATTTGTTTTAGGAGGAGCGTTTGATCCCAAGGAGAAGCAGATGGAAGAGTGTGGCTCTTGAATTTCTTCCACTCTCCTGCTGGCCAGGATCTGTTCAAAGTTTGCCATTTTGGGGAAAAAAAAGTTGAAATTTTGAGGCAAAGACTTTAAATGAGAGGTTTGGGACAGTCTTGTTAGACATCTCATCCATATGATTTTTGCAGTTACTTAGGATGACACCCTGTGAGTTTTCTTAGCATGTCAGAGAACATAGCTCTCCTTGTTTTTTAGTCCACATTACTTATGTTTTGCAGATTGGCAGAATACTTAGATTAGCCTTCTCGCTGGATTCACAGACAGTAAATATAGATATGTAAAAAACCTTTTGGTGGGAGATACTTTTGTGATCTGGAGCACAGACAGGAAGAGAACTGGTCTGGCATTTGAAGTGAGATGACTTGTTAACAACGAATTGTGTTGAGCAGGAGGAGGCAGTTTCTGGTGCTGCACTGGGGGTTTGGGTCTGTGTTGCTGTTCCTTATACAAGGTATGTGGCTCATACGTAAGTGCCTGACCTTGCTTGCTTTTCCCCTCTCCTTTTTTTTTCCCTCTCCTTTTTTCCTGATATGAACTGAATAGGCAGGCAGATATATCCAGTTCTGGTCAGCCTAATTGGCGCTAGAGGTGATATGGTGCTACACCAG
This sequence comes from Daphoenositta chrysoptera, assembly GCA_013397915.1. Taxonomy (NCBI): domain Eukaryota; kingdom Metazoa; phylum Chordata; class Aves; order Passeriformes; genus Daphoenositta; species Daphoenositta chrysoptera. The sequence continues at coordinate 493,748 of VZRO01003478.1, forward strand.
GACAGGGTAACCTTTAGGTTTAGGCTCCTGGCTGGAGCACAAGAAGTACGTGTGCTCCCAGCAGCTCTCTGGCTGGTCCCTTTGAATTGCAGTGTGTATTGGTCATGGTGGTCTTCTCTTGTTGCATTTGTACAGCTCCTGGTGCAGGAGGATCTCACCTGGAGCAACAGATACCCCTGAAATGTAAATAAGAGCCCTGGATAGAAATTCCTATAAGCAGGGGACCATCTTTCAAAAATACAATATTCTTCTATCAAGCATGTTTCGTGTTAGAGTGTTTGAATCTGTGTTTTCCTTAGAACTGCCCCCATGGATGAAGAATGTGAGTTCCTCCTGTAATATTGCATAGTTGCTACACTAACATGTGAAGAGAAGTCTGAAGATCCATGAGGGAATTACACCTGTTTAAGCTTAAATATTTTAATGGGCAGTGTTGAATATTTGGCCATGTTCAATCCTGGCATAAACAGAATCACCTTTCCTGATGTGAGTGAAGCTCTTTCTACTTCTGCCAGACCTAAGTTTAGGTTGGAGACTTCCAGTCTCATAACTTGGCTTGTTCAACACCAATACAAAGCTCTTTTATGAAGAGAGAAATACAAAGCAATATAGGCAAGTCTGTACTTACTTTGGCCACAGAACAAACATATTGTTTCTTCCTGCTTGGAAGGGCCTAACCTTTTGCAGGGAGAGTAGGATCTGGGATACCTCCGGTATTGATAGCGTTCCTACAGCAACTGTGCTTTCCAGCAAGCTGTGTACTAGCATAAGATGCTTCTGAGTTATTCCACTGTGTGGAGGGGAAAGGAAACTGTTTGTAGCTTGTGGCAATGCCTTCCTGGGCAATTGATTTTAAACAGTGCATCTCAGGGTGTTTTGCTGTATGAGTTGAACTGGAAGTGCGTCACTTCCAATCTGTTTAATTGAGTCTTGAGTGACACTTCGCTGCGGCCTTATCCACGGATAGAAAGATGATATGCATTTTAGCTTTAAGTACACTACAAGGTTGGAAAGTAAAGTTGAGTTTGCGCTGAAGCAGATATATTGGCTTCCCATGCTTTGAAGACAAATGGAGGCTCATCCATCGCTGCTACACCAGTATGCTGGTGCTGTTTCAGGCTGCTTTGGGTTAGGATTTCAGTTTGCCCTTCCTTCCTAATGGGGTCCCTTGGTGGAGAATGCCGTCCAAGTGCAGGATGGATGAGGTGCCCTAAGGACCTGTATCAGGCTTGCCTTTTAAGCAGTTCCTTGCTGAACTGTGAACTGGACTTTTCTTGGAGTGCTGTGTGAGGATATGAATTCAACTTTTAGACAAAAAAAAGGGAACAAACACCACATATACCAGCATATGTCAGCCTGAAAGCACACAGTATTCGGAGGCAGTATTCATATGCATCTAAAATTATTTTCTTGTAATGTCTTCGGTATTTCCCCAGGGCTCCTTTCTTTATTCCAACTCCCTGTGGAAGAGGCTGAGGAAAATGACTGGTGTGTTTGCTTCGGCCGCTGTCAGCGCCAGGCTCGCAACAGAATTAATTCTGTCCTCCCTAATGACCATCAGTTACCTCACTGCCAGGGAAGGGGCCCCTCTGTCTGCAGGATCATAGTAACGAAGTTTGGTTACGCAGGAAAACACACTGCAAAGGCTGGAAACTCCTGCTTGCCTCTATGGCTGGTTGATACAGGTTTCTCTGTTGGGTGACACTTACCTGTGCCAGGGTGGGCTATCTATGAACAGCTGGCATGCCTGATGCTTGGCACGGTACTGGTTTTGGTTTTACTTTGAAAACTAAGCCACATGTTTCCTTCATGTTATGGGGAAAAAGATTTAGAAGTGGGCAGGATGAAACAAACCCACATGCTGTATCCATTGTGATTGTGTCCTCCCCCGGGGTTCTCGGTTCCCTGAATATGTTTGTGAGACCAAGTGGGTTTCTATACATATGGAATATTTCTTTGCATTGGGATGCATGCTTTTTTGGGGATTGGAATTCTGTTGAAATTCATGAGTACACCTTTCATGCAGGTCCAACTGCACGAACTGCAAATATTTTTCAAGGCAGTGTTGCTTATTTTCAGCAAATTCAGACCATCTTATACAGTGGTGAAAAACTCACTCCCTGTTTCTATTTCCCAGACTGGTACATGCTATGAACTTTACCTGTGCAGGGAGTTGGATGCTGTTGGTAAAGATGGAGGAGAAAAGTGTCCTAGAAGGGAGCACTAATCAGCAGATTCTGCTATGTTGTGAGCAATAGCTCTCATGTACTAGGGTGTGAAGCTGAGCATATCCCTTTTAAATGGTTGGTTTTGGTTTTAGTGTTGAGCCCAGCTGTTCCTTGAAACACTCTGTACAGTACAGTAATTTAGAGTGTAATGATCTCGTATAAGGAGGCAGATGTGAATCACAGGTGAACTACTTCTGAATGATGGCAAGGGTGTGAGCACTCCCCCTGCCCTTGTATTTCCCCTCCCAGTCTCTCAGTCTCCTAGATTTATTTTCTCATCTCCCAGATTTATCTTCTCATCTCCCACTGCTTTTTTGCAACACAGGTGGGCATGTTCCAGTATGAGTCTGATGAACATGCTATGTACTGGTTAATCAGGTTCTCATGGTTGATTTTAATGTCTTTTTTCACTTTGCCTACCCTAAGAAACCCATACCGCCTCAAGTAGCTTTGAATATACCAATAAGTGTGTGTCATAGAGAGAGAAGCAAAACAGAGAGCATGTCTTCACCCAAGATTTGGAAGTGGTAGGAAATGACCTCTTAGCCTTCTTTTGCTTTTTAGCTCTTTAAGCCCTAAGCCACCCTAAATCTACTGTCCCTATAAAAAGCTGCATTTTAAAAGGCTTTAGGAGGCTTGCTGACCTTGCAACCTACTTTGTAAGGAGTCTGCACCCACAGCTATTAAACAAAATTAATTTCAGCACTTTTAAATTGTTAATCTTGCAAAAGACAACTTGCTTGCTCTCCAGTGATCCCACAGGTCATCATTCTGTGAGCTGCAAGCCATCACCAGGGTTCATGGCTCTCAACATCGTGAGAATGCTTGTGGTCTCCCGATTGCCTTGCAAAATTAATTCCTCTGCCCTCCACGTTTCGTCCCCAGCAGCTCTTTGAGATCTGGGCTCTTCGTGACCTCGTTGTGTGTAGCAGCTACTCACCAGTAGCCACGCCGCAGATTATTCTAATTTTGAAATTATTCTGTCCTAACTCAGTTGCTTCTTAACTCATGGGAATGAACTTGGGGCAGCAGGACATGAATTCAGGTAGGAAATGACAAGTTTTGTCTTCTGAGTGTTAGGGTTTCTATTGAAAGGGTGATGTCTCTTAAGGTACATTTCCCCTTATCCATGGGGCAGATGCTTTACCGTGTCTTAATTTATTTTGATTCTTAAGTATTTTTTTCTGCCTGGCCATAAAACTCGAAAATGTTGCCTTTTTTCCTTCAGGTGGGATATATGTGAATGCACTGGGGGTGGGGGAGAAAGTGCACACTGTATCTGCTATTATCATGCCTGGTTGTCCCTACTCCTTCCACCTCTTTTGTCTCTGCCACTCAAGCCAATTTCAGCCATCCGCCGACTCTCATTTGGGATAATAGCCTCTCTTTTTACTATTGTCTTGTCATGTTTGATTCGGCAGCACAAGGGTTTTAAATTAGCCAAAACGTTTGCATGCTGGGCTTACTCTGCTGCCACTACCAGTTGTAGAGCCACTAAACCACTTGATGCTGAAATTGATGATTGCTCGGAAGGAATAAGAAATTGTTGGTGGCTACCGGGAAGATTCATTCACGCCGAGCCCCTTTTAAGAAACCTGGGGGGGAGGGAGAGAGAGATTTCCTTCAGTTTCCTGCTGCCTGGCTGGTGGTTGCATTGTGCTTGTGCCAGGTTCCCGCTGAGTGATTACAGCCTTGCTAGGCTGCGTAGTTCCTGTGATTTCAACATAAAAACAGAAGAAGAAAAATATAGAGGGAAAGGAAGGGAGGGGCATAAATCTCCAAAGACTTGCAGTTTGATTCAGTAACACAGAATTGGGATGTTTTAACTCGCTGCCCTGCCCGCCTTTTTGTTTTTGTTGTTATCTACTTTATTCCCCTGGCAGAAAGTTTACTTGTTAGAAGTTTTACTCTGTAGAAGAACTGCTGTATTGGCCTGCCTTTGTTGGTGATACTAAACCACAGCTGGGCTGTAAGCAGTTTTTAATATTCTCTGGATTAAAAATGATCCATCAACAATGGAATCAGGGATCACCAAGAAACTATACAAACCTCCTAATAATACCCCCACATGCTGCTCTAAATGCCTTTTAGTTGTTTACATTAGTGTTTAAAGACATGAGGGGCCAGAAGTTATAAGGGAAAAGAAGATGACAGTGCTTGAGAAGCCATACAAAGAGAAAATGAAATGTAGGATTAAATGTGAACAACTAGGGTTGTATGATGGATATAATTATATTTCAGAACTATGTACAATCACATACCCAAAGTGAAAGAATCTTTTATTTCTATTGAGTGGATTTCTGATTGAAGAGGGAGTATTTTGCTATTTTAGTTTATTTTTTATATTCTACCACTAATTCCTGGGTTCCAGTGATGATAGGTAGCCAAGTGCTCAGAAAGGTCAGTAAGAGACCCATGTATAATGGCTCAGGGTTTCCAAGTCCGAAGACAAACATTATCTATCAGAAAATACTAGCAATTGTTATTTTAAAACAAAACGGCCAACCAGACCCTCTATTAGCCATATATGCAAGCTCCCAGACAGTTAGAAACATGGCTTCAGATATATAATTAATTATACAGTGTCCCAAGTAAGACCCTAAATAAACACGTGGGAATATGGTTGCATAGCATCCAAGCCAAGAAAGATGTTCTCATTGTATCTAATATTGCTAACATTATTATTACTAATATTCCAGCACTTTTCTCCTGAGTACTAAGCCAGATATTCTCTTGCAAAATACTTTTTCTGCCAAAAGGAAGAAAAAAAGATCTTGTAAATTTGAAGGTGTTGGTGTCCAACTTTACTTCTCTTGCATGTAATAAATCATGAAGAAATCATGCCAATGACTCAAGCTCTAAAAATACAAATCTAACTAAGAGGCCAAATCTCTGGGGCCCAGCAGTGGTGTGCTGTTATGCAAGCCCAGCTCTAAGGGCTTCTGTCCATGCAAATTAGCAGTAGGTTGGAAAGCCAGGCGACCATGATGGGTTTAGTCCCGTTATCTAACTGCTGCACTGTTCAGAATTGCTGATTTCCCTGGAAAATCATGACAGATGTATTACAGGAAAATATATTGATAGAGTAGCCAGTAAGAGAGTTAATGCAAGGGATAATAAGTAGCTAAGGCTGTGTCCTCCAGCAGACTTTGATGTGGTGTGATAATATATGGGACGGGTCAATCTGCCCTATTAGCAAATGTAGCCAGTTTATGATCTACATACAAACTAGAGATTTGATAAAGCACTAAATTAGTTTTCACAAGGTATTAGATGTTAGATACTTAATGGGATCATCAGGCTTTTGCTACACTTAGTTAGGATGTGTTCTGTAACAGAAGCATGCGGCAGCATGACATTTCACCAGGAAAGGAAGCATGTCTTGTGACTGAATCACGAGTCTGAGAATTAGAATGTCCAGGCATTGCTTGGCTTCTGAATTACTGTCTGACTTGCAGAGATATTTTTCTTTTCACATCTGCAGAATGGGACTGCGTCCTTCCCTTTCCTCTTTGCTTCCTTGCAAAATCACCCTTGCTTTTAAAGTGTATTTTTTTTCATCCTTTGGAGCAAGTAATCATAAATCTGCGAAGCTTCAGTTACGTGAGACTAATCCTGTCCCACTCAGTAGGTGCTGGGAAAGTCCCTAGACTTGATGTCAGAGAATGTACAGGTTCAAGCAAATCTGGATAAGAAACTTTAGTAGATCGTGAATGGAGAAGCTCAGGATTTTGAGGTAGTGCTCCCCAGCTGGGCTCTGCATTTTCTCTATGCCTGTGGTCAACTAGTAATTTAACATGTAGGTAAAACCAATAGTTTAGTGAAGCCAATAACATTTTTATATTCAAAAATCCATTGTCAAGATTGTTGTGTGTGTACAAATCTGCATACCTGTACCCGTTCTAGCACTGGGAAATGTGGGTGAAGAAGTCAGCCTTTCTGGGGCCGCATGGCAAATCAGTCTGAAATGGGTCCTTGGTCTGACCACTCCCTTTATCTGAGCTGATGTTTGGTCCACTAAATGCTGTAGGTTTTGTCTTGGTAAATAAAAACCTAAAACTGCTGGCGGTAGTGTATACCCACAGCTACCTTCAGAAAACTATGCTTTAAAATCCATTAAGTGTTTTGTGTTTCTCACATGGACCTAATTTTTTGCTAACATTATTTTACCCTCTGTTTACAGACACTGTTCTTAAATACATTTGGAATGCATTATTTTACTTTCTCTAACATGTCACTGCATATGCAAGTAACTGATCCTGAATGACCGCTGCCAGGCTTTGCACTTCGAGCGCTAGGGAGACGTTCTTGCCTTTTTGTGAAAGGCAGCAGTAGTGTCATGTATAAAATGATCCTGTTTGAAAGGATAGAAGCCGTATCCCAATATAGATCACAGTGGAAAATTACTCAAAATTACATGACAGCTTCTCCCCCATTTACCTTCCTCCCCTCCCTTTCGCTTTCTCAGCCTGTTTCCCAGTTGGGCTGCGGTAAGAAACACATTGTGTAGTGACATTTTAGTTTACTGTTACTAATAATCCCTTTCCATCTTTCATTAGCATGTTATTTATAGGACTGCAGAAGAGCATTGGTACCACTCGGCTTCTGAGTGGTACTGCCACTGTCCCAAGGACTGAGATGATTTTAAAAGGGGCTGTGTTGCACCCTGGCTTTGGCAGTGGGCTTACCTAGCTCCAGCAGAAGCCTTGGGCTAAAATCCCATGATTTAAAACCCACTGAGGCCAGCGTGGGCTTCAGAAGCTTTTATAAACAAGAAGACTTTGCCTCGTACCTCCTGCTTAGCCTGCACCTGATGAGCTGCTTGGAGCTGGAGGGCTGTGTTTTCCCTAATACCTTTTTTTGAACCCACTTGTTAGTCAAGCGTTGTGCACACTAACTACAGCGAGGGCCCTGGGCATAAATTACTCTCACGTGGCACTGTCTCCGAGCAGCCCCCCAGTTATGGATTACTTTGTTCTCGACTTGACAGGAACATAATTAGAACTGTTGATGAAATCTACCAAATTGTTCCTCCGTGGCCTCAATGGTCAGGAAATTTGGCTGAGTCGTATTTGTCACCGACGTAAAGGCTCTAAACACTTCATATTAACTATGTTATTAATGTGCCCTCTAATCTGTCCATGAATTGGTAACACTTGGAGGGAGTTTGTGCTCTAATAGCACCTTGTGATGAATTCATTGTAATGCTGTTCAAAAGTTTCTGGAGGGTGGGGGAAAAGAAAAACAAAACCTTAATAAAAAGTGAACATTTCTAGGTTGTTTCTTTTTTCTGTATGTGAATTTTTATGTTATACAGTTTTGTTTTGTTTTGCTTAACTGGAGATTCATTTAGGCTTTACATTGACAGACCATTTTCTGTTCTATAGGATTTGCTGACATTTGGGCTGTTTCATTGCCAGAGGAGGCTTTGTGTGTCCCAAAGGAAGTGAGTGATCTGGCCATAACAAATCCTGCCAAAATATTTTAACACCGTTACGATTTTCTAATGCAATGCGTAGTGAATGTGACTAGAAAAGGATGGTGAGTCCATGAAGGGGGTTCGCTCCCTCTCCTCTGCGATTTGTCTGGTGGAACGAGCACGGCGGAGCTGCCGGGGGGTGGGAGACCGCAGCCAGCAGCGGGAGGGGTGTTTGCCTCCTGAAGTGTGTCACTTCAGGTGCAGCAAGGGCTCAGGCTTAATCTTTACACCAATCTTTCAAATTTTGGTCCTGCTCTTGAACTTTGCAAGAGTCCAGGGTCATCAGAGACAGTGTTCTAGTGATGTGAAAAAATGTGCTTTGGCTGCTGTAAATGCTCAGTAAGTTTAAAAGGGAAACGTGTTAGACACTTATGGATGAGAGAGGGGTTAGTGGCTGAAGGTCCTAGAAGTTAACAAACTCTTACCTTCAAAATGAAGGGTTGTCTCATACTTCAGTATAGTTTTGAGGAACATTAAGGTGGCTCTTAACTATATAAGCAACTCTGCTTAAAGTGCTAGAACACAAAATTAAGAGATCTCACATGTAGTATTCAGGGGATGGAGACAATTCAGGCAACCTAATGTTTAGCTTAGAGCTGTAGGTATGGGAAAACTAAAATTTATATTCCCCAGCTATTCTCTAGAGCAGCAGGTAAATTAACTGCTGTTTTTCTAATACCTGGGTGATTTGTCTCTATTAAATTTAATACTGTCCACTCCCCTGTCTTCCCTCCCCACTCCCCCCCCAAAAAACAACCCAAATACAATTTAAGTTAGTATTTGGTAAGCAATTTAAAACCTAAAACCAGTAAGCAGTTTAAAATGTGCTGACTGCAGGATATCAGCCATCATCTTGTGCCCAACATACACCACGTTGGATTACTCTGGCAATTGGCTTCTGCACCAGGGTGAACTCATGTGTCTTTAGTAAATTCTACATTTACATACTTAAAAATAAACGAAGTAGCTGACCATGTGCACCAGCAAGTTTTGCTGAAGGTAGGAAAGCTACTGAGAAATAGAAAAGTTAAGCATGGCCACAGCTTTTGTTCAGATGGGCATAAGTCAGGCCTTTTGCTGTTGATGGTGTTTCCCACTTGGATGTTTCTCTGTTTGTCTTTGAATACCAGACAGAATTGCAAGTTCTCATGCTCAGCTGCTGAGCCCTTGTTCAGGTTTTCTGGGCTCACACAAACATCCTATTCCCTGTGGCCATCACATACAGCATTTCCCAGGTCTCAGGGGCAATGATGCTGTCACCAACAGGAGGGAAGTGTTAGCCTGGGAGTTAGGATTTACTTTGAAACTTTATTTTAGGATCTTAATATTTGTAAATGAAAGGGGAATCTTAACTCTGCATTTTTCTGATGCAAATCAACCTATTTCTAGTAATGAGCAATTTAAGTATTTTTTTTTTTTTAATATTGTAGTTGCCATGTCAGGAAATCAGGATCAGAATTCAGGATGCTCAAATTAGGTGTTAGTGCATACAGATATTCTGTTGATGAATCTATTATTAGAATGAAGTAGTACTTTCGATGTGTCTGTTTCTTTTCACTGCTTTTGTCTCTTTTTCTCTCTCTGGTCATATTGCCTAAGTTTATTCTTCTATTCTTTAATTTCACCTCACCATTTAATTTCTACCAAAGCCGTAGGCTCTTTAAGGACTTTCTAAATTATTAGATCTTGTTACTTATTTGCAGTGTGTTCAAAACTGAATTGCATTTTCTTTTGTCATAGTCTCAGTTTATCACTGTTCTAAAATGGGACATTATTTGGGGCATTCTTCCATGAAAGCATTCTTTATGCTGTCCTGGCTGTACTTAATCTGTTTTTCTAATATGCATTTGCTACTAAAAATTTTCTATAAGTGCATGAGTATTGTATTATCCTTGAATGTCATTTATTTTTTGGGTTTGGGGTTTTGGGGTTTTTTTGTTGTTGTGGTTGGGGGTGTTTTTTTGGGGTTTTTGTTTTGTTTTGTTTGCTAGTTTAAGTTTCTAAACTGAAAAAAAAAAAAGGTGGAAATGTCATGATATGCGTCCTGTACATGCAAATCTAATTCGTCATTCAGTAGACCCAAATGCATGAGGAGCAGAGCTTAATCCTGATTTCCCTTGTTTAAGAATAGGAAGTAAAACTACTTCTGTAAAACCCAAGGCATTTACTCAAGGCGGGAAGGTGAGGAATGGAAGTTTAGTATCAGAACTGGGTCCTGGAATATTAATTTGGTAAAACTGTATGCTCTCATGGTGTCAGCTGTGGAGAGCATATGCTAGGAGATGCTCGTGTTCAAAATCAGGTTACATAGTTAATCATTCTAAGAAACAGACTTACCACTTCATAAACTCTAGGAAAGACTGTTTTCTTTTCCAAACATTTAAATTACTGAGCCGTTTTATACATTAAAACCCAATTATGACTTGCATGGTATTTCAAAGAGTTTTCAAAGCTATTTCTTTTAGGAACTGTGCGTAGTGTGAGGCTTTAGCACTGAGTGGATCATATTTTTATCTGTATCAACTGTGGGATTTTTTCTACCAAAATAGTGTTTTGAGAATGTTCATTACCAGACTAATCAGTACAAATCTCAAGCAGCCAGTTCCAGAATGTGCTGCATGTCCCCTAAAACTAGCAAACTAAAATCCCAGTGTGGCCATTGAGCACCAGAATATAGCTTAAAAATACTTTATTTCCTTTTTCTAAGATGATAATGACCAGGTTAAAGTAAAGGTTTATTCTGCCACTTCTTCTCTGCCAAATTATGCAGACTGTGTGCAAAACACATTCAGAGAGAAATAAAAACCAAGATATGTTGCAGGATTTTAGGGAATGAGATTTACCTGCTTCTCATCAGAAACACTTGTTTTAAACACCATCTCCTTGTTTCTCAGGGCCAGCTTAGTACTTGAGCTAGACATCCATTAAAAAAAAAAAAACCCAAACAGTCCAGAACTCCAGAATAATCTTTCATCTTACCCATTTGGCTGCTGGTTTATCAGCAGAGAAGTGTATGTGGATCAGATCAGACTAATTTGGTCAGGAAATGACCGATGTGGTTGTGTATTGTGCAGTAGCTAAGGAGGGGTGTGTTATAAATATGAAGACATAAAAAATGCACGTGACACTGGCACCATGATGAGACCACTTACCAAAGGCACCCAGTCCTGAGTATAGAAAGTTATTCCCAGAGCTTTTGGGAATTAGTAGCATGGTGTTTGGTAAATGTTGTATTCCGAAATCAAGGCTTAGCTACCATGGATATCAGGGTGAACAAGGTTTATAAGATGAAGTAACGCTACTTTAAGGGCCAAGTAAGAGAGAGAATAAGTGTTCAAAATCAGAAGCTGCTTTATAAAGACTTTTATGGACCAAGGATCCCTGTATAGGAAGTAGCTGTTTACTTTAAGAAAAAGAACTAAAAGGGGACTAGGCAGTTCCTCACCCCACTCATTCTGTATCTTACAGCAGAGCTGAACTTGAGATGAGAGCCTGGTGCTTCTCTTCATGAAGAGACTGTATGAATGAAAGGTTGCAAAGATATTAGAATTTACTAAGTCAAGTCATACTTGTCAATGACTTGTCTTGCTAGATATTTAAAGTTCAAGTGCTTGTTTGCTTTAGTTAAGTGCTCTGAAGTGCTTTTAAAAGCATTGGCCCATTTATATAAACAAATTGAGAAACTCTATTGACAGTCTTCCCAGTCAGAATGTGTTACCCAATATTTGAATATCCTTCCTTGAGTCCCAAAAAGATTTGCACTAGCAACTTCTAACACAAGTGAGACCTTGTTAATGGGGCATTGTGTTATTTTATCATAGACATTGCCAGAAATGCAGTTTCTCGGTTGCACACAACCGTGAGGAGGAAGTAGAGGGGGATCAGTAGCTCAGAAACTTACTTGTCTAGAACTTAGGTGTGACTTGAGAGGAAGAATAAGCTGGAGGCCTGATTTCCTCTTGGAACATTTGCAGCAGGGTATTAATACTTACATCTCTCCCACAGTTTTTCCCCTCCTGCTCAACTATGTTAGCTCAGGAATCTCTTTTAGTGCTTGGGGACAGGCAACCAAATTTAAACACATTCTCAAACCATGTGAAAATCCTGTTTGCAAACATATGGCCACTCACAGAAAGAAAGGAAGCTACCATCACTGTTAGTGAAGGTGAAGGCTGGGATGGTATTTATGTGCTTCCCCACAGTGATCCCTACCAGGCAGTGTTGTAGGGCTTCCTTACCAGTTGTTTTCATCATAGCATTTCTCTTCTGGAGTGATGTCCTTTAACCTAATAATACTGTTTGATACTGAAAGCCTAAGAATGTCATAAGATTGTATATTGAAAGTTAGCCTTCTTCTGTGGCTAGAGAAATAAGCATTATTTGGAGGGGTCACTGGGGAGACCTTATCCAGTAAGATCAGGGCAGTTATCTCCAGAAAAAGTAAACTGAATGCCATCAGCAGCTATCTCCCAAAATGCAATGTAGTGTGAGCAACAGGGATGTAGCTGAGTGCTATCTTAAAACAAAATTGCATCCTTCTAAAAAAAAAAAAAAAAAAATTTTAATCTACATGTGCAGTCTTTTACCTACCTTATGTACTTGGCTTGATTCAGGGAGTGTCAGAAGCAGGTGAATTTAGAGCTGTTGCTAATTTAAACTGCATTTAATAAAACACAAGTTTGAGATATCTTACAAATCAGTGAATGTGGCATAGTTTGAAGATTGCTTTTGTCAAGTTTGATTAGCTCAAAGAGAAACCTTTTCTAAATATTGGTTGAGAGATTAATCAGACAATGTAAGACCTTGAATTATTCCTCATCACAGGAAAACAACAGAATGTGTTATCTCATTTGAAGACTGGGAAAATGCAACTTTTGAGGATTTGAAATTTGTGTTTTAAAGATTCTACCCAAGGCGAAACTTTCAGGCTGTTCTTTTTTTAAACTGAGTTGTAATTTTTCCATATTATACTTCACTTTCTACAGCGTATTCCCATATTACAAGCTGATAGTACCAACATCGTTACATTGAAGGATGTTCTCATTATTGACTCCATTCTCAATTAATTATAAGTTTGTCATATTTTAATGAGTAGGATTAAACTTTCATATTCCAAATATATGTCTTGCATTGCTTGCTTAGAAGCTTTCTAAAGAATGTGTCTGATCGACTTCTCTAAATCTGTACAAGGAAAGAAAATATTCTTTGTGCTCATTAAAAAGTGTTTACTGTATTTACAAACACTTGCAGAAAAGTTTTAATAGCTCTCTGCTTTGGAACAAAGTATAGAATTTGGGCAAAAGCTTTGCTGCTCTTTTCTAGCCTTCACTGTCACAAACTGTTGTTGTCTTCACTAAAATAGAAACTCATATAGATCTCTGTTATCTCTGTTATCTGTAAAATAAAGGATGGCAGAGGGGAGAGTAGCTCTGATGTATTTCAGGCATACCCTCATTTTCACTGGGTGATCTGTATTCCTCTTCAATAAATCCCAGCTTCCTTCTCTGGCCTTTTTTTTTGCTCTGCCCGCAAACTGAGATGGTGCTTCGTTTTACTCAATTGCCCTGTCTTTTAAAAGCCTGGTACATTTGCATCAAAGCTGCTGCCACCTGTGCCTTTCAGATTCGGTCCAGTGCAGCTCTGCAGGGTGTCTATCAGGCTTTCTCTCCTGAGTTCAGTGTGCATTATTAGATCCTGTTCTGTTAACAGAGATCCCAGTCATATTTTCTAGCAGAAGTTTTATGTTCATTTGTCTTTTATTTCCTTGTACAACTTCACCCTTTTCTCACTGGTACAGATCAAATAATTTCTAAGAGTGCTTATTCTTTTGCTGATGTGGCTGCAAAATACACACAGGACGCATGTATTCTACCCCTGTTGTGGGACCACTTCTGCTGATTTCAGTATGCTTAGGGTTTTTTTCCCCCCAGTCTATCAGTAATAATTAGATACCTGTAAACAATAAGCACCAGTAAGGTTGGACTCTGTATCAGTGTAGATGGGTGTCACAGCAAGGGCAGGTAAGCAGGTTCCTTAGCAAAAAGGAAATCTTTCATTAAATATGTTTTTGCATTGCTTGCTTAGCCTGTATTGAATGAAAAGTAACCTTGCAATGTGAATAGCAATGTCAACTGATATCATAGTCTGGCTAATAACACACGAGCAAGATTTCAAGGGGGTTGGACCAGCATGTCCCACACCAGGTAGGAACCCAAAGTCCTGGTAAATGCTCGGCAGCAACCTACACCCCAGGCCATTTCTCATGAGAGTGTTCCTACAAATAGCCTGTGGCTACATTTGGGTATTCAGCTTTCCACAGGATGTGGCTGCTCTTTCTCACTTACCAGATGGCTTTTCATGTACCATCACCTGTCCTAGTGCTCCTTTGCCTCACTAACAGAGTTGTGACAAGAACTGTCCTGATGGTTGTGAAAGCTGCTTTCTGCATGTGGCCATCATAATTATCACGTGTGGGCACCTTTATTTAGCAAGTCCACACATACATTACCGGTGCAAATGTCTTATGTTTGGGTACATTCATTTTATATCTTCATTTTGTATCACTAGTAAAATGAATCCGTGGTGTTGATATTTCGCAGCCTAATCACAGAGTTAAACCTGTGCAAAACTTGCTTGAGCTAAGGATCAGGCTTTGCATGTCTGTATGATAGGGGATGGATTTCTTCATACCTGTTTGGAGGAACATCTGTAGCTCAGTTGTGCCTTTGCACTGGTTGAAAGTAATTTGGTAATCTCAATCATGGCAATGGAAGTTTTATACTCCACCTCCTCATCTCCCATCCTCAAGCACATTTCATACATGTACCATCCTTATCATCAGCATCTGTCTTTTGAGTGATGATTTGCTTGTCTCTAGGTCTCTGTCCCTTTATGCAATACCAGATCTAAAATTGCATCTGTCTGGAGAGAAAAGTATGATCTCGAAGAATTAACACTGATTTCAAAATTTTATTGCCAGTAACTACATGTGATATTGCTTTAAATTAGCCAGTAATTATTCAGAATAATGTAGGAAAGAGTTAAAAATATTAAACAAAAAATCCCTTTTCCAGGCAACTGGACCCCTTCCTTTCAACACAGCTGTTGCAGGAGGTTTCAATGGTATGAATAAATGTATTTATTTTAACACTTTTGTTGTTTAAAATGCTATTGTTTCATCTGAGGTGTGAGGAGATGTGCTAACCTTGTCAATGTGGGTGCAGTAGAGCAGAAATGATAACTGTATATACTTTTTTTTTTGTACAAAAATACAGAGAGTGTGTGTGTGTGAGAGAGAGAGAGACAACTTATTTAAATCCTGAATACAGTCAGACCTCATATGCATTGTTAAAAAAAAGCCCTAAAGAATTGCATATGGATTAGGGGGATGAATATTCTATTATTTCAGTCTGTTCTGCTGATCTTCTTATTGTGACTTTGCGCTTCAGAAATCTGCCAGGAATTTGGCTTTGCTGTACTAGACAGTAATTTTAAATGTGTATCAAGCACTTGATAGTGTATGATTTGCGTGCTGTTGCATTCCCATTCCCTAAATTTTCCACCAATTTATTACTTTTTTCATACTGTTTTAATATTTCAGGATGATGAATATATACAGCATCATTAAAAGTAAATAAAAAATGCATGAAATTAAAAAATGGAATATTAGATGTTTCTTTGCTGTAATCCCTAGG
The DNA here is from genome assembly GCA_013397915.1 of Daphoenositta chrysoptera. Taxonomy (NCBI): domain Eukaryota; kingdom Metazoa; phylum Chordata; class Aves; order Passeriformes; genus Daphoenositta; species Daphoenositta chrysoptera. The sequence goes on from VZRO01003478.1 coordinate 509,149, forward strand.
TCCAATAGGAATGAAATGTCTCTGTTCTGTCAAGTAATCCCTAAACATGATTAGGGACCTTGTAGTTTCCACATAGCCCACATAATATTTGTATCATATAAGCCTATTTATGTAAGGTTTGAGTAAAAGTTGTTATTAGAAGACCTATAAACCTATTCTACAATTCAAAAAGATATGCTTGCCTCTTAATCTCTCTACTTTTATTATTTTGCTGGAGATGGCAATACGTCCTTAATTCATATTTCAGAATTCTGTTGCATCTTTTGGGTACTTATATCATGCACTAACAATCCCAATGAAATGTATTTTTAAGACAGAGGACTGAGTTCAACAGTTCATCTACTCGTGCAGATTCTCCTTAAAGCCTCATTGGAAGGGACGTGCACCTCTTTCTAGGTCTCTCCTTCGACCTCTGGGTTTAATCTGACCTGGGGGTCTGGAGATGGAGAGATCGTTTTTCTCATTTTGGGGAAGGGAAGGTGGAAAGAGGGAGGGGATTAATTTTCTCTGTTTAAATCCTGTGACAATGTATTTTCAGTGATGGAGGTGCTTCTGGCAGCTCCACAGAAAGTTTTAGAAATCAGCTTTTGATTTGATGAGCCTATAGCAGAGTTTTAGGGAGAAATAGCAAAAAAGAAGGAAAATGGGGAAAAGCCTTGAATGACAAAAGAGTAAGACAGGAGAGACAATGGCCATTTCCAGCTGTTTCTTGTGACACAGTTGTGTTGCAGGTCCAACAGCCCAACACTTCCTATTCCCTGGCTCAGCTTCTTGCCTGGGCAGCAGAAATGCTCATCATCCCATCTTACGTGTTATTAAGCTGCATTCATTACTGTTCAGAGGTATTCCAGTTCCATGGTAGCACAAGGAAGATCAATAAATAAATAAGAACAGTAACTTATATACTTCTATGGTTTGAGGAGGCTTTCATTGAAGAAAATACTTTCAAATGATAGCATGGGTTAGCTGTGGCAATCCCGTATCTCCCATAAGGAAATTTGAGATTATATTAACCTTGCGCTATCTACTCAAAAAAACCCCTGTGGAAATACACCTGTATTGCTTTCCACACTGCAGTGAAATTAACTTTTATTTCATTTTCGGCAGTTTGGGTGGCATTTGAGCAATGGCCCTATTCTTGTATTTATGAACTAAGAGAAGCAAAACTGCTCCCTGCTGAGCCCAGGGATCCTCTTCCAGGAAAACTGAGATCAATAACCGTTATCAAGTCTTCATTTATAGGGAGTGTTAAACGACCACAAAGTCCTGATGTTCATCAATTAATAGGTTATGCTTAAAACCGGGCTCTCTGCTCCCTGCCCGCTACCCCAAGCTACCATAGTCAGAAATTTTGATCTTTGATATAATTTTAAACAGTCACTTTCAGTTGTTACAATTCCTTTTTGGCTGGAGAGACTGTATTACAGTAGTATCAATAAGTTAGAGGTAAATGTTAGTTTCCCTCACCAACCTCTTCCTTCCTGCAAGTAGTGGAAGGTGGGAATGATGTGATGATACTTGAGGCTCGTTTTATCATCCAAAGCAGGGATTTACAATCATTGCAGTTACTTTTGGGTTTTGGTAATCAGTAAAAAGGGAAGTGCACACCCCAACCAGAACAGAACAACCCCTAAAAACTGAAAAGAAAAGCCTTGCATGCAAATGTGTTTTCAGTTGCCTTTATTTCCTCAGTTTAAGTGGAAAAAAGGGATTTGGGAAAGCAGGAGCTTAATTTAACAAAATAATGTTATGCTTTGGATCCTTAAAATGAATGAATTATTTGGATACTTAGCAGTATAATGTCTTTGAATAATGCTGGTACTTAAGTTAGAAAAAATGATATTGTCAGTGAGCTGTGTTTTCCTCTTACGATGTTTTTACCAATTTGGCATTTATGGGAAGCAATATCATTGTTGAGAAGTTTCCAAATTGCTTTTTATAGAAATCTGCAGAAATTAAATCTCCTCCTTGTTATGAAAATGAAGTGATGTCTTGAGACACTGGTATATTAGCACAAATCTGTGGAGACAATAAGCCAAATTCTGCTTGCAGTTATTGTGTGTCCACTTTTAATAGCTTCAGGAAGCTGTATTAGGTACAGGCTCTTGCAGGGCATTGTGAATAAGCATCTACTTAACTACAGCGTGTGAGCAGCAATAAGAGGCAGTGTAACATCCCAGCCCTTCTCCCTGTCCCCTTGGACCCCGTGGCTCAAGACATATTGGAAGGAAATGCACAAAATGGGTTGGAAGTGAGACCAGTTCATGGGCAGTCCAGGCAAGCCACTGTTTAGTGGGGAGCAGTGCAGAATTATTTTAACTAAGAACCCTAATGGGTCTTCATAGCTGAATTTAAACCACATAAAAGTGCTGTATGTGATGCGTTTAAATTCATTGACAGAATTAAGGCAGGACTAAGGCAAGTGCATGATTGATTTTCACAAATACAATCAAATCTAAGAGATGGAGGAATGCAAGATGGATCAAATTTTAAGACCTGATTTACCTACATTAGATATTTAATGGGATGCTTAATTTGATTGCTTCACCAAAAACTACTCGAAGTAGTAAAGCCACTGACTAAATGTCTGTGTAATCAAGGGATCTGCATGCATCTACATCTTGATTTCCATGTACAAATAACCAGCAATTAATGGGTCCGAATGATTGCAGGGAATGGTTTAAGGTTCAAAATGGCAGCTCTAGGGGTTTGGGGGTCTTTTTGGGGGTCATTATTTCACTGTGTTTTTTGGAAGTATAGACACACTTGTGCAAGTCCATGCAAACAGAAGGTTTTTTTAACTTGGGTTGCAGAAGGCTCTTCATGGCTGTAACTTGAAGCCATCTCTCTTCAGCTAGGTTGGATGCTTTTAATAATGGGATTTAGGCTCTTAATATTAAACCAAACATATTAGCCTACTTCTGTGTAGCCTAAATGTCCTGTTACATGGGTTTGTTAATAAAAAATCAGGAAAGATCCTTGAATAGAGGGATGACAGCCGTTGAATGTATTTTGTAGCAATCACAAGGCACTGTACACTTTCTTCTTGGGATTGAACACATTTCTGAGTGAAAAGTCAGCAGTCACTATTGGCACCCTTTTTATTTTTCTTGTTTAATTTGTCTCATTGTGATATGTATGAGGTACATTAGAATATCAGACCAAGAGTCTTGAAAATACTGATACGTCCTCATTATTTTTACTGTAGCATTTCTATAGTAGTAAATAATCACTTACATTAAGCCTTTTTATTTCCCACAGCACAACTACAGCAACTGAAATTAAGGGTGTTATGCTCACAGTCCCTTTCACCACTCATTCGAGTACGGGCAAACTTGGGCTGTTTTCTCACAGTAACCTTTACAATGCAACCGATAAACATTACTTTTGTTTTAATGACTCCCAAATAATGTCATATTTAAATGAAATGCAGTTTGCCTCAGCAGGGTTCTTTGAATTTATGAGCATTTTTGTCCCATATCCTACAATAATGTGACAAATATTTGCATTTTTACTGTTTTCTTGAATACTTTTAAACACCCATTTTTAGGAGACTTCAGATTGCTTTTGAACATACTTGAATGCATTTTTAGCTATCACCAAGCTTAAAATAGGAACCCTTTTTTCAGCTTATCTTTATTAAACACCTGTAAAAGTCAGTGGTATTTCTTTTTTCTTATAAAGCTTTCTTCCTTTAACGAATGCCAGAAATGCTGCGCAGTTTGTTCCAGTATGGGCTTCTCTTCTTGGTAGTAATGGGCAGTAAATGGTCTGGTAATGTCTCTTCCATACACACAGGCATTTACCTGCCTGAATATCATAAACAGAACCTTAAAATTGTAATGAAATGCAACTGATCTTTAACTATAATCAATTAATATAGGAAATGTTAGGCAGCTTTTAGAAAATATCCGTAATTAAGTCTTAAAAATTGATCATTCTGTACAAATGATCATGCTTACAATAAACCTCTGATCTAAAGAGTAGGTGGCCAGGCATGGCAGTGGCCAATTATTTATATTTTCTTATTGAATATTCACTTTCCTTTTTTTAAAGCCATGGGTTTATTTGTCAGAGGAGGGATTTTTGGGTTAGTGTCTGTTGTTTGGGGTGTGCTCAGACAGGTACTTTAAAATAAATTTTATTATTCAAAATCTTTATAATATAAGTGTGGAATTAGCAGCTTAATCTTGTTCTTGGAGGCAGTTTCACAGAGGTCTTCATGTCTTGGCTAGGTTAAGTTTTCTTGTTTTATATGCTTTTTTTTTCCAAGAATGAAAATTGGCTGATTATTTTTAAAGCACTGTTTTAATGCGCTGAATCAAATTTTAAAAAATCAAGTCACATTAATTCATGGTCTCTATACAATCATATTAAGACCTCTCTAACATTCACAGAAGTCAGTGGAAAGGTTTCTGTATTGTTGTTCTCCTGCAAAAATAACTTCTGTATATGCTTTTTAGTCAAAAAACCCAACCAAATAGCCTGTACAGAATTTTGTAAGTGGAACCAAATAATTTTAAAAAAGATTGTGGTTACTCACCAGTCTGCATTTGAGCACTGTGCTAGATGTTGCTTAAAATTAGAATTCCTTAATGGACTAGCGAGGGAAGGTAGGACTGAAAATAATAAAATGATGACAGAAGTAAATATGCTCATTAATACAGAAACACCATGTTTGCTTTTGCGGCCTTTGATCAAGCCCAGGAGTTTACTTTCAAAGGACATTGCGGGATGCTTGGGAATGGAACAGCCACCCGGTGTAATTGGAAAGGGGGAAGGTCTGCAACACGGCGGCTGCTGCTGCTCCTGCCTCTCTGATAAGATTGTAAGAGTTGCCAATATCAGTATTCAGTCTTGTAGCGTGTCAGGGCGCTTTCATGTGAACTGAAGTGAACTGTCTGTACGCGCTCCCTCCCGCTCTCCTCCCGCGCTCCTTCCCAGCGCTCGGCGCTGCACTGAAGTCAGGGGAGAGGAAAAAAAGATTTGAGGATTGCCCAATTTGTTCTGACATAAAGAGATGTTTAGCTCTGTGAAAGGTGGTGGAGGCAGAGTGCCTGACTGACATTTCAACAGGCTGTCTGCTGGGATTGCTCACTTCATGTCCCTTCATATTCCTGCTGTGTCCTGCGCGAGTGCTCTTGTCTAATCTTCACACCGAGAGTACCAGGAGTCCCCTGGGCTTCGGTGCTCAATACCTTGTTAGACGGGGCATATGATGCCACATCTCCTTCTTTGTACTCGCTTTTGCTCTAATGTTTCAGGCTTCTTTCAAGTCCAATTATTTTATTTTTTTTAAGGGATTTGCTAAAATAACTGTGTGTATCTCCTAATTGCCTCGGTCTTCTCTCGGCAATGCGAGATTTGGATGATACCAGGTAGAAACACATGGAGGGGAAGAGAATAAAAGACCCAAGTAAGTCAGAGCTTTAAGCCTCATTCTGTGCTTTTGTTTCTAAATTAAGGTGCATTGACCTCCTTTGGCTGGTTTAGAAAACAGAAGAGAGGAAATACGCATTGAACAAGCAGTGGGAGGTGTAACATGTTGATAATAAAGCTGAGACAGTGCCTGATCAGGAATGCTGAACTCCATACCAGGGCCTGCAGGGAAGTTTAGTTGTTGAGGGTCTGTGTGCTTTTACAATTCCAAACATGTTGTGATGCATTCTGGCATGCCACATCCTGTTAGATCACATTGGGGCAGCCCGTGGAGCCAAGTTACACTACGAACGTGAATTAATGAGAGCTAATGCTCACCTCTTATTGCAGGAGCATTATCAGGTACCTTGTTAGCCACAGTTCCTATCTGGATTCAATCCTCCTAAAGGAGAGATGATACTAAAGATACATGTATTATGTATTTGGACAGTTATGTTATTTTTCATTAGCCTTCTCAAAATACATTAATTAATAGATGTGGTTTAATCCTTGTTAAGCTGTTAAAATTATTCGCATACGGCACTCATGGTCTTCCTTTACATCTTTTTAAAGGCACTTCTTTTCATCAAGCATATTATTGTTGGTGACAAAAAAGGGAATGGTAACATACTCTTTGCTTCCTACAGATCTGGGATCCCCATGCTATGACCCCAAAAAACACAATGCACAGATTCCACAACATATGGCTGTCACTGCTCAAGTTTCCCCTCAGTTTCAGGTTCTGATAAACATCTCTTAATCTTTGTCTCATCCGGAGTTGCAGTCGTGTGTCTCACCAGGCGAGAGATTTCTAATGCAAACTCTTATTGCCAGACTTACTTGCCTGACTTTTGTGCATAAAGCTGCATCCTTGTTCCTTCCACAAGGGTCAAGGGACCTAACAAGGACAGCTACAAAAAGCAGTGACTGTGAGTAGCTGCGTGGTTTCCCTCAGCCAGTGGCATGTCTGCTTTCACATTCTGTTTGCTAGCAATCAACAATGACTTCTTTTCCTGCAATGGACTGAACAGGTGGATATTAAAACTAACTTCTCATGCTTTCTGTAGCACCTACATCCCAGAAGAGCTAAACTTATATCAGCATACCATCACAATTCGAGGGTGTTGTGTAGGTGCTGTAGAGGTCTCAGCAGGGTCCTGGCTATTCAGAAGACAAAATTCCAGATCTTTGAAATTAAAATAACCAGGGAATTAGCTAGTGAGCTTTCTGCTGTAAGTATGGTCCAGGTGATATCAGAAGGTTTTAAAAAGGGGTTTAATAGATCTCAGACACTCCAGAAAAGGCTCACACACACATAAGGATCATTTAGAAAAGGGGATACCAAGGAGATAGTGCCAGTTGTGCCCATCTTAGTTGGTTAAGTATCCCAAACTCCTGTGGATATTTCAGTGTGACGAAGCCCACTGGCAAAATGTCTTCATCCTTCAGGCTGTGGTCCAACAGTTGGTGATACATGTCTAATTTAAACGTGTGAGCAATTCAAGAGATGTGTGGGGGCAAGTTGTGTGTAGTGTTACATACATTTAGTATGTATTAGTGCTGCATTGAATGCTAAGCAAGAGCTGTTTGCTCCCAGTAGGAAGGAAGCCAGTGCTCGTGAGATGTTCAGAGGTACAGACAGACAAATGCCTGTTGGTGTGTGTGTGCTTACAGGCTTGCTTCCGTCCTATTTGCTTTTGCATGCACATGTATCATTATGTAATATTTCACCTATATCATTAATTTAATTGTTTTATGAAACTTGTACTTGCCTCTACAAGCTTAGCAGTAAAGCCCATGCTGTTAACTGAGGTTGATTGTTTCCAAACAGCTGATTACAGAAGTTACCATCAATTTAACAGAAGTTGTGTTTACTTAAAAATTGACTTAAAAGACAGTAAATGACTTGATGACTCATTAAATCAATTTAAAAATTGACTTAAAGTGCAGTAAGTGACTCATTATGTTAAGCTACAGAAAGGCACCCAATAAAAAGACGAAAAAAAGAAACCTGGCAGGAAGTTGTAGCTTCGTATCCTGGTTTATTTTTGTTCAGAATAAAATGGTCCGATTACCAAAATTGGATGCAAGGACATCTACCTGACTATCAGAAAATACTCAGGTAGCAAACGCACTGCCATAAAGCAAGGGGCCAAGGGTCACTGAAATAATTCCCTGGTTTTTACATCAATAAATGAAGTTCATAATAATGCTTTGGCTGGGAGATATTTAGCTGCATACCAAGATATTATTAAGTTACTGGTATTGAGTAACTGTTCTATATGTCTCTAGATTTGTTGAACATAATGTCTGTATGTTAAACAGTTTTTTTTGGTATTTAAAAATTGACATTTCAAAGAGTGTAATAGCATAATGAAATGTAAACTGGAAACAGGAATGAGTTAATTAGACTAATGATCCCTTGACTCCATTATTAGCCAGCTCTTTAGAAATTGGGATTAGCTTTGTTTTCTCTGCTGAATAAAGACAGGAAGGATGATGTTGATTCTAGTAAATGACAGCACCAGCAGAAATTAGTGTTTTCCTGTTCTTTATAGGTTTCATCATGTGAGATAAAAATTTAGCCTTCCTGCATGCATACCTTATTTCGTTACACTTTGAGTTTCACTTGGATTGAAAGGGAAATCAGGAAAATAATTTAGGAATGCCTGCTGATTTCATGTCATGATTTTAAGGGTGATCCACTCTATGTGATTTCTGGACTTGAAACTTTATTACTCTTCGTGCAAACCTGGAGTAGACTGGGTTTGAATTTAAATGAAGTCTTCAGAAAAGGCCAGCTTGACAACTTTTTGATCTAGGTTCTGAACACTTAATTTCTCCTCTCTATAAGAGAGTGATTTGCACGTCTCTCTTGCTTTTAAGGGCTATCAAGAAGCGTGCGAATTATCTCTATAGTGGTTCAAACGAAGCATGCACAGAGAAACAAAATCGTTTTTACGACAAATAGGAGGATTCGTAAGTCAGCAGCTGTTAGCGAAACAACATCATTAAAACTTCCAGCAGTTCCAGACCTTGCTCTCGGGACTCGCTCAGGCCAAGCAAAACCTTAAATAAAGTGCTGAATTATAGGCAGGAAAAAGAAAACCAGAATTTAAATTGGTAGGAATTAGTGATGATTCACTAAGCTAATTTCTGCCCTCCATTTCCCTTGTGTGATGGCGCGTGGAGCGGTGCTGGGATGAGGGAGGGCAAAGTGGGAGCTGCTGACAGCCAGCTTTTAAGTTTGGATTCTTTCTGGTAGATCTTTATCCTGCAAAGTAATGAGCTCCTCAGCTTCCCTTGAAACCTATAGGTATAGAGGGCACCCAGCGCCGTGCAGGATCAGATCTTTAATGAATGCCTGAGGAATACAGAATTTATCACACAAATGAGGCGACAGAGAGGAGGTGGCAGCAGCTGAGTTATGAAGCTTTTTACTTACAGACAGGGTTCGTTTGCTATCCTGCACGCCCTTGTTAAGCGTTCTGTGAGCACCACGCTGAAGCAGAAGTAATAATGCCACTTGTTTATAGTTCAGCTTTCTGCAGGGCGCATTTGAAGAGGTGTGCTGGGATGGCAGTCAGCACGCTCGGGTGTCACTGCTCCTCTACTCCTTTATGGAAAGGAGCATCTGGAACCCATCACATGCCTAGTAGTTGTTCTCTAGGTGCTGCTCAGCAGCTCTTTGGTGTGAGACTCACTGGATGCCTGATTTTGGCCTGTCCTGGGTGTCGCATGCAGTAGAGCTGAGCGCTGCTCATAGTCCATCGCTGCGCCTGACCTTGCGGCTCACTATTAATTTGGAGTAGCGGAATTAAAATTTTCCATTCTTTTGCATTGTCATGGCTCACGTTGATAAGCACAAAGAAATGTAAATAAAAAAGACCTATTTCACAACCCTAGCTACAACCTTTTTGTTTTATGACAAAAGACAGTTAATTAGCATACTAGCAGTAAGCAGCCTTCCCAAACTCATGCTAATTATGTATTCTGTTGACCGTGACTCCAGTCATAAGGTAATTGGCTTGCAGCAACATGACATTTCAAATCATCTCTTGAAATTACATCAAAAAGCCAGCCTGTTTTGTTTTGATAGGGGAACAATCAATTTGATAAGTGGTAACACAGCTCATTGTTTCACATTAATTAGACTAATTGCAGCATGTTAGCCTCTGAAATAGACAGAACTTGGAGAAGACAAAGGCTGTGGCCTTTAGCATGCAGTGCATGTGGTGGTTCCACTTGCTTGCACATACTGTAGGCAGAAAACAGAGTTGTTAGGATTCAGCCTTGCGGGATACTGGGTGTTAACAGTGGTTTGATGTGTTATGCTTAATCCACTGGCTTTCAATTATAAGATCCACGTTCAAAAAATCCCTGAGAGAGGAAGGGGGAAAGAAAAAAAAGCCGTTTCAGTACTAATGGTGACAAAGTTTTTGGTGATCTGTTTTGTGTCTCCTGACAGACAAAGCAGAGATCTGGCCACAGGATCTCTTCTGTGTTATGGCACTGAGGGATGTGACTTAGTGATGGACTTGGTACTTGCTTGGTTGGACTCAATCTTCCAAGCTGAATCATGCAATGATTCTATGTTTATGGACTATGAGATCTTTCTTTGAGAAGGCTTTACTTTTGTTCTTGCTTTTCCTGCCCATTCCCACTAATGTTTATTTCTTAGGATGCCTCAGTTGGGTTATTTTTATTTTCACTTTTATATTTACTTAAGAATATTGTATGGGGAAAAGAAATAATGCGTAGTGGATGGATTACTGAAAACAGATAGTAGAGATACGTAACCCACCCACGCGTTTCTAATTTAGAGCATCTTTGCCCGCTACTGAGATTACCAATTGTACTTAGCTCTCTGATGATTTTTATGATCAAGCTGTGTCATCTGTAGATTGACATTGCCAAATGAATTTCACTTGTGACCTAATTGAAATGTAAACCAAAGTTTCAAGAGATGAAAATTTTAAGGGGTTATCTCAGTCCACAGGCTAGGCTAACTTCAGTGCTGTTCACAGCATGGTACAGTGCTTCTTGCGTGTCAAACCTAATATCAGGCCCCTGGATATGTAAAAATGTGTTCTTTGACCAGCACATTGCTAGTATGTTTGGTAAACAGGGCCATAGTCAGCAACTTTCCCAAGACTGGAAAGCATCAGACATTGGATTCCAAAACTGTGTGAATGCTGGTGAAATCATATGCATGAGACCAGCTCTGCCTTTTGTTCTTCCGTTCTGTAGTCCACTTGTACCATCAGAGCATTTTACCTTTTGTAATTATCTCCATTCAACAAAATCTTTCATCACTTAAAAAAAAAAGTTGATTAAAAACTAGCAAATGAAACCAAAAAAGATAGACTGGGGGACAATCCTTCATCATTGAATTGCTTCTGTGAAAGCTGTAATTCTTCAGTTGCTCTCCATGGAAGACAAGATATTTCTTTTGAAGCGAGACGAGGAAATTTAGGCAAGTCTGGATACAGACTTCACTTAAACATCTTTGCTTCTGTTACTCCTCCTCACGCACATGCCCCAGTCATTGACTGGTTAGACAGTAAAACCTTTGGGGCAGAGATTTTGATAAATTCGCCTGTAGTCTGTCTTTGGAGAAGTGTAATTTCATTTAAATCAAAGACTTTGTTCTTACAGCTGAACATTCTATTTGCTCATGGAAGCTCTATTTTTATTAGTTTTGCTTATGCTTTATGTTGGCCCCTTAGCAAATGGTCATAAACTCTGTTTTAGATCCAGCTACCAGTGACTTCATTCTACTGATTTATTTCTATCATTTACTGGCAAGAATATATTTTTAAAAATGTATTCTAAACGATTCATTCCTTTCCACCTCCTCTCTCCCATGCCTCCCTTTACTCTCCTGCTCCTTCAACATTTAAACCATCTTTCATTGAGATTAAAATTACGCCCAGATTAGCAATGTAACTACCCTAATGTGCCGCTCTTACTAAAACGTCCTGGGCTTACACGGGAGGTGAATTGGAAAAATTAAAAAGATTGGAGCCTTTTAGCATTCAGCTTTAGTGCTGGTTCCACTTGCCTGAGCACAAGCTGGAGCCGGTGCTGTTAGGATGCAAGCCTGCACCCTCGCTGTCACTGCTGGTCCTTCTGTAGTCAGGTTCCTGCTTGGAGCAGAGCAAATCTTTGCTCAGTTAAGCGAGCGTCAGTCACTGGCAAGTTTGGCTGCCAGCCCAGGTTTGTTAGACTTCTCTGTGCTGCACCTGAATGAGATATTGAGAATACATGGCTACCTAAACAGAGCCTAGAAGCACTGGATGTATTAAAAAAAAAAAAAAAATTAAATTGTCAAGGGGATGACAGAATAATTTTGAGAATATAACTTACACTTCCAGTGCTCGCCTGGGAGGTTTGCAATAAGGAACCTGCACTGCCTGCTCGGTGACACATCCGGTGTGATCTTGTTTAAATACCTTTCTCTGTTTTCTTCAAATCCTAGACTAGAAGGTATTGCTGACTTCTGACTGAGAAACAGGGGCATGGGCAAAACGTAGCTTAGCAAGTTGAAACAGATTGATACCATCCCGCAAAGGTCATGAGCTCGTTCAAAGGTACCAAATGACTGATTTTGGCTTACATCAACAGTGGGCACTCAGCTACAGGTAGGATTGTGCTTTTAAATTGCTTGGCTATTATCCAGTCAAAGTCGACAGGATCATCTTCAAATAGAAAAGGAATGGTAAGAAATAAAGTTGCAAAGTTTCTGGTCACGTGAAGGCACAGGCAGTGGGTATTCTGCACAGCAAGTTGAGGAAAATCAGGGACAGGGTAAAAAGAGATAAAATAGGAATAGTTTTTAAATAGGAATTGCTGGCAGAGCTATTAATCACACAAGTCTTTGAGCAGTAAGGATTGCCTGAGCAGAGCTAATACGAAAGAAGAGAGATACTTTGCCGATATCCTCAAATAGACTATTAAAAGCAACAAGGAAAATTAAAGGGAGATAATGTCTGAACAGATTAATGACATGTAATAACAATTTTAAAACCCCCAAATCTACAGACAAACCCCAGATCTCTTCAAATATCGAAATCCCCATGTGTGACTTGTTTTGTATGGGACAGTCTTGTAATAATCAATTTTGCAAGTTGCTGGTCTTGTTGTACAGTCTCAACTCTGAGCTTTGACTCTGATCTCATTTACACTAGTCAAATAAATCAAACTTTCTGCTGTTTCTCTGGCTTTACACTGCAGCAGTGACCAGAACGTGGGCTCTGCTAGAGTCTGTGTGATTTCTAGCAGATTTCACAGCACTTCTGAAACAGGTTAGAAAAGGAAGAGAAAAAACCATTTGTCATTGCTGTCTAAGGTAGGCCACCACCTGCTCTTTGCAGACTGCCAAACTAAATGGGGACTTCATGCAGGTAGGGGCTTTGTGTCTGAAAAGAGGAATTGAGAATATAAGGCAGAGACTTGAGGCATAACTTTTATTATCATATTTCTTGTCAAAATCTACATCATCATCATCATTGAAACGATTGCATCATTGCAGTAGATTCAGGACAAACTGAACACAGGTTGAGGGCTTTGCACAGGAGATTAATTTTTTCCTTACATGGGGTGATTTTTTTTAAAGTCCTCTTCTTGGTATTTCTATGACCTTCCACCCCTAATGTGCAATTGTAGCTGTTTAATGAAAGAAAACAAACTTTAATTCTGCACTGACCCGGACTTGTGAAACAAGCAGGGTTTTCAGTGAAGCTTTCATAAGCTATAAATCAGTGTAAAATTTAGCTCATATTACATTCTCATTGAAAATGGGTTATATGATAATTTATGTTGAGCTGATCATAACTAAGCACCTCATAGTAGTGTCCTTCAAAAAATTTTAATCAAGATTGTCTTTCTCTCTCCACCTCTCTTGGTGCAATTTCAAGAGGTTTATTTGCATGTCAATCCGCACGTGTCACTGGAGTTATTCCACTGAAGCAAGCACAACATCCCGGCTGCGTACGTGTTTTACAGCAGCATAATGTCAGGTGACTCTCTGCATTTATTTCTGATTTGTGCTAGTGGAAGAGTCAGGCCCTTAATTCTCCTAAGCCCTGAAAACAGGAGTATTTCCAAGTGCCTGTCAGATCTGTTTTCCAAGTCTTTTTGTGCTTTGCAGTGACTGTGCAATGAACAATGCAGGGTGAGAAACTGTGGATCCTATGAAAATCACTGAGCTGGTCCAACTTTTTATTTTAAAATCGGTGTCAAAAAGTCTTTCTAAGTATGTTTGACATTTACTTTTAGATGGCTGCTTTCTCTTGAGGTTTTTTCTCTGTTTGTTGTATGGTGAACAGCAAAGGGATTCCAGGGAGGTGTCTTGGGCAGCAAATACCTAGAGAGTCTTCTCTAGGACCTAATTGCCAAAAGCTCTTTACATTAAGGACTATCTTATTTTACAGTATTTATGCAATCTTTAATATGGTGGGGTTGTACAGCAAGGACAGAGTTGCTCCATAATTGGTGATAATTAACAGTTTCCCACCTAAGTATATATAATCAAGACAAACAGGGTGGGGAGAGATGTGTTGGTAAGAGTGGGTGTGTTGATTTCTCATGCAGGCTTTTTTCTTTTTCATAATTAAAGGCTTATGGTAAGAGGTTACAAATGGGTGGACTCCTGGTAGAATCCTAGAAAGGATAAACAAGTTTTAAACAGATTTTGAATGGATATTGAAGACAAAGATTATGAGCTATGACCAGAGAAGTTTGACTCGAGAAGCCCAGCAGAGCAGAGTTTTTAGTTAGACTAAAGCATTAAGCTTGCTACGTGTCAAGTTTGACAGCCAAGATCTAAGTAGTTTTCATGCCATTGTGAAGCTTCGGATTTGAAGGTAGGAGACTTGGGATTTGTTGAGCAGTGACTGAAGTGGAGGAGTAGGAAAACCAAGGTACAGAAAACATAGCTGGAAAATGGTAGTTGTAGCCACAGCAGGTGAAGTGAGCTGGGGAAAGCTGGGAAAGTAGAGACATTGGTTCTTTGGCAGACACTTTGCAACTTGCTCTGTATGGAAGAGCGAGGAGTTTTTCAGTATATTTGCCCCTAGAGCCTACAAAATCAGTAGTCACTAGCAGGCTTCAGATTTTGTAAGTCTCATAAAATTAATTGAGATATTGCCACAAACCACTCTCTCCTCTCTCCCACCCTTTTGCTGCATATTCTCTTTTTTTTTTTTTTTTTAAACTTCTCCTTCCTGCCAGTAAACATTAAAAGTTCAGGCTGAGGTATTTCCAAATTTTTTTTCCTTCCCACCAGTTGTTTCTGGCTGTATTCCGGAGAGGGAGAGAAAATGACAGGTTTTCATTGGTCACTTAATTGTGTATGTCCATTGGTTTTTATGACTTTCAAATTTATATTTTTGTGTGCTTAGGGGCTTTTGTGACAAGGTGCTAATGGGTTCCTGGCTGGGCAAGCACCTGTGTCAGAAAGTGTTTCATTGTGTCCCTTCTTTTTCCACCTCTGACTGCTTTTATTAGCTTGCATATATACCTTTATTGCAACCCCCGATGTACTTCTGTTTGTGGGGGTTTTTTTGTGGATGGATAATCTGCATGTACGAAGGAAACTATTAGTCTTACATGGAAAGCAGGCTTCTAATATAGAGAGAAAATGGAAGTTGGAAAATGAGTTTGTAGATGTGCCTGAGAGACAAGAAAGCTAGGAGATACAGAAACAACTTGGACCACTGACTTGTCCAGGGGTTTATATCTTATGATCTGAGAAGTTCTGCAGCGTGGGCTGTGGGTAGCTGGTGGGTATCCTGCTGCTGAAGATCTCATTTCCCACTGCTAGGTTGCATGAAATGGTAGATAACAGTACCCTACCAGGTTTCCTAATAAAGTGCTTCCAAATGAGCACTTGCTGTAGCTGCTCCAGCCTAATGATTGTGAAAGCCAAGAGAAATGGCATCTGTGGCTTTAAAAGAGAAGCAGAGCACCCACAAGGTGATCTCTGCATTAGACTGTAATCTACATTAGGAAGGAGACCTTAACTCCCCTCAGGATATTGTATTTAAACCTGTGCTCCAGTTGCAGTAATGCAAATTCTGTTTCTGTAAAGAAGATAAAGGCTAGCCTTTTTTTTTTTTTTTTT
>VZRO01003478.1:524711-569168 GCA_013397915.1 Daphoenositta chrysoptera
TTTTTTGCATATTTTCCTGATATTTCCTCTAATGTAAGTTATATATTGATGACCTGATGCGTTTTGGGAGATAAGGTTGGTTACCCATCTTATTTCTAGGCAATAATTTAGCATTTTATTCCAGTCCAAATGTGGAAAATATTTATTGCAGAATTTGGCCATTTTAGCACTACAGCTAAATAAATTACTATTACAGAGTATTCTGGCCCTTGTTCTAAGGAGCTGTCATCATGTCTTTTAATGGAAAATTATTAGCCTTTTTTATGCTTCCTAGTTTGCTCTTGCACATGGTTTTGCCCTCTGCACTTGTCCAAAGGGTAAAGACCTGCTGATCAGCTTCTAGGTGGGAGATAAAAACAAGGTTTAGCAGGTTAGGGTTCCCTGAAAATAGAATAGATTTAGAAATGTGTTTAGTCAACAGACCTTCTGAATAGAACAAAGACCTTAACTTCCAAATCTATAGGACACGACAGGAACAATAAAGGATCTCTTGAGACCCATAGAGTGTATCCTGGCATAGGTCTTACAAATGGGTTTTGTATATTAGTTTATACAGTCGTGTTATAACAGAGAGATGGCCAAGAATAGGGGAACAGGATATATAAATGAGATTTTTATGACCCAAATGTGCATATGAAATGTAGGACAGACTGGATTCAAAATCAGTTCCGTATTGTGGGACCTGCCTTTAACACGGGAATTGCAGTTTTTTTCCATTGTGTTCCAAAGACAAAAGACTATATGATGCTACAAAAAAAAAAAAAAAAAGATTATATTTAAACTTCGACAAATTTCAATACACCTATTGTTTTTCACTCCCTTTCCAGACAGATTAGCAGAAACTATACTGCATGTGTTTGTCCTTTCCAGCTGATAGACATCTTAAGTGATTTTGTTTTAACTGATCTATAAACATCTTTCCTGAATGATGATGTCTGTTAAAAAACAAATGTGTCTGATTACTCCTGGTCTGGTGATGATGTATGGAAGGTTTTGTTTTCTCTGTACAAGGAGGGAGAGAGATGATTTTTCTTGAAATTTTCTGTCTCTATGGTTTTTTGCAAACACTACTTTATTGGTGGTTGGTTTTTAATTCAGCAGTGTATTATAAAAGCTTGTCCCCTTAGAAGCCTTCCATCTACCCCTGGCTAATAACAATGACAGTGCACTGGGAGCTCATTTAACACGTGGGCTGGACTGCAAGCTGTGCCCTGCTCCTTTTGCTGGGAAAGCAGCTGCCAAGATGCCTTTTGAGACTCTTTGGGCTGACTTCTCCTCCACCCCAGCACTGCTGTACTTCGCAGCAACTTCAGGGCTACTCTCTGTTTGTAGATGGATATTCATACATGATACCCACAAACCCGACAAATTACAGGAATAAATCTATTCTGGTGGTCTCTGTCCAAAACCCAGCACAGTGCTGAGGAAGCAAGGCAGCACTTCTAAGTGAGATGGATATTTGGCGCTTGAAGCTTGCACCTTGAGTTCTCATAATCTGTTGTCCCCACAACCAAATTCACCTTCCAGATATGCTGCTGTGAGAATTTGAGTAATTCAATGTCATTAATTAAGTTATTCTAGAATTACTCCAGTGTAGCTGTGAACAAAATTAAGCCTCTAGTCTGTTCTGGGAAATTAGACAGATCTGTTTTTTTCTAAGTGGTTTCTAATACATTTCATTAGGAAATTATTTGATGAATGTCATCTAGTCTTTGGGGATTGGTACAGTGTCTGGGGTTTGAACACCCTGACAATTTGTAGCCAGCCAGAAGAAATGAGAGGCTAATTTCTGCACAGAACACTTCAATATTTTTAATTTTTTTTTTCCCACAGTGTAGAATGCTGTGAAGGTGTCATAAATACATGGAATAGGAGATTCATTCCTAAGGACCTCAGAGTGCTCCAGCTTATTTACCTAAATGAGCTTAGCTCAGTTGGTTGGAGCATGGTGCTAGTAACACCCAGGTTGTGGGCTCCCAGTGTGGGCCAGTCACATAAGAGTTGGGCTTGATGGTCCTTGTGGGTCCCTTCCAACTCAGAATATTCCGTGACCTGTGATCTCAAAGCTTAGCCTTGTCATGGTATTAGTTTGTGTCTGTGTCAGTTGTTGTAATTTTCACCAGTAGACAGTCTGCAAGCAAGAGGCAGAGATTCATTTCTACTTTTCTTAAACTGCGTAAAAAAAAAAATCACCTAGGTGTTGTTCTGCCATGACTTCACAGTTTCTAAGGTCCCAGAGAATCTTTATGCTAAGGCTGATGCAATACCCTTGGCCAAAGAACAACTTCTCTGAGTTCACTGGAAACCTGAAGGGAGGTGAATTCACCAAGGTCAGTGGCACAATTATATAATTTTTGCCTTGTGAATAAACAGATGTTCTATTTCATGAGCATTCACACCTATAGTATTGGACATTAAGTGAAGTATCCCAGCCTGCTGATGCATCTAAAACAGGTTTGTTGCTGCCAAAGCCAGGGAAAACTTTTAAATTCTGTTGGATGCAGTCATAAATGTGGAATATATGTCATTTTCATTGATTTTCAATCCTATTTCACTCATGTTGGGAATAGAGGAGTAGACCAGGGTCTTGGTTAAAATTGCAAACTTCTTCTCTTTTATTTTTGGGATTTTCTGTTTATTTGTCTTTAGTTTTAAATATTAGTGGGGTACTTTGGATTTCTGCAAACACAAAGGAAATCTGACCCACTGGACTTCTGTTGCTTCCTCAAACTAGCACTTAAAGGATGTTGTTAAAAATGAAAAATTCTGGCAGTATACAGAAAACAAAACAACTAGTCAGCCAAGAAGCAGGCCTTGAATTGTGCTTGGGGCCATTTTTTCAGATACTATTACTGCATATTAATTCATTTTTTGTGCATCAAATTGATATGTCAGATTTTTCTGGTTTCTCCAGTTATTCTACATGACTCTGATGAAACAGAAAAAAGACTATCCCTGTTTTGGCTGGGTATGTGCCTGTGTTTTTTCTCTTACACTGTCAAAACAGTGCTGAGCTGTTGAAGTTTACCTGTAACCTCAGTATAATGAATTCTTATTGCTTTGAACACATGAGCTATTTCCTTGTCTTGGCTATTTCCCTTATTACTTTTAAACCCTCTCTTCTGCCATTCTCTTCTTGTGCCTGTTTCTCTTTTCTTACATGTGTGTTTCAGATAAATAGCTCTTCTTCCTTCACAAATACATACCTGACATTAAGTGTGTTAATATTTGCCTGCCAGAGAAATGGGAAGAGGGGTGGAAGAGGATCAGGATAGGCAAGAAAGTTTGGGAATGATCACATTTCTCAGTTTGTCTGAGTATCCAGTGTTTGTCTTCTAGTCTAAGCTGTATTCACTGTAGTGTTGATCATAACTTGTTGGCAGCACAAAGCATCATTTCAGCTGCACACAGAAATGCACCTGCCTGGCCTCTTTGGCCATCGCCTTCCAGTGACAGAGTAACAGTAAGAGAATAACAAGAGGTAAGTAAGTGGAGGATCCTTTGCCATGTATGATTTTTTTATTAGTATTATTTCTTTCTCTCAAGATGCAAATGTTAGCCTGACAGTGGTCAAAGAGAAATGTCAAGAAAGGAGATGGAAAAGTTGAGAGTGTTTATTGTGCTGGTATGTCAATCTCTTATACGCCCTGTATAAAGCCAAAAGAGTTCAAGCCTATTACCCTGAAGCCTTTAAATTGTATTAATAAATGTCAGTATAATCCAGGCAGTTAGAGCCTAACCACACCTGTATGAATATCTTCAGCTATGTTTAAACCATTTTTTACAAGAGAAACCCCACCCTTTGCATTTTTAATGGAGGCACTTTGCCTTCCTCTGTGCCTTTGGTCTCCAGTCTCCGGTTTTGTCTGTAATCACCAATAGCACCTGGACAGTTGTGTGCGAGACTTTCAACTTAATGTTCACAGTGAGCTTCACCAAACTAAGTGGACACACTATGGTTAATGAAAAGGTTTTCTTAAAGCTTAATGAGGCTCAACAGGAAGTGCAAACTGGGGAATGACCTTTTTTCTTTGCCTTCCTTTGAAAAAGTAGAAAAAGCAAAAAGACAGTTTGTCCCACTAGAACATTTTTGGAAGTATGTCAGGGAACAGCAGAAATAAAAAGAAAGTTAGAAGAAAAATATTAATATGTGATATTCTAGATTCCTTGATACAAGGTTTATCATAATTTAAAATATGTGTAATCGTTGAAGTCCCAGTGAAGTCTGTTTGCTTTTACGAAGGGACTGCTGGAGAGACCAGCAGATTAAGGGACTGTGAATGGGACCCAAGAGTAACTCACTTGTAAAATCAAGAACAAAGAGGAAAATTCTTCAGATTCATCTGCTGTTCTGATCCACTTAGTGTGTTGTTGCAAACAGATAGAGTGAAATAACTCTGAATGCGGTGTTTAAACCAATTTTCCTAAGGAGAAATGAGCCCAACTTAAAGCCAGCCATAGCTAAGTGAATTATTTCCTTCTTTTGACTATGACAGTTATCTTGAAATAGCTCTTTGATGAAATCCCCTCCTCTTTCAAGTCCTTGCAAAAACTCCTACGATGAGATTCATTTCATCTAAGTTTAGACATCTCTAGTGTAAACTTCTATATCCGAGCTCCACATCCTCGACTCTCTTTATAGCCAGTGGAGAGAAACGGGGCCTTCTAGGGTGCAATTCATCTCCTTTGTTTCAGAGAGCTACTTTAGAAGGGAGAAATTCAACACTTCCAGTACCTGCCTCTCTCTCTCAGCTTTAAAGAGATACTAAACTTTGGTGGCATCACACTCATCTAGTCAGAGGAAACCCACCTGTTGTGACTTAGGAGGGGAATTGGATACCCCCATTTTTCACTTGGGAAGACATCCTGGCTGTATGTAGGAAAGGCTCAAGATTGCAGATTGGCAGTCCATTTTGGTTGTGGTCTCAGCTGCTTTCACACCTCTACCTGTAATCTCAGCGTTCTGTTGTGTGAAAATACATTGAACAGTAGAAAATCTGCTGGAGTTACTTACAGAGTGTTCAAGCTTATTCTCAAAGGTACTGCTCTTGTGTACTTACAGTGTCTTCATTCCTTTTCCTAAAACCACAGGTAAATGCTGTGAAACAGTCAACTCAGTCATTCACCCCAGAACATTCTGGGAAATCTGTAAGAATCCATTCAGAGGAATGCTGAAAGACAAAAAGTCAGCCTGGTATCTCTTCACTTCTTGGACAAGTGGTCTTTCCATTCCTATCTTAAGACAGTGATGAACCTAAGGAGAAATAGGCACAGACCATAATGCAAAATGGAAGATTTAAGAAATCATCAATGTGTGGTTGCTACATGGAGATCAAGGCTAACACTGAAAGCATGCAAAGCAGCCGTCAGGATGTAGCAGCTCTTCTGCTGAGCTTTATCACAGCGTCTTGTGAAACAGATTTGATCACTTAAAGGTGGGAAATAGTAGTTGGACTTTTTGAGGTGTTTTAAATGAGTAAAAGAGACATGCTAGGGTAGTACTGAAAGTGCTGTTAAGATGCTTTCACTCTTGTGATTAGGATATCCTTTTTTTAGGATATGTTGCTTAGCAAAGGCTGTCTGTGTGGGGATAGAATAAAATCAAGGTAAAAATCTCTTGTAATTTAAAATGGTCTGGTATGTTGTGACTTGCCATTACATATGGTGAGGGGGTTGGTGACATAATTGCCTAATTCACTAGAATTTCTTCACTGGGTAGTGGGTATGTAGCAGAGCCCTTTGTTTCCTTGCAGCCCTTGCTGGCCAGGTGTCTGAGTAGAGGCTGGTGTTGGTCTCTCTGCCGTGGTTATCACCTGGGCACTGAAAAGCTGAGATTAGAGCTGAAAATGACTGCTTTGGTCAATGGGCCATCTCCTTGCTTTGGTGTACGTAATGCAGCATAGCGTGGCATGGCAGTTCTTGTGTGATGACTGACACTCTGGCCTGCTGGTTTCTTAGATAGTTTATTTTTCTGGGCGTTAAGAAGTGGAGGTGTGGACTTAAAGGAGCAGTTGTTGTATCTGAAGTGCATGTGTGGAACCTTTAATGTCTGCAAGGACTTGATGTGTGGGTGAGAAAGGAAATCAGAGCCTTGAGAAGGTCTTAACAAGACTGAGAATGTGGGAGGAAAGCAGGAGAGAAGTTGGCAAGTGATGAAGGAAGAAAGAGTATTTAAGTTGTCTATAACTCCTTGGCACCTCAGTGCTGGAGGGTTGTTCTGTCCGTTTAAATCCAGAATAACATAATGGCTGCTGTCCTCGTGTTATTCTGATGTGTGAGCTGAATCGGTGATGTGGCTGATGTTTTGTCCCTTGGAAAAGGAATACTTCAGATGAGACTTCCTCTGGGTTTACAGTCACCCCTCACATTGTTTTGGTGGGATCCAAAAGAAACTTCACAAAATCTTTTTATGTAATGGACAAGAGCTTGTCTTTTAAGGAAGGGAGAGTCTTTCATACAGAGGAGAAAAAAACCACACCATTGCCACCATTCCCTCCTCACCCCCAAAAAAACCCAAAGAAAGAAAACCCACCAACAAATGACAAACAACCAAAAAAGGTTCATGTCTTCCATATGTTTGCAAGGGAGTAAAACAATGAACTAGCTTCCCCGCCCCCCCTCCAGATTTGCATAATTAGTTGTCTTTTTGGGGGTACTTAACTGTAAAATATTTTAGCCTTGTTAAAATATAAAATTGTGCTTAACTGTTCTATATGAAGTGCTTTAGGATTTTCTTAAGATAAATTGTGTTACAGCTCTTGAAGACACTATGTTGTCAGTACCCTGTGTGATACCATTGTGTCCCTTCAGTTCTGTCAGTCTTCCTCTTTCTTTGTCCCCTTTTTCTCCCAGTGAAAACATCTACTTGTGGTTTTGCTTCAATGGTGTTACTTGGCAGTTTATTTCCTATAATTAACACATCTGTATGTGCCTGATCTAAAGGCAAGTGAAGATGAGGGAGTGTTTTCCCGTCAGATCAGCGGATTTCAGATATGACCCTCAACAGATGATTATCAAATGCTGAAATTCACATCTGAATGAAGGGGGGGTTGTGTGTGTATGTGTCTGTTTGTAGAAATGCTTTCTTTAGCCTAAGGGATAGCAGTCAATACTGAAAGTGAGATGAAAACTGAATTTTTGCAGAACAGAGATTTCATTTTAACTAAGTATTTTTTCCCTTTATTCTTCTCCTCTCTGTTTGAAAAAATGTTAAACGCGTTGAGTCAGGGAGACATTCTGTGCTGCATTAGAATAGCCATCAACGTCAGTCGAGACCATTTGGATCATGTCACTTGTCCTAAAGTGTGTAGCTGTTTTTAAAGAAAGAACATGTCATGTTCTGTACAGGGATCTTTAATGCATGAAACTTGTTTGAAGCAATAATAAATCAAGTCCTTGCTGCTAAAACCAGTGTCTCATTTTTCCCTCGTGACAATCTCTATCCTTCCGTAAAAACTGAGACAATAGAAAGAAAAATTCTGCACCCACAGGTATTGCAAATAACTATGATCACAACTAACTAAATACATAAATCTAGCAAAATAAGGAACTGAGATATAATTGTCCTATGCATTTGCCACAATGTTTAATAATGTACTCTTTTTGTACAGCCATCGTTATAGGAGGTTGCAAGCTGTGTAGAGATATTTTCATTATTCATGCTCTATTGAGTAGGCAGTTCTGCAGACATTTTTCTCACCTCTCCTAAAAAAGTGGAATAATTAGGAGCAAGCAGAGTGTTTGAGATGTGTTTGCCTATCATTTTCCACTCTTTTACACAAGTATTAGTTCTATTAGATTCAAGCCAGTTACCAGTGATGTAAAGAAAAATCAGTCTTTTGCATTTTTTTCTCTTTATTAATTACTGGTTTTGACTGTGCATAGCCATAACTAATACAAGTAAAGGAAATGTAAATGCAAATCCATTTAAATTAATCTGGAGTAGTTAAGAATTGCAGGCTATTTTAGCAGCATGACTTAGTTTCAAAGGCTGTGTGAGAAGATGACAGAAATCTTAGGCCTGGCAAGTGTTATTACTGTCTACAATGAATAGTAGTGTAATCATAATTACAAATGGGTGATGCAAGATCCCCACTTGGGCTTCAACAGGGGTTGAAGTTTAATCAGACAAAGCATTCAAGGGTTTGATTCTTTTCCACCTTGTAAAATTACTTGCTCTTTCCTCCTCTACAAATTCACCACCTTTGTATTCGGGCAATAAGTTTTGAGTATGAAAATGTAATTTTTTTTCCTTTTGTGGATAGACAACAAAATCCCCAAAACTCAAAGCAAATTGGTTGGGAGTATCAAAGTGGCAGCACTAAGGGCTGGAGCCCCTGTACTGCAATGGGAGTGGACTGAGTCCTGAAGTAGAGCCTGGCTAGGCACCTCCCAAACTGGGGGTGATCTGTACTGGGATGCTTAGGAAGCACCATGAGAAAAGCACTCACTCCTCCATGAGAAAATCAACAAAGGTGCCAAGCAGTGCCAGCTAAAATTATGTTTGCTTTTTAAATATCCCTGGGCTCCAGTCCACTGGGGACTGCAGAGGGACCAGAAGTGCATTTTTCATAGACCAGGATTTGAAAAGAAGGTTGTAATGACTTTGAGTTACGTCAAGAAAAAACTTGACTTCAGCCAGTGACCTTGAGCTGAAATGCATTAGCGCATTATCAGCACCTTGAACCATGATGTCGCTTTGTATGGTTTTGCTTATGTAGATTGGTTTATTTATTTTTTTAATCTGGTGCAACATCCTAGAGGTCACCATCAGTTTGTTAAAAACCCGAGTGCTCTGTTGACCTCTCTCCTCCTAGTCCAAGTGCAGTAGAAAATGGAGGTAGCAATGGCTTGTTTGTTGTTCCACTCACTGGGCTGCTGAGAACCTCCAGCTTCCAACAGCTTGGCGCCGAGAAGCAGGCTCGAGCGTGGAGGCACAACATGCAAACTGTTGTCATTTGTTGCCATGATGACAGTGTCAACTTAACTACAGCTGACAAACAGTTTTTAAATAGAACATTTCAGTTCATTATAGTATTCTCCATCTGGTTTTTTTCACCGTCCGCATACATGCAAAACATCCGAGAAATGCCACCACAATGGTTTAGTTTACTTATCTAGCCACTAACATTTATTAGTTGTTGAGAGTGGTAGTTTAGGGAGCAAGTAAAATGATGGAATTCTCCCCTCAGTAAAGGGAACTATTTTATTTATTCAACAAAAGATGCCCAGTAGACTTGTTTCCACATTCAGAGAGCGATTTTCCAATTGATTTTTTTTTGAGCATACGTTCTTATATTGTTGGGGATTTCTTTTGCTACTTTGTTACCTCTTTCTTTTGCCACATTTTGCTTCCTTCCCAAAAGCATCTGCCACCTCTATTTCCAGTGTGGAACTGGTAACAGAAGGCAAACACCATTTCATAATTAAATCAGGCTGCTGGGGTCAAATTTAGAGAGTTTTATTCATGGCTTTGCCACTGGCCCGCTCTGTGACCTTGAGCAAGTTGTGCATTGCTGTATCTCAGTTTACCTATAGGTAAACTAATATTGACTTCCCTTGAGGGGATATCATGAGGCTTAATTAAGCATCTGCAAAGATGTGCGAGATAGAGGACTGAGAGCTGCCATAGACATTCAGATGATGATGACCATGATGATGATTTGTGCCCAATTGCACCACTTCCCACAGACCCACCACCGTAGCTGCTGCAGGGATTACTTGTCAGGTGAACCATGAATCCATCAATTCATCCATCATTCCCCCCCCCCTTACAGATTGAGCCAAGCTGGCCAGCTTTGCTTATTAGTAGCTTTTAATAAATCAAATCATATTTGCTCTTTTAATTGTATCTTAAAGGGTAGCGTGGCTCTTTGCTTTTAAATTAAAAATGGTGTGACAATGTAGACATTAGAAACTGTGCTGCTGCTCTTGATGCTGCTGCTCTCAAACTGTTGACTGGGTTGAAAATACATGTTGAAGGAACCTCATAAATTCTGTCAGAGGACTTTCTCTGGATGCTGAATGCTTCTTTTGCTCAGTTTGGACATCCTTGTTTGTAAATCTCAGTGCATTGTCCCAGTAATCACAATTTTAAAATTGTAATCTAGACATCCATAGGAATCCAGGGTGAAAATAGTTGAGGATTGCTGTTTGTTGACAATAACAGCCATGTCCATACTGGAACAGGAAAAAAAAAAAGGCCAAAATTATGTAAAGCGGATTAATGAATTATTCAAGGTATACTTTATTGTGATTTTAATTTTTAAATTACACTGGCCAAAAATGGTATGGGTATAACAAGTTGACATGTTTTATTCTTAATCTAGGGCTAAACCTGTATCTTACAAATCTTATTAAAAAGGAGTATATCCACTACAAGATTGATAACATTTCCTTTAAATTTCTATGTCATATGAAAAGCAAAGGGCCTATATGGAAATGGCTACTCTTAAGAGATTCCTACCCATTGAAATCAGTGGATGTAGCCCAGCTGCCTACTTTGGCCCATTACTAATTTATAGTAAATTGAACAATATTTCCTTTATTAACATAACCTAGATGCCAAGTCATACAGGAATTCCTCATAAAGTACCGAAAAGGGTGAGGGTTAAAAACAGCAGGAGTTTCCCGTTGATTTTTGGCAAGCTTTTGCCCAATGTCTTACTGCATTTTAGATCACCAGCCTTAGAGTTTTGGAATTTACCTTTCCATCATGTGAAAAACTTGATTCAAGGGTGCCTAGTAGATAAAATCAAAAAGGGGTTGTTGGCCTCTTTACCTATCCAGGCAAGCTGCACCCTCAAACTTGACTGTTTCTAGAGGAATTGCATAATGATGATAATTCATTCAAATGGCAAGCAGGAAAATCAACACAGCGTGCATGGTCAATAATTCCTAACTTCTGAGAGGAGATCAAAGAGGAAGGCAGCAGGGAGGAGCAGTAGCCTTATGTAAAAGTGTAAAGGAAAAACTCTCAGTAACTGAGATAGTGCTACAAGGAGATAACAGAATTCAAAAAGATTTATTAAAAAAGCAAACAAAGTAGTTAACTGGAGAATTCAACTACTGGAACATAAACTGAGCACACTAAATGGAGCAGTAAGCTGTAGGAATATATTTTTGGACATGTTGGTCCTGTATTTGACCTGAAGGCCACCTTTTACACCATAAGTGTGTGTGAAAAGCACAGACAGATCTGAATCTTTACCACCAAACGCTAGTGATAGGAGGAATATGCACTGAATCTGGGCTTCCCAGCAGAGCATAGCACAGATCTCTGTGGTCCTTGGGGCCGGGAAAAACCCAGGGGTCAGCAGGTGTCCTTACTGGTGGCTACTGGGCACATGTCCTGATGAGTGTTGTGGAAGAAGGGCAATATATTAGTATTAGAGCCCCTGCTCTTCTAGTGGTGGTGTGCATGGCTGAGAAATGCATGTTTCCTTAGAAGTAGTAGGATTTCATATTTTTCTCACCTAGTTATTTAAATTTAAAAAATCCCTCAGCAACAAATTAAAAAGGGATGCTGCAAATAAGCATAGCATCTCATGAGAAACAGTGATGTGTACAGAGCACACAGCTACATTCAGCATCTTGGAAATCAGTCAGGATTGGGTTTGAGCAACCCAACTCAAGCAAGTCAGGATGGTTTAAGAAACTAGAAAGGGGAAAATCAGTGAGAAAATGTCCTCCAGAGTTTAAGGTAGGTATGGAGGTGGATTGGCAAAGGAGACAGTGGTTTGGCTGAAGACACTCTGTCAGGAGTGCATGAGGCTGAGCCCTGAAGGCCGTTTAAGTAATGATGTACACAAGCATAGAGAACCACAAGCGTAGGTACAGCAAGGACCCTGCAGTCAAAGAATTTAGGAAGAATTTTGTTACAGTGAAATAAACTGTAGGGAAGGTCAGGAATCAAAGCAAGAGAACAGTACAGGGAAAATAATTTTGTCTATGTATGAATGTTTGGTTTTATACTTCCCCCCAAAGACTAATCCATCATAAAAAAATATTAATACTGTGTCTGGGGATGTATGGTTTTTCTAAATTGGAAGGGACTATTTTGTGTTGAAGTAGCTTACCTTTTCCACTTGCAGAAAATTTTCCTTTTGCTCCCTCCCCTACCTCTTTCTTTTATTATTTATTTTTTTCTAAACTTCAGCAGCTGTCTGAAGTGCCTTTACTCCAGGATCCCACAGTTGGATAAAAAGAACAAAATACAGGAAGATAAGTTCTTAAAATCACTCTGGGCTTTCTTTAATGGTAATCATTAGCCCTGTACTGAACTCTATTGACAAAATGCTGGAGTAGTCTTGAAAGCCGAGCAAGTGCTCTCTTAAAGGAAGAACTGGTTAATTAGAAGATCTAATGCAAGTGACCTAATTCTGCAGCTCAGCACTAACTTTTCTAGCACACAATAACGTGAAGATTGGAAATGATACGTATTGATCCGTTTAAGTCAACAAGTTGAAATCTTGAGTGGAAAGTTAATTTCTCCTTAGCTATTTAAAATCATCATCTTTACAGATCACTATTAGGTATTTTTTGCTTGCAGTTTCATCAGCAGCTTGAAACTCACGCATTAATAAGTACAGGGATTCACAGAAACAGAGAAGATATTTAATGGTCAAAGAATGAAGGCACCATGCCTTTATTTGTGAGAGGCAGAGCTCTGTGTTACTAAGTCATCTAGTAGCAAGTGCAAATGTTCTTGGTGTTTTAAAAAAATGAATAGAAATTTATTTTTAATCACTTAAACAGCCATTGTTGAGGGTTGAAAATTATTGCTAAGGGTATGCAAATAAATTAGAGTATAACAATATCACTGCATTTTGGGATTCAGGAATAGCTCTTTTAAAGGCAACAGTGTTTTTTCTGTCCCTTCTCCTCAGCTTTAAGTAGCTGAGGTGTGTAAAATAATTTTTTGGGATTCAGATGAATATTTTAGCCATAACTCAAGAGGATCCTGTAAATTATTTCTCACCAGTCTTGGTAAGATTTATGTGAAACCTACCATTATTGTTCTGGTTTCCTTTTTCTGTAGATGAGATGCTGGTAAATTGTGATTCCTTACACCCTCTTGCTGTAATATTCCACCTGAATTTCAGGAACAGTTGCAACTATGTATCTTTAGAAAGGTATGGTGCAAAGGAGGATTTTCACATTCCACTTTAGATGTTCGGTTAGGGCGTGTGAATATCCTTCTGGAGGGTCCCTCCTGCATCCATTGACTGTGTTTGGATGTCTGCCAGAGCTAACCCAGATGTCTGTGATACTGGCTCCAGAGGGCTTTTCCCTATCCATAACGTACTGTGAGTGCAAAGCGCGTACATGTTCTGCTCTGGTGCCTGAAGAATTTGTGCCCTTAACTTCACTGCATTTCCTCAAAGAGGCTTTGGAGGCACCAGGTCAAAGCAACTTCCTAGTTTCTTGCAATAATTAAGAATGAAGATTTTGGGGTCTTTTCAAGAGAAATGTTGGGAATTTAGCTGTAGACCAGATTGTTCTTCTTTCAGGCTGACTTAACAGTTCCATAGTGCAAAGACTAAGCTATGAAGATCATGGCCAAGGAATAAACTGGTTGTCCTAAAAAACCTATTATTTTTTCAGATATTTTTTTCTTTTTTCAGATATTTTTTTCTTTTCAAATTTTTTTTCTTTTTTCATTTTTTTAAAATTAGAGTCTTTGATGCTGTTAAATAAATTAAGTGAGCCTGTTTCAAAGAGATAATTTGTGGGGATCATATATATCAAAGAGAAGAGTTAGCTGAGAAAAGAAGCACTGAAAAAAATCCGCAAAATAATTGGCAAAAATTGTTTGATACAGGTTTCCAGTCATAAGGAATTACAGTTATATGAACACAATGTAGCTTATGTTCAGTATTGTTATTTCACTACTACTTCGTAAGTCAGATGTGAATATAACATAGTCTGAACCTTGTCTGTGGCATATGCTGATGGTGCAATGTGGATTCAGGTTGTTCTATCTACTTGATCCCTGGATTGCTGGCTGTGGTTTATCGTTGTTCTGTAATGCATGAGTTAAGAGCCTAGCTTTTTGACTGGAACTGGAATAGGCTGGGGAACAGCACACTGGCTTGTGATGAGAGATGGGACCGAACTCATGTACATGGATGTTCCTTCACTGGGAGAGATTCAGACTGCTTTTATTTGCAAGAATTTCCAGTCTGCTGAGTTATAATAACAAAAAGAATTGAAGTAAAATCCAGCATGCTGATTTCAGTAGACCATAGTCTCTTGCACAGTATGGCAACATTTACCTCTAATCAGTTGTAATTCAGCTCCAGTTTGTAGTAGCTGAATATAATTTCAGTTTATGGAGGTTTAGGCAGATGCTTACATGGAGGGTTCAGTTCTATGTAGATAATTCTTCCCTGTTGTGCCGGTTTTGGCCAAATTTAAAGGAGAAATATCCTCTGAGGGAAAGGCAGGGTACCACCACCCCTTCCCCCCTCACCAGGTTCAGGAAAAGAAAATAATTTCCTCGAAGGAAAGTGAAAGAGATAAACACTATTTATTTAACAAACACACAGAGAAAGGATAATAATGCTAAATAATAAAATCTCTCACTGTGGAGAGAAACCTGGGCAGATTTCAGAGTCCTTCTCTGGGTGTGGCCTCTCTCCTCCTCAGAGCTGGGTCGGTGGGCCCCCCTTCCAGGGGCCTCTGAAGGAAAGGTCTCCCCCGATACGCTCCGGTGTTGTAAAACAGTCCCGAAGAGAAGAAGAGTAAAAAGTAAACCAAAAGTCCCAGGAAAACTCTCTAGAGAAAAAGAGCTGAGAGATGGCTGGAAAGCAGTTGCTTCCTCCACACTCCCGGCTGCCGAGAGCCCAGAGAGATCTGTGTGTGTCCTTGAGCAATTGTTTTGAAAAGTTTGCTCAGTTTTTCTCTCGCACCCAGGCTTAAAAACACAGAAAAGCACAGGATTCATCTTTTGGGCATAGAGTGGCGATATGGGATACACATCATAAAGTCACCCCAAGACACCTGTGTAATACATTTTTCCCACCTAGTTGGTAGTTTCGCAAGAGAAACAGGCAGGATCCCTCCTGTACCTTCTCACCTTTGTGAGGTGTATTTCCAGGCATGAGTTAAGCCATGTTGATAACTTAAGGAAGCTGTTGCATGTCTGGTTTTTTGGTTTTGTTTTTTTTTTTGTTGTTGTTGTTTGGTGTTTTTTTTAATCTGTAAGAATGAGCTCTGGCAAAATTGGCAGATGTAAAATTATTTAGTCAAATCTAGATCAGAGACTGTAGGAAACTTCTAAAGGACTTAATGCATAACAATACATGAAATTCATTGAAGATGAATGCATGGTAATAACAACTGGGATGGAAAAGTTTTGCTACTTGCTTGCCTAAAAATTTTAGTGTTTGCCTCACTATACTATAAAATAACTATATCAACTCAGCCATCAATACCAGTGGTTATTTGAAAATACCTGCTAACTGCACAGCTTCAGTCAAAAGTCAGGTGTAGGTACCTGAGGAATGAATAAAGAATAATATGGAAAATACAGTAATGCCATTATGTAAATAATGCTGGTTCATCAAGTGGGTGACACCATCCCAAATAGGATATTACAGATATACCAGGAGCTCAGAGTGAGGCAAGAAGAATGATCAGGCGCATGGGAAAACTCTCATATGAGGAGAGATTGAAAAGACTGGGATTGCTACCTTCGAGAGGAGATGAATAAAAAAGAACATGATAAGACTCTAAAATTCATTATTTTGCATAGAGAAAGCAGTTTGAGAAGAGTTTTTCTCTCTTTCTCATGATACAAAACCAGGGAACATTATAGAAAGGTGACTGATAAATAATAATTTTTCACCTGATGTGCAATTAGGTAATGGACTTCTTTGCTCTGGGAAGTTGCTACGGGATTTAATGTGTTTTAGGAAAAGGTCTGGCGATTTATATGAATGAGAATATTCTGTGTTGTTATGATTTATTAAAAAAGAAGACTACTAAAAGATTTGAAGTAATATGCTTTAAGTTTGCACCCTTAATTGCTAGGAGACATTGCAAGGACGCCTTCCTGGGGGATGGGTTATCCCAGATCTGCCTGCTGCAGGGTTTTTTTTGCATTTTCTGCTGACACATCACATTCTGCTTATAGTTCTAGATGAAACTAGATTTGAGCCTGTGTGGCAATTTCTGTGTTCCTGGTTGTTTCATTGTCAGGCTATTTCAATGGCTGTTGATGCCAGCTCAAATTTACAGCCATATTACATTGTGCAAGCTACTTGTGGCATGAACTGTCCTTTTATTTGGAACTTCTTCAGCATTTACAAGACAGTGGGTCATGGTCTTTGAGCACAGTTATAAGCACAGTGGCAATACAAACAACAAATAGTAATTGTCCATGTGAGCATGTAGGAAACATCCCCCAACTACAGGAATAAATTACTACTGATAGTAGCAGTTATGCATCATACATGGAATTGTTTATTATTGCAATTGTCATGCTTTCCTCTCTGCAGGAAACAGCTTGTGGCAGGAGAGAAGATATTAGTGAGGAAAACATTTCTTCATGAAAACCAGTGTCCAACTCCACCTTGAGGTGCTCACTCAAATAATGTTTGTTACTTCTGCCTCATCCCAAATTGGCAGGACTTCACACCACAAAAACCATGTTAGAGTCTCAGCTCAGCATTTAAGTCAAGAAAAATGGAGTATCTTCAGCCTTCAGAGACTTTCAGGGCCATATCCTTCCCATGATACTTGTGTAGCAGTTAACCACACTACTGTAGAGTGCCCTAGAGAGAATATAGTCTGTGCAACAGCTGTCTGTTCACAGTTCCTCCAGTGACTGCTCAGTTGTTGAAAAGCAGCCAGTAGACTGCATGCACACACCACTCTGTGCACATACAAGTTTCTGTGTATATACCCACAAATATATGTACCTGAATATGCAGTCAAATGCGTACACATCTTAAAACCTTTCAGAGATGACCACCTTCTGGTCATCTGGAAATTCTTCTAGGGAACTCAGCACACCAGTGTGCGGTCCCAAAAGGAAGCACTGAAAAACTTGGCAATGCCACGAGGTTAATAAAGTTCACTGTTGCTTAAATTAGATCAGTGAAATTCACTGCATCTCTAGCGGAAATTAAATTTGTGCTTAAAACTAGAGAGCAAGCTAGCCAGGTTCAGGAGCACATTTGGGTTGCAAAATACATTAGGCCTGTCGCAAGTTGGTTATTGCTGCCAGTGCCTTGAACTCTCCAGATGAAAGTACTCTCCGATACAAGAAGTTACTTGTGGCATTATGTGTACCATTTGTGATCTGAACTCCTTGTATTTTTATTTTATTTTTATTCTTCGCTCTCAGCTCTTCCAAGAAAAGAGGAGGAGAAAAATTGGGGAAATTTGTTCTGTCTGTTCGATCCTTACGCAGACTAATGAGATACTAACCATCAAGCCGCCTCCTTTGTGCAGATATTTATCTGCATTGACAAGCCAGTTTGCTGCACTGCTTTGATTCTTACAAGTATACAAGAGAGAATCAAATGGGGTTGTTAACACAGCCTGTAAGAAGCCATCAAACTTTCCATCTCTCTGACACAAACCTGTGTTGTTGTTGTTTTCTGCAAACAGTGTATGAGATTTCTGCTGCGTTCTGAATGGATGTGCAACACGGCTGAAGGATTATTGTTTTTCCCCTTCCCTTGGAAATGACAATGTGGAGCTTTCCATAGATACTTAGCATGGAAGAGCAGCTGTGGTTTCTTATCAGACGTAATTATTAAAAATATAAAAACATTATGGGTTCTAAGTATGGGCAGATTTTTTTTGTTAGGGTGCTACTCCTTAGTAGATTGCACTAGGAAGCTGGAGATGAAGCTACTGTATGCAGACAAATCCATATTGTTGCTGTCTGCATGCTTGCTGTGAAACTGCTCTACAGCTATACAGTTTGAAAGCAGAATCTCATGAAAGTAAAATCAGCATAAAAGTCAGGTTTAGACTTCTATATTCATATTTATGAATTTGAAAAACCTCCACCATGATCTTATCTGGAGCTGTGGTAGCAGTTGACAACAAATGTGCCCTTGAGAAAACTGTGTACAGTAATGCAATGGAATCATGGATATTCCTTCCCTAGTACTAGTTGTTTGCATTGATGTTGTTGTTAATAACAACAGTGATAATTATTTTTAGAAGCTTGGGTACCACAGAAGGTTTCTGCTGGCCTGCAACTATTGCTCAGCCAACTGGCTTTGTTTGTAATTACTGTGTGATGGGTTTACCTTTATACTCTGCTAACAATGCAGGGTGACTCTGTTCTCCCAGACTGTTGGGTTTATGGGCTGATGAAAATTCAAGGTAATTAAATTTGTTCTTCTGAAGTACTCAGTTTATTTCACTATTGTTGTACAAGCCACATTAGTTCACATTCATTTCTCAAACATAGAGTCCCCAGTTTTCCCCATTAGGTTTTTCTATAGACTCATAACCATTCTAAATAAAATTCATTCTTTCTTAACAAAGTACAAGTCAGATTTCCTCTTGTCCCTTTTCATTATCAAGATGTAAAATATCAGGTTTTTTGCAATTACAATCACTCTGTTTAGGCTTTTGAGGTGATCAGGTAGAGATGCCTTGGAGCATGCTGTGGTGTTTGACAAGATCAGGTAAAAGAAGTTAGTTTATTTATTTTCTCAGATAGTAATCTCTACTGTTACCTGAAAAATGTCTTAATATAAAACTTGACACAGAAGGCTGACTGAGGACTAACAGGCTGAACATGCCCCACAGAAGATGCTCCATAACAAGTGTAAATATAGCACTGTAAAATTAAGAAAAGATGATAAATCTCATTTTGATTCAACCTATAAATATAAAATTTTAATACCATTTGAAAGACATAGCATTTAGGTTTATGGGGTGATTTCTCTAGTCTTTGGACAGAAACCCATTAAATTCAGGGCCTGAAGACTGGACAGTTTAAAATATGCCAAGACGAAGCAGAGAGAGTTTTGGGGGTGTTACAGAGACAAGTCAGGAAGGAGGAACCTTTTTATAATACTTTAACAGTATTTCTTATACTAATAACTGGGACTCCTAGTGAATAGATTATGAAACCTTCTTTTCTGTGGGAATTTCATTCATTGAAGGTGTTCAGCTATTAAGTAAACTGCCCAGAGTGCCAATTAAAAGGGTAGACTTAAATTTTCCATATTTACAGTACTTGGAAATCAAAGCCAGCCTGATCTTTATGGCAACCCCTGTTACAAAGTCCAAGTGTCTACATTGTTTAAAGGACTTGTATCTCA
Organism: Daphoenositta chrysoptera; assembly: GCA_013397915.1. Lineage (NCBI taxonomy): Eukaryota > Metazoa > Chordata > Aves > Passeriformes > Daphoenositta > Daphoenositta chrysoptera. Next base: position 544,010 of record VZRO01003478.1, read on the forward strand.
TTGTTTAAATAGCCTTTTGATAAGTAAAAATATAATAGTGTTGATGATTGCCTTCAGATTTGCCTATCAGGATGGGCTTTCAGGGCTGTAGTCCTGAGTGTTTCTTTTCGCTTTGTACCCATATTATTAATAAATGAAGCACACAAGTCTTTGAACTTCCAACAGGCACAAATGCCTGTGTGTCTGTAAGCCTGAGGTCACGTGTTCGTGTACATATGTGGCATTTTGGTGTTTCTTTTTCAATTGAAGTGGTTGCTGAATGGAGCATTTGATCAAGGGTTTTCAAATTAGACTTCTGTAATTCAGGTGTAATCAAAATTATTGGTCAAAACAGAGTGGAAGTTGTACAAGTAGAGGGGAAAAAAGGACAGAGAGGAATGAAATGAGCAAAGTAGGGGGAATTAATACATGGATAAGATAATAAGAAAAGTAACTAAGAAGAGGAAGAGCAGGAACTTAGAAAAGGAAGATGAGAGAAACTGGGAGGTGATTATTTGCAGAGATTATTTTATTTGAAGAGTTACTAATCCCAGTGCTCTGAGTTGTTACTTGTTTGGCAGCATAGTGACATTTTTGTTGAGAAGGAAGAGCATGGCATAAGTTTTCCAGGATGGATGCAAAGATTTGTTTTGTTATCCAAATACAAATAAATCTGAAGCTTATGGGGATCAAGGAATATTTTATGTTGCTTCTGCTGGGAATTGCCCTTTGGTTCCTTGTTGTAGTTCCCACCTGAACAAGGTCTTCATGGATGTCTTTGCATTGCTGAGAGGGGAGCAACAGCATCACCCTGCTGTTGGCTGCTCAGGTTGTGCTACCAGCTCCAGCAGCAGGTCTGCTGCCTTCCTTTTATACCTGCTGGGGAAGATGGATCAGTCTGTGGTGGGAAAGGGAGCTGACAGGTGTCTGGGGTTACTCTGCGTGACAGCATTTGACATCTCAAAAACAAGAGAATAGATCTTTTTCCAGATTGGACTCTAAATAAACTCTGACTTTGGGACCAGGCCTGCAAGATCTGCAGAGAGTTGCTGGTTGAGTTTACTCCTACCAGAATGTATTTTGTCTGACCTGCATTGGCCCTTGAAGGTAGAAAGTCTGCACTTGATAATTATGACTTTATTTTCACTGGCTCTTTCAATATTGAGCTTTAAAACTGGGTACAATTTCTTGATTATAAAGTAGAAAATATTAATGTAATACACTGGTGCATTAGGAGGGGCACCTTAAAACAGTGACCTCCATTTTTTTTATAATCTGTAAAGTATGGGGCACACCTGTACCATGGTAAGCATAAAGTATCACTGCAACAGGACTCACCCCCCTTGGCTTGTTCACTTATACGACTGTATAGGACATGCACTGCAATGTATTTCTGTGAAAATATGGCTTGTAATATTATATGACTCATATAATCAGGAAATATTGAGCACTATGGAGCACTTAGTATTTGTCTTTGAATTGCTATAGACTTGAATACTTCTGATGCTCAGAAATAAATCTAATGAAGAGAAGAAGAAAAATGCTGGGATCAATGTTGGTGGCTGTTACTAAGAGTAAATAAAAGTACAAGCATTCATTCAACTGTTTCTTATAAACTAAAGATATTCTATCAGCCACTTAGTTATGAACGTGCTTCTTTCTCTTTGATAAAAGTACTTTTCTTTTAGGGGATACATTAATTATCCAGTAAAATACATATTAGAGATTGGGTTTTGTAACTATACAGTTACCAGCATCTTTGCCCAAAATTTTGGTTCAGAGCTGTTAGCAGTTATTTTTATTTCTTAGCAGTGCTTTAACAATTGTTCTTCAGAAAAATTTTACTTGGGATTCAAGATTATTTTTGAACACAAGAGGAGGCATATACCTGCCAACATTTCTCCTCTCTGAAAAAAGATGTATAGGAAAGACATAAAGATACCATTTCTGCCTCTCACTGGAGAGCTTTCTGGAAAGGTGACAGGCTGGAAACATGGTATTTGATTTTTCTCCAAAAAAAGGAGGCTTTGGAATTGACTGGCTTGCATGTGATGTTGCTTCCCCTCCTCACCCCCCACCTTTTTTTTTCTTTTTAATTTTCTTTGCGGCCTCTCCCTTCCCCCCCAACACAAGATGGCTCTGTGGGATAATAAGCCTGGCCAGTTTGGGATCTGAACACAATCTCACTCGCTCTCATGTTATTTGGCACTTGAACAGGAGTGACAGGCTTTGGTTCCTTTATCAAATAACTCAGTGTATCTATTTTTGTAAGCCGTGTCATTGGCTGAAAAATGCAGGTCCCACTACAATTATGGGGCATGACCGGGAGCAACAGAGGCAGCCGGGCTTCTCTTGGACTCCTACCAGTTAATTGAAATTCTACTCCAGCCAGTTGAGATGGGAAGTGATATGAAGATGTGGAAAAACCTGAGTTGAATTGATTTTCCTTCTCTCTCTTTCCTTCACCTTTTAATTTTTTTTGTTTAATGAGAAAAGAAAAAGACAATTATTTGTGTTTATTAATGCAGCTTAATACAAGTCCTGAGGGACAGACGACAAAAGAGTGGGGGCTCACATGCATTGCTGGTTTTGGTTTCTTTTGCATTTTCTAAATGAAGAGACAGAAAAAAATGTGCATACTTTCACCATGTTGACAAGTATTTGTAGCTTAGTGTGCTAAATATAACCACGGAATATCTATAGAAACTATATAAGCATTAGTATTGTGGCATTGTAGAAGATGTTTTTGGTATACCTGCCCACTAGTGTTTGCCTGACATAACTTTTGCTTACCTCTAAGAATTTTTAGAGATAAGCACTAATTTTACTTGGTTTTAATTCTTTCTTGGTGAACAAATGCTCAGGATTCTTTTGCTGTTGAGGCTTTTCTCCATAGGGCCTAAGGCATGATACACTGGTAACAGTAAGGCCAAAAAATTGCTTCAGACTTACCTTGAGCAGCAAAACTTTTTTTCCATTGCCCCCATGATGTGAGCACTTGCCACTGGAGATGTCTGTCCTCTTCCTCAGCCGCACCCACTTGGATTACCATTTGGTCAAAAGAAACTTTTTTCTTCTTACTTTGCAAGAACATGCGTATGCATTTGCTTCAAATTCAGGACTTTGTAATTCATGCCAGTCTCGACAGATTTAAGAGAAATGAGAAGAGAGTTAAAATCTATTGTATACAAGTGCATTAGAGATACAACCTCTATATTTTCACAAATACCCTTGTAAACACGTTGTAATTTTCCAAGATACGCAAGCTTCCAAAATATGCGCACCCTTGTGTATCAGATAAGGGTGTGGTGTGCACTGGAAAGCATATGGGATAAATTTCTTTTGTTTTTTTTCATGGAGGAATATAAGAGGCATTTGGCAGAAGCTATTGTGACATTTTCTTCAGCACTAGGATTGGTTATTGGTGTCTTTTTAAAGTGTTGTTGGGTTCTGTTGGCTGCTGCTGCTATAAATTTGAACCCACGAAGTGATGGCAACCTTTGCTTCTACAAACACTAATGAAAGTTTAGGGTGATTAATACTCCTTTGACTTGAGCCTTTGTATAAAAACCCTCAATTGTTATAAACACATGTGCCATTATAGGCTTAATCCAGAATGAATGATTTTCCAGCACAATTAGGTAAATCTCCAAGTTATCAGTTCACCTGGCTGATTAAGCTCATTGAAATACCCTTGTGCACTAACTTGGAAATAGTTTGACTTTACTAATATTGAAAAATAAGCATGAAATGGTATAAGCAATAAATAAATATGCCTTAGGCTTTGGCCACAATTTAAGGAGGAAAAATCTTTGGGAAAAGGCTGGAAGCATGATATTAACTGGGTTTGGTTTGATATTTGGACAAAGAAATCACTGCTCTGAGCTGAGCAGAGAGATAAGCGCCTTGACTTGCAATAGATTAAGAGCCCTGCATTGGTTAGAACAATCCATGTTTGAGACTCTCCCCAAGTGCCGCCACGTTTAGATTTAAGATTAACTGCAGCAGAATGGTGGAGCGGCTGTTTGTTTTATGAAACAATCACTAATGACATTAAACAGACGGTGCCCCTTCCAACACGATTGTTCATTTGCGATAAACTGAGAGAAGCCCACAAGAGATTGGAAAAGAAAACTCTTAAGTGCTTCATTTTCAGGCTCTTACAATGTCCTACTGGAGGTGACAATTAGTGAAATAGAAGAAGAATCTAACTCCTAACACATTTAGAAATTTTCTGGGTTTTTTTTTTTATTTTTGGAGAGGAGGGATTGGTGACAACAAAACAAACAATTTGTAAATATTAGCTTTACTCTATCTTTATACCAAGGAATTACGTGGTAATAATATAATGACTAGGTTTTCTATGCAGATTTTTTCTAATTCTCTCCCTCCCCTTGCTTCTGTCAGTGTGAAGCCCGCACTAAGCATTAACAGTATTAAAAAGAGTGTTATCTATTAGTTCAATTAGACATCAGACATTTACTTTCCAATGTATTTGAAGACTGATTTGATTTGGGTCCAATCATTTAAAAATAAGAGAGCAGAGCTGTGTACAGAGCTGTGTACAGATATCTGTAGCTCTGAAGTCTTAATTGCAAATTCAGATAAGGATTAGAAGGGGCTGTATCTCTGTAGACCAAAGGTATTTGCTAATACCTGAGATATAAAAGTGGTTAGATTCAATATTTACTAATTTAGGATTTCCACTTTGGATTTTGATTAAGCTTTTTGGTTGAAAACCCCACGTTATTAAGCTGTGATGAGGGGAAAATCAACTCTTTCATGAGCCTTGCTTTAACACTTTATTTCAAATAATTTATTTTGGACCTTCTAAAAGCTGCTGCACTACTTCATTTAGAGAAAAAAAAAAACCAGAGCAAAACAAACAAAAACATTGTCCAAGGCTTGTTGTAGCATTAAGCTTTTGTTTTGTACATAAAGAAATATATTAATAAAAAGTGGTTTTAAATGCTTATTACCGAGATGGTTTGTTTTGAAACACAGGCTTTTTCACAGCAGTTTTTACACTTCATTGTGTGCTATGAAAGACACGCTAAGTAGAGGTTGTCAGGTTCCCATCTGAAGTAGACTACTGCTGGGGAATGGAGCCATTTATGATGCCACTCAAGCAGGACTAATCTAGACTAGATCTCTTATAAATAACCAGCCAACAAAAATACCAAATCATTCTCTCTTTCTGATTGAAGCGGGCAGAATTGCTGTTTTAAAGAGCAGGGGATGCTCCTTATGAAGACATATTGCAAGAATTAGTGAATCCCCTGAATGTAGTTGCCCAGCAAACCTCAGCCTTCTGGAGGAATCAAGATACCAGCTTCATGGAGACGAGATTTTTGAGAGTTGTGCTTTATTTCTCAGTCTATCATTTGATAGGTGCTCTGTGGTTTTGTTTTTGCGTTATTGACTCTGACTGTTGTAAATCTCCTGTTGTAAAACACATACACACTGTATGTATGTTCTAACCTGCTGTAAGTGGTCTCCCCACATGGTGTAAACACTGATTTATGAACCCTGCCTTCTCCAGCGAGGGTTCCTGAGATCACAATCCTCCTAGGATGGGCTGAAACTGCATTTTGTGTTTCAGATGTGTTTTGGCAACATGGTGCTCAGCCTTCCAGTCCTTATTTACATGACTAGTCCTTCTTATGAATAATTGAACTTCTGTATAATGCTTATGGAAAGGAAAAAAAAAAAAAAAGGCAAGTCAAAGTCGTGTCCTCCCATTAGGAAATAAGTTCCTGCTTAAAAGGATGGATATTCATAATTTTTGGAATCTAGAACGACTTTTCTGTGTTTATGCTTAGGCATCAGGAGTACGTAATTATTTTTAAAATAATAATTCTGCGTTATTGACATGAAGGACTGGGAAGGTAAGTAGGAGAATACTTTTGGCTTCAAGGATACGCTCAGCAATTTGCTGATTAACTTCTCTCTTGGTTTGAAGACTACCTATTGCTTTACGGACTCATAAAATGAGGAAGGCATCAATTCAGTGCCGTGAGTCTCCCTGGTACAGAGTGCAGCCAGAACTGGCGCTGGTGTCATTCACCGTGCACCTTTGCCATCTCTCGCTCTTTTGCAGCAAAACCCCTGCGTGAGAAGTAATCTCTGAATGATTAACCACTCCTAGTGCTGTTAAGGACTGAGTGTTCACCTGCTTTTAAGGCTAGAGAAGTTTTGTCAAGTTTGCTTCTGTTTCCATCGTCTTGGATTTAGGTTTTTGCAATTTTTCAGATTGGCTATTAATACATAGCAAATAAAATTACCTTTTATTAAAGAACCAGGACAAAGATCAAATAATTAGTTATAGAAAAACTTTAAGGATGAATGTTAAGAAAATGTGAGAAATGGCATCTGTAGTATTTTCTACAATAACATTTATAGGTAAATCTTTGTTCTGGCTTTGTACTAGATTAAGTATCTGAATTAATTCCATAAAGATGACTTAAAGGTTCTGTAAAAATCAATATGTGGGTGATATATTAACATTTTCCAGGACTTTGGATGTTTTCTGGAAGTTGCTAAACAGTTGTGCATGTAACTGTAGTTCAGATATTTCCTAATGCATCTTTAAGCCATGTTGGTTAGTGTTCCTGGCAAGTCAATAATAAAAGGAAAATAATAAAAATGTCCTCCTGGAATTGTTATTTGATAAAGGTATTTTCTTATTTCATCTGTCTCTAGATTAGTTTTGTGCTGGTATGAGTCCATTCTAACTCTATTGAAGCAAATCCTTTCAGGTTACACCACCTTTGAAGTTGGTGGTGTAACTAGCAATAACATTTGGCCCAGTGTAGTCATAAGCATCCATCAAATAAAAACTGTGGACTAAGAAGCAGTAAATTCTCATACCTGTATTGAGGTGCATGCACTATTGTCCAATGTGGAGAATGACAGGAAAATAATGTTGACACTTTTACTAAGAAGACAGACAGGACAATCAGTTATTTTGACATGGTGGACAGCACCTTGAGGAAAACGTAGGGGTGGGGTCAAGTAGCAGAGACAAAGTTATACCATGTGTCCTTCAAAATATTTGGAGTCTACTGGTTTGGGATCTATCAGTTTTGTGATAAACTTTCCTTTTAAGAATACTTATGACTTAGAGGAAAGAGGAATGCAAAAGGCAGCATAGTTTCTGACCTAGGTAAAGACTCTGAGCAATGACTGTGAGACAGCCAAGTGTGACATCCAGGGTGATAGTAGGAGTAGTGCTCATTGCTGAGCTGCTGAAGGCTGGGCAAAGAAAATAGACAAGTGGTAATGACTCGAATCTTTAGGCATTTTTTTTCCTGAGTTTAACATTTGTATAGAACTTCTCTGATAAAACAGCAATGAGTTGCTCAAAATGGTTCCTTAAAATAAAGTCCATCAAAGGTTCCTGTCTTAATCCTACTTTTAAACATTCCTTCTTTTTCAGGTACTCTATTATTTGTCTGTGTATTTCTATGCCTTTTGGCCTACTGCAGTTTTGTTATATACAAAATATCTTAGGGTCCATGGCTCTGTCTCTTGTTTACATTTTTAGCATAGAAATAAGCAAGAATTTGTCTGTCTCCAATGCCAGAATATGCTCTCTTTTGTGTTGGGCAGCGTCACAGATACTCTTTGTGTCTGGCTGTTACCTGTCTCTCAAGACAGTAAGATACAATTGAGTGTCATCAGTGTGATAGCACTTAATATAATATGCTGAATTGGAATGATAATCCCTCATAGCAAGGCTTGTATTTTACCTGTTAGTTTTCAATGTCTCTTATGACTGCCTGAAATAAATGGAGAAATATGCAAAGGCCAGTCTCTTCAGAGGCACAAAAAATAAAGATACAAAAGGCAGAATGCTTGTGTTAAGGTCATATTTAAAAAGAAAAAGCAAAGGAAAACAAACAAACCCAACAACACAAACCCCTTTGAAGTTAGGGAATAATCTTTTGACGTCAGAAAACTCAATGAGGGTTGCTTGAATAGCGTGTAGGCTTTTGACCTTTACAGTATAGTCAAATAAAGAACATCTAGTACTTGCATTGACTATTCAGATCTGTGGCCAAAATGTCTTTAAATGTTCCAGATTGGAAGGTGGCAACTCATTATATTTCAGGCTGACTTGGGACAGAAATTTGAGTTATTTTCCCTAAGTGTGTGTGTCTTGCCTTTGTGGTGGAAGTAACTTGAGTCCAGCTTTCAGATTTGAGCCTAGCAATTAACATAGTGTTAAAGCTGTATCATTTGATTTGGACAAGATGCTAATATCTGAAGATCTGATAGAGATCTTAGTAGCTTTGAAAAGCTGATCCACCTCTTCTAAAATTGAGGAGTCAGAAATGAAGCCATGTAATTCATGAAGATTTTGCTGTCTGCAGTATGAACTTGTTCCGTTTTTCATTAAGTGCTGAAATTACTGCATCAGAATATTAGTATTTCTTATGTGTCTCCATATAAGTTACTGTGAACTAATTACAGTGCGTTTACCAATTTTTCTCAATGTTAGCAACAATCTGTTAGTTCGTGTCTGGTATTTAAGTCTCTCTTGCCAAAGTTTCAATCTCCAAGGCTGAGAAATAAATCTGTTTCTTTGAATAGCAATGAGAGACACTGGTAATAATTTTAAAAGAGATTGACAGTGTTCAGCTACTAATTTTTCTAACAAAGTTTTTATCTTCTTGAGATTTATTCTGGGTGGAAAGGCTGAATTGTTTTATAAATGGGTATTTCTAGTGCTTGTAGAGAAAAGATAGTTTAAGGTGCAGAACCATTCTAATATACTTGCTGTGCATCTTTTATTGAAAGTACCGCTTTCAGCAGCTGCATCTTTCCAGAGCTAAGTGAAACTGCTTAAAATACTTCAGTGGTGTGAGATTCCCTGGTAAGCCCTTCTAACTTAGAGCTTTCAGGTGGTGCCACAGGATCTCCCAGTTACTGATGTCACTAGCCAATATTTCTGCATAAGATTGCTGGGAACGCAGGTAACACACGTTAAGCATCCTTCAGCTTCTGCATTTATCAGTGGAATTGCTTTACCTTGAACTACTGTACACAGCCATAGGTAAACAGAAGAATGTGGTGAGAAAGTACACAGGAGAAGGATTTATACGAGGAAAAGTTGTGTCTGCTTTGTTCAATGAACAAAAGAAAATAATGCTTTGAAAGACTGCAAGTATTAGCGCGTTATTATCACACCCTACTTTCTGCAGGCAAAAAAAGAAAAAAAGAGGAAGTTTAAAGGACAAAAAGAACTTTTCTGAGAGACAGAAATCCTCTCTCTACTACCTACGTATTTAGCATAGATGATGTGGTTTGTGTGCTACAAGTACCACAGCTATTTTGTCTGTCTGGCGCGTGATGCGTTTGCCAGATTAGAAACATTAGTGCCCTCTATTGTTCATCAGAGAACTGCAAATATTTTTACAGATTATGATCCTTATTATCGTTCTTGGTATCAAACAGATTTTAACAAAACCCATGCACAATATAAAGGCACACTTCTGTTACCTGAACTGCTTCATCAAGAAGAGTGCATATGTTTTTTTCACTCCCTCAACATTCTGCTACTACTTTTTCTGCTTTATGAAAAGCAATAAGATAAATTATAACCCTCACTAAGGGAAAATGTCTTGAAATACCTATAGAAATAGATATTCTTTTTGCTCACATATTTGCTGACAAGTTCACTTCTTTCTGTGTGTATTTTTTTAGTAGCAAAGATATTTTTAATCAAGCCATTCTCGAGTGTCTGAAAGTGTTTTGAAATAAATATTGCCTATTTTTTTCCCTCAAAGTTGTGATTTATTTCAAGAAATTGGACTATTATTATTTTTATAAGCTAGCAGAAATACAAGAGAGTGTAACTTTTCATAAGAACAATAGAAAAATAACATGGCCAAGCTGTGGTTGGCTTTTTTTTTTTACTACATTAAAGTGAACTGCAAGAATGACAACTTCATTCAAGCAGATCATTTGGAATTACATTAAACAGCTGCTATTAAACAGCTGACAACAAAGGAGACCATTTTGATCTCGACAGCAGAGAGATTCGAGCAGCATGCTCCCTCAGTGATGCTATGAAGAACACATTGTGCTCTTGTATACCAACACGCAGTGTACTCCCCACTGTGCTTGTTGCCAAACACCGTTTTTTCAAATCACTTTGTATTCAGTCAGGGATCCGGGAAGTCCAAATCCAGCCAGACAAATGCAGAACAGCTTAGTTGAAGCAGCTTTAACAGGTGCCATCAGCACAGACTTGTCGAACCAGAGAGACAAGGCAAACAGCTATGAAGTGGTGGTCAGTAGGGTGTGGATTTGCCCCACTGCACATGATGGCACGGGGTACTAAATAGCTTTGTTGGCACAGAGGCTGGTTTGTGGCACTTGAGTAGAGGGGAGGGAATGTGACAAGAAAAATACGTGGTCACTCCTTACAGACAGAGCTTGCTAGACTTTTATGCTCACATTAATTTGTTCTTCTCAGTCATGCCAGACTCCAAGTGGACCAGAATAAAATGAGCATACCTGTTAAGGTATGGAATGAACATAGGATTGATTTAAGAGGGTGCTTCCCATGCTTGAGATAGTTGACTGAAGGATGAGGAATAAAATAAGAGTGGTGATAATTGGATGGGTTCTTGTCTTATGCTGTCCTTGTCTTTCAGAATACGAGAGGCATCCCTTCATTATATCACTGTAATCTGCCGTTGCCCATAATATGCCACGTGTGTTACCCTGAGAGCTGTCCTGCACTTTCAGTGCCTTTTCAGCCATAACCTTGACCCACTCTTGCTGACCTTCCTCTGGAGATGTGGATTTTTTTATTTCAGGTGGTGTAACAGTGACAGGAAATAGGTTACAATACTTAAAGAACTTGTTTATTCTACTATTTTCCTTAAGTAAGGACATTGTGTAGTGGTCTGTGAATACAATGGGATGTAGTTGATCAGTGGACTAGAATATGTTTTACTGCCTTCTTGCAAAGGAGGGAAAATCCAGCAAATGACTTGGCAAATGTTCAGATTTGAGTTTCAATTTGAAATTTATTATTTACAATATTGGAGAAATATGAAACTTTAGCCCTCTGAGAAATTTTGCAAGGCATTAAACTAAATTTTTATGTTAGGCCCTTAGTTTTAGTTTTATATCTGTATTTACATCAGTAGTTCTTGTCACTTTCACAGAAATTATGTGAAAGAAGATGTGAAAAGTTGTCAAATGTGGCTCTGCCAGTCACAGAACCATTTTACAGGCTAGTTTTAAAGAATGCATAGTATCAGTAGGGACAGAAATTACAAGCTTTGCTTTAGAAGATGCTTAGCTGGGCCAGAATCCACACACTTTGTTTTACTGTGAGAAAAATTCTACTTTTATTGTTGCTGTCACACTAATGATTGGTAAAACCAGAAGGGTGGCCTGGACTGAAGTGTTTAGAAATAAATGATTTTGAGGAGTGTCTGTCCTCTGTTCTTTGTCACACAGAATAGAAAGTAGTGAATTGTGTTCATGTTGGATGCATGCACTTCCACTGAAGAAGAAATTGAGTTAGAATCAGACTGTAGTCATGCTGGACTGAGTTAAAAAATCCTTGTATGGAAACTTTTGTACTGCACTTTATGCAAAATAATTCAAGCTACATCATATATGAGTTATCTCAATGGTCAGTTCTTCCCCTTGTTTTGTCGTATCTCTAAGCTGCACTTGTCCGAAGAACTGTCTGACCTGAAAACCGTTGTCATACGTGTAATTTGTGAATTCTCATCAAGTTAACTCTCTCCTTGCTGAGTTAGATTCTTATGATGTTTGTATGTTTGTGGAATTGAGTGTTGTCCTTAAAAGCAGTGGTTCTTGGCTGGTAGCAGGTGAACCCATTCTCTTGGGCTCAGCCTCAGGGGGGAAGCTGTGCCTCCTCCGTGGTCAAGGCAGCAGAGATGGGTGGAGTTTTTCTCTCAGTCTTTGCAGAAAACCAGCTAGGTATTTCTGATTTATTTCTGACTTCTTTTCTGCTGAGTCCAAGATGTCTCTTTTTGTGAGCTGAATTACATTTAGTGAAACACAAGTCTGTATTGACACAAAAAGAAAGCACTTGCTGAAGTCAAGCATTGGGTATTCACGTTTACAGAGGTCTGTCTGCATGTTATGTCCAGCACCATGCAATGTCTTGTACATTTATTTTTAGCCAATAAGGAAAATCTTGTAGAGATGACATGAAAATTCAAGTAATAAGCAAACAAAAATCTTAAAGAGATCAGGCTGAAAATGTCTAAAGCAGCCTTGTTTCTTTACATGGATTTGTGTTGGCTTCAAGTAATTTGTCTTTAACTGATATATATTCTTCTCAACGTATAGCTCAGTGTTAAGGAGCTGACATTCAATGGCAAGCCACAAGAAGGCTGAAAAGGCAGCATCATGAATAGTGAACTCTCTCTTGGTTTCCTTGACACCTGCATAGTGCATACTGCCAACTATGATAAATGGAGCAGAAATATAGACACTTACTAAAAAGATGGAGCAGAAGTTAAAGGCTGGAGTGAGAGACATAGAAAGATGTATGCTTGATCTCACTTGGAAAGAGAAACAAATGGGTAGGGGAGCAAATGAAGTTGAATGACATCTTGAAGACAGGAAAGGACTGAGGCTGAAGTGGCAGGAGGCCAGCAAGAAGAGCAGATGGGAGGTGGGACAAGTTTATTACCAAAGAGGCCATTGGATGGTAACAGTGCACATACTGCTAGAGAAACAGATGAGGTGAGCTGATCATTTTTCTGAATTCTTTCTGAATGTGTCTGCTATTCAGATTCCTCATTTCTTGAACTTGGTATACTTTTTGGGAAACTTCCCTGGCAGATGGAAGAAAAGTGTGCCGTGTGATACTCAGAAAAGCGATCATTAGAAAAACAGCAGAGTGGGAGGGGGGAGTTTGAGCTTTGTTCCAGAATATTTGAACTTGTGATCCAGAATATTCTTTGTAAATAGGAAGTATTGTGTTTGTAATTCTAAACTGTTACCCCTGGAAGAGAAAAGTAACATTAGAGAAGCATATTTTAATAAAGCTGAATTGGCCAGAACAGTTCTTCCCTTACTGTAGGGATTGGACAAAATGTACCATGTTGTTTGGCTTGATAGTGGCCACTATAGTGTTACAAATCTTGTGTAAATTGACAGATGAGCAAGTCTGACCTGATGCTGGGAAAAAAACCCAACAAACCAGCTGACCTTGTAAAAGCCCCAAAGAGCAGAAGAAATGATGTTTTGCCTGCAGGGCTCATTAATTAGTTGAATTTCTCATCTAATCCTTCTGGGTCAGCTGTGTTGCTTAGCCTACTCCAGAAGGGACAGGCTTCTAGAAACCATCATGACAGGTATCTTCAAGATGCAATACGCAGGCATAAACTATGTGTGCATTCAGCAAGGTATATGCTACAACTTCTGTTCTTGCGTGTTAATGAAGGGGTAGAAGTAAGGGGTTATTTTCATTTGGATAGTAACGGCAAGCCTTTTAGATGATCTGATTTGAGTTTAAAATAAACCTTGGACCAATCTGTGGAAAAATGTTTTCCTTGGTTTCTTTTCTTCTTTACTCAGCTACCACATCTCTCTCCCATCTGTACTAATTGTTGTTTTAATAAACCAACAAAAACAAGTAGTTCCAACAATGTAGAAGTGTGTGATACCTCATAGTGTTTCTGGCACTACAGTCTAGAAAAGTGTTTTAAAATACTGACATATTGGTAGCAATTATTTTATTCTGTCCTATGTTTTATTTTGATCCCAGCAAATGTAAGGACTAAATTTTGCTCTGCACTGCACCATATGCCCATGCCTTGTATGAAGCTTGCACGTATGCCTGCACAGTTGAAGGTGAAAGTGATCTGTCACCTTGACAGAGTTTGAGGGATCTGCAGTGCTCTAGGAGGTGTGATTCCAGGACAATGCTAGTTTTGTGCCTTCTTGGCAATAAAGCCATTCATGGTGCTAAGGATAATAAAAGTCAGCTGTTCCCTTACGAGCACTTGAAGAGCAGAACGCACTCCAGCCTCTTGCTCCAACTCATGCAAAGGCAACAACCACAGAAGCTTTTGATGCATCAGTATTAGTAAAATTTAAAATAATGGGCTGCTTTAAGGAGCTTTGGGTTTCCTTTGAATCCGAGTAACTGTGCTGCGTTCCTCACTGTCTCTGTGCTTAACTGCCTTGTTTTTTGGCAATAGTAATATCATTTTATGTTAACGTGATGATATTCATGCCTGTAAATCTTCAAAACTGTGTGAGTGAGAAAAAGATAGAGAATCACTACTCATTGCAACCACCTCAAGGGAGAAATTCAGCATTGTTCAATAGCAAAGAATAAACTTACCTGGAAGTTCAGGACAATTAAAGTATAAGCTAGCAGTTTAAAATTTCGTATGCTATGTAGAAGGTATATTGTGCTTTAAGATATACTATTTGGGACAAAAAGAGGGATACTCTCCCACCTCCCTCTCCATGCTTGCTACCCCAATTACTTCCGCATATACAAATAAACATCTGGATAACCCTCTTCATAGTGAAGTTTCTCATACTCGAGATTGAGGCCTATTTTGTTACCTTGAGTATTTGAGAGCAAGAGCGAGAGGGACAAGAAGAAAGATACAATATGTAAGTGTATATATATATATATATATATAATGTAAAGCTAGTCTAAAGTCAAAGTTTCTACAGAACCATGTCACTGTAATTTTTTTCCTTACTGTTGAAAGCCTTAGCCTGTATTATAGCTGGCTTAAGTCCTGTCATAACACAAGTTTGATCTGGAGGTTTCAGCTCGTGCAGGTTTCTTCATGTAATTTCTAACTTTTAAATCAGACGATATTAATTTTGAAGGAATTAGCCGGAAATTTCCTCGTAGTGCAATGAAATGGCATGAGTTAGCTAGCCTAGCTGCTAAAGGTTTTCTAATGAAAACTAGGGTGATATGAAATTCCCCTGATAAAAGGATCTATAGGTTTCATCTGCTGTATTAAATACCAGCCTAAAAGGAACGGCGGGAGACACAAATGGTTGACTAGATATTATCTACTTTTACATTCCAGGGACACTCCTTTACGCTCCAAACAAAGCCTGAAAATCTGGAGGGTTTGAACTATTTTCTTCCTTGAGGCTGGCGAGCTCCTTAAAAGTCTCGGTCGCTTTTTCTTGTATTTTATTGTTATTCTCTTACCCGGCTCCTTTTCGGATGCCTTGGGGTGTCAGGATGTGGCGTGGCCAGGTGTTTGTGCCACCGCCATTCCCCCAGGGCCGGGGGGGGGCTGGNAGCTCGTTCCTTTGTATGGCTTAGAAATCTCTGTTGTCCGGAATTGTACAGATAAGGCAGACCCATTTGCTTCATTGTCAGGCAATGTAGCTGAATAGAAATGCAAATGTGACATAAGGGGACTGCGCTGGGGAGGCGTTTGCTGTTACCTCGTCTAACAGTGCTCCTGGCTGTTGGAAAATTCCTGCAGAATCCAAGGGGTCTGGGGGGGGTGGGGGTTTTTGGGGTTTTTTATCTTTTTTTAATAATTACCTACAGGTCCTAGGGAAGATTCTCCTCAAGAAAATGCCTCTCCCTTGCTGATGCTTTTATTTTTATGCAGTGGAACGGCTGGGTTTTAACTCCCTTATCAAGAGCTGCATGCACTGCCCAGACTAAATTGGGAGCATCTCCACACTGTTTGACAAATAGATTTTTTGTAAACTGATTTAGCCTTTTCATTGTTTGCATTTCATTATATAGCAGACTTCATGTCACAAAATCGGTATTCATTCAAAATAGAGAATTTAGAGATAGGACTGTAGCCAGATAAAAAAATATTGCGCAGCTCAGGTCTATTAACCATAGAATAATAGCAAGTCAGTGATCCAAGGGGTAGTTCTTCTGCAGGAAAGGGCTAACATAACTGAGGTCAGGAGTCAGACCTCAGGACTTCAAATGTGGCTGTCACCAGATTTACAAGTAAATCTACTGGGAAAACAGGGAAAATGAAGGGAACCTCGCAGGATAAGGAGAGAGAAAGGCAGCCCAGCTCTTTCATCTTAAATCTCAAGCTTCTCAGTGAATGAAGTATAAAAGTCTGATTTGCTTAAGTGCTTCACTTTATTCAAGAACTCCAAGTTGCATCTTCCAAAGCATGATTCAAGGATCTAACTCAATCAGGTTTAGAGAATTTATTTAGAAAAATAACATTAAAGAGAGCTGATTCTTGTTTTTCTGCCAAATTCATTATTGAATAAAAGACTGTTAGCATTCTGAAAATATGTGTACTAAATGCAAGCAGTGCTAAAGAATGCAGATATGGCCTTTAATAACACTGGAGAAGTTTATGTTAATGCCTTGGGAGCAGATAATCTGAAGTTGGAGTAAACAGGTCAGTAGGAAGACTGAGTTGCAACTTTTCCTTTTGATATTTTATTTCTGAAAGCCTTTCCAATTTTTTAAGCCTATTGTTTCCTTGACAATATTAGAGAAATTCTTATCTGTCTCTTAACAGTCACATTGTAATAGTTGCATGCAGAAATTGCTTTAGATTTTCTTGCTATAACAGCTCCCTGGCATTATCCTCCTGCTTCTAAACTCCAACTGCTTTGGACAAAGTCCTGGAAGGGTTCAAGGCAGGTAACAGCAAGGGTGTTCCCCAGGAAATCAGTATTTCATTGGGTAGTATTGTTTGAACTCAGGCTCAGATAAGTTGTAACCATATTATTCTGGGTTATCTGGTCAGTAAAGATACTGAACTATGGCCCTAGTATTAGACCTGTTTCCTAGATGCACAAAAATGGATGTACTTTCAGGAATTAGGTCATCAGGAATCTGTTACACAATGTTAAAGCATTGTAGGTAATCAGGAATCTGTTCTGCACTGCTAAAGTATTGAGTGGGGGGTGTGTGCTACTCAAGTCAACATGCATTTGATTGAGAAAAGAATGTAAAATCTGGCTGTCACCTGGAAGCTCGGTAAGCTTGGAGGGACAAAATTAATAAAGTGGCTTCTGACTAGAATGAAAGACAGAGACATTGTCTTCTGTATGCATGTGTTGGTTCAGCTTACTTTCTTGCCACCTACTTTCTGTGTGTGAAGATATGTAGGTAACCAAGAGCCTATAATATAATACATTTACATGTTTGTGTAGGTATAGGCACACACAGAGACATATCTGCAGTAATTGAGCCAAATTGTTTGTGATACAAGTGTCAGAAGTGCAGTAAGTCTAAAGGCTGTACTTACTGGATCAATTCACACCTTGAGTGGCTGCTTTAGCAGCGAAATATTGACTGGATCTGCTTAAAAATCACACTGCTATTTTATTGCTTTATTCAGCATAATCAGAATCAAATATTTATAATTCTTACTTTTCCTTTTTTATCTGTAAAAGACAAATTTATGTCATAGGCAAGTGTAACTCAATTTCTGGAAATGTAACACCTGAAATGGGGGCAGAGATGGTGGGAGGCAAAAACAGCCTAATATGAAAACTTATGTTTGCATGTTTCTTAAAAAATAAGACAAAAGTTCAAATTTGCGAGTAAATGAATTAAGCTGAAAGAGCATGTGCATAGTGTTTACACCTTAACCATTATATGTGGAGCTAAATCTATTGATTTGAGATTGAATAATTGAACAGGGCTAACTGTCTGGTCAATAGAAGTGAAGCTGCTATAGGACAGAAACAGAGTTGATAATAGAAGGCTTCAGCTGCAGGAGGATGTCATTATGATTATATGCTGTCATTTGACCATACTTAATAATAGAGCCAGAAAAAAATGTTTTCATTGTAATAATGTAATGTAACACAGGTATTTTTGTTAAAGTGTGACTCTTACGTATTGTATTAATGACCCTAATGTTCCCTTAAATGTTAGTGTACAAATCTGCTGGAGATAGCAGGATTGCTGCACTTGTGTTGGTGTGCACTGGCATCTTTTTGGTGGGTATTCTAAGCCTCCTACCCCCCACTAATGGGAAAGGAATATAGCAGTGGTCAACAGCATCTCAGTGCACCCTGTCGCAGCAGGCCTTGGACTTTCAGGGGGCTGGAGCTGAAGGACCTGGGAAAAGAGCAATTGGTGGTGAATTCTACTTTTCTTTCTAATGCTTGGAACCACGGTTACCATCTGGGAGCTGTATATCCATGATAACTTTTCTTTTAAGTCTCTTCACCTTAATGCTTGGGAGAAGTACAAGGAGTTCTGAATGTCTTCCTGTGCACACAAGTGTGTGTCCAAGAAATCATGTAACCTGCAGTCTAATTATGCCTCTAAACAAAGTTTACATTATTGAGTGCTCAGTCAGTCACCTGATACAGGCATTAAAAAAGGCACATATACTGAAACAAAAATCAGAATTCTGTTACTACAGGGACAGAGTTCAGTGGCCTTCATGGAAGCCTCTACCTATTGTAGGTCTGGGTGTCTAGAGATAAGGGTAGCTATTACTTTATGGGGAGGAAAGATTTGTTAACTCTTGAGCATCTGAACTCAGCCTTTGTTACCAGTGGTTTCAGAGCTGTTAATTTCCCATGGTGAAAGCTCTTTTCACCAGCACAATCAGGTTATGCTGAGATGAGGACGTTTTCACTAGTCTCATTTGTCTACAGTATTAATTCTGTGCCAAATTCTTGCTTCCTAGGTCAGTGAAATATTAGAAGACAGTGGATCTCACCTCGATCTTGGAAAGAACAGTTATAGGCTGCTTTATTATATGGAATTGTTCCTTAATAGTTATGGATAACAGGACAACCATGTAGAAAGTCCCTACTTGACAAACAGATTGGGGGTTTGTGATTATCAATAGTTAAAATAGATGCTTTCCTGAGGTTGGTATTTATTGGTAAATTAAACTGTGCTTAATTTAGTGTTCCTTGCACCTTTGAAAAGTGCAACCCCTTCAATCTATTGTTTTAAAAAGCATGCATTAGATGTCAGACAACATAAAGACAGCATGTAGAGATAACCCTGATGTAAGTGATGGTTCCAGTCATCTAGAGTATGGATAAAATATTTCCAAGGCTATGTTACTTGGCAGTTCAACATGATCTAGCTGTTTGTTAATCAGAGAACACGAGAAGAACAAAGGATGGAGAACAACAATGTTGAAAAAAAAGTGTTGTATAGCTAGAAGATGTACAGTGGTACAAGTAACACGGGGGTAGGATTGGATAAAGCAGTCATGGAAACAATGAGCCATAAGAGGGCAAAATTTGTTTCACTTTGTTTCTTGTGACTTGAGTTTGTTGGTGAAGGGGATAACATTTTGTATTCAGGCAGAGAGCATGTTCTGTAAATCTCTTCAGTTACCCGTTCCCTGGGTGTCGCAATAGATTAAGTCGCTGTGTGATGATATGACACCGCCATCACTCGTCTTCCTGGGATATTGCTGGAGGCAACAACAAACCTGTGTCTTTGGCACATGTGAAGGAATTTAGTGCTTGAGGGGTTAAATTACACAGGCTCCCCTGTGGATCAGCTTATGCTTGGACAGTAATAATAGCAATAACATTAATAATAAAAATGCCAGAGCGAAGGGAGTGGAGGGGGAGCAGGGGGAGAAAAAGGCAGAAGAGTGATGGAAGATGGGCTGGGACGGTCGGGGGTGGGGGAAGGCAGGCTGGAGGATGCGTTTTGTACAGCAGGTGTCCCGGCTCCACGTCAGATGTCGTAGGAGCCTCTGCGACATGGACATGCACAAATAGACGGCACAAAAGCTTTGAGGGTGGTTGGTGGCTCTGTGCGTGTCTGCGCTCCCGCTTTAAGCCATGATATCCTAGGGCAGTGTAACAAGCAATTCATGTCAGCTCACAGTAAAGATTATTGGTGTTTTCACTGGGGAAATATTTACGCTCCATCTTCTTCTTCTTCTATTTTTAGTGCTTTGAGCTTGCAGTCAGGTAGAAGGGCAGCTGGGGGAGTGGGAAGGGACCCATTGAGGGACACGTCTCATCCCTCAATTAGATGGAGCTAAACCCCTAATCTTGCTTAGGAATAGCTGCTGATGCTAAGTTTTCTTCTTTCCCTTCTGGTTTAGTGGGATATTACATTTCACTGCAGTATAGGTGATAGAATGGGATGTCAACCGGAATGTTTTGATTCTAAGAGAAAGCATAAATGCATTTTAAGGAAGGTATTTTTACACAGGTGAGGCCTCCAAAAAAAACCTCCACAAAAAGGTAATGTAAGTGCAGAATAAAGTGTTGGGTTTTTTGGTTCGGTTTTTGTTTTTTAATTCCTGGGTAGAAAAGCCATCACAGTAAAAGACAGCAATTTATTGTGTTGCTGGGGAAAAAAAAAAGCAAAGCAAAACAAAAAACAACAAACAAAAAGAGAAATCTGAATTTGTTCTCTTTCAGATTTGTTGTTTATCATAATAATCCTTCCAGTGAAAAGGGCTAATTTACTCTTTCTATAGGAATATTTTAAGTGTGATTATCATAATATCACAGCTGCTGAAAAGGTCTAAAATAGGGCATTGACCTTGAACGTGTTCCTGCGTTTAGTATGTGGTGCTTAACATTCAAGAAACAATACAACTGCAACTCATTTATTAATGTATAATCTCAAAATGTTAACTCTTGCTCTGTAAATACATGCCACAAGGATTGTAGAAAGCTTGCAGTATCCCATGAAGTACATGTGGTATTTTATCAGTGTAAATATGTATAAGATTTTCAAGATTTCTGCTGGGAATACTCCATAACTAAAGTAAGTTTTCCCTTTGGTACTGCACTAGTTTATGATTTAATTTTTACTGACATTCCACCAGTCATATTATTAGCTTCACAAAATGAAAGTGAAATAATCCTGTATTAATTAAACAGAGCAACTGAATTCCCTCAGTCATCTTATCCTTGGCTGTCTGAGACAGTAATGCACTTCAGTTTCTCTGAAGAAACTTACACTAAAAAAAGAGCTTGGGGTAATAGTGAGATATCCATATTGAAGTGTGTGCCTGAATTATCTTTAGGGAGGAGACCTTTTTTGGTGGGTGATGGGCAATGAGCGTGTGGCTCCCTTTTTCTGATTTTTGTTTTCTTTTTTTCCTTTCTTTCATTTTGTCAGAGGCTTTGGAAAAGGTGTTTCGTCAAGAGAATAATATTCATTTATAGCAGTGTGAACAGATTCTCTTCTGTACCAGTGAAAGCAGTCATTTAAATACCCATGCCCTTGAAAATAAAACAAGGAGAAAATATGGAGTATTTATTTGAGACCAGATAAATTGAATGTAGTTCAGTAACATGGTAAGGCAATTGCTGTTATTTCACAGAGACATTTTTTATATGCTGGAACTGAGTGTAGCAGCAAAAGCTAAAAGCCTTGGTCCGTGTATTTGTGAACACACTGTGGAAAAGTTCTAAGGAGCATCAGAGATTGTGTTGTGTGAGCTTTTTTCCCTAAGATCAAAACTAAGAGTAATTAATGCTAAATACAGACAGAAGTAGCAGATGGCTTTTAAGTAATAACTTGATAGCGTTTGTCCAACTATGTACAAACAGGTGAGCAGAATTTGGAACTTTTGAGGTGTTTATGTTTTTAACTCATTAGCAGCATATTTCAGGGGTGCACTGAGTGCCTCCCAGTGAGAAGCACAAAAGAGTAGTAGACAGTGGCAATACTGTTCTAATGTTGATCTCACTGTAGCATAGAGTGAGATCACATCTGAATTGTGTTTCTTTAATGAGTGATTGTGAATAAAGAGAAGACCACATATTGGATAACACCTTAGTATTTATTTCAAACTCTTAACAATATGGTATTTTCCAGCTGGACTTTGAATTAGGTTCCATGGTGTACTGCAAATCTTTATCTAAAATATGCTTTTTCCCAAATAAATCCTCAGCAGCTACCAGACTTTCATAGTTTTGCTGCTTCCCTGCTGGCTTGAGCTTGTTGCTCCTTTTGGTAAATCCACATTTGACACAATGCACTGTGAGCCTTCTGTGAAGTGCCACTGAACCTTACTTCAGTTGCCTTGGGGTGGTTGTGCTTTAAGAATCTGGCTCTTTTGATGCCTTGAAATGTCTGTAGTATTTAGATGTGAAGATGCTTAAAAATGTACTGTTTGGCACGCAGGAAAAATTAGATGCACAGAGAGACATGGAAATGGAGGTGCTGCTCAGCAATGCCCCTTGACTGGTACAGGCACTCCTGACGCTTTTTCCCTTCCCCTCTCTTGATTCCATTACCACTGTTTCGTATAGACTCCTTGTGGTAAGATTTTGCACTGTACATTTTGATAAGTTATTGCAGATGTGTGTTTGCATGCATGTTGTTATTGTGTATTCCCTCACAAAATTCAGTAAACTGCCGCCCGGAATACCATTTCCCCCCCCCACTACTGCTTTTATTTCTTTCTACAGAAGAGCTTAAAATGAAGCTATAGTTAGCCCCAGTTTATTTGTTGCTGTAATCTCTTTCTTATCGTTTTTGTTTTTTTTTCACTTTCCCCAAAATGATCTGTAACTGTGAAACCCAAGTTCAAGAATGTAGTTGGAATTCCAGGCCCCAGTCTTGTGGAGGTGACACTTTCAGTCCCTGGGGGAAGAAGCCAACTGCTTTGTTTATCAACATGCAAAGTACAGCACAGTATTTCTGGTTCTCCAAGAGGCAGCACTGGCAGGGCAGAGAGCCGCTTGCTTGGATGAAAGATGCTTGATAGAAAACTAGTGATGGCTCACAGGGGGAGAGGAAAAATGCATTATTTGGGGGTGTAATTTGCATTATTTAGAGGAGGGTGGGGGACAACAAGCTCACAAGGTAGTGGAAACTATGGGAATGTGAAAACGAGGGCTTACAGGAAGACAAACCATGACAGAAGGAGAGACCATCGTGTTTCAGCCCCTAAATATAAAATCTTAGGAGATAATGAACAAAAGTAGGAATGAAGTTAACCTGTGCTTTGGTAAATTTCAAAATGGATTAGCTGTCAGATTTTCAGGAGGGTGTATTCCAAGGAAAGTAATAGAAAAGTGACTGTATCAAATCGCACATTTACAGGGATTCATTTATGGGTGATTTTTATGTAAGAAAAAGACATACACGTGCATTGAAAGCATTTTGGAATAAAAAATATGGAAAAATAGATATTTTGTGTATAAACCTATAAACAGATATACTCTTATAAATCTACACAGAGCTACTCAGTAGAAACAATGTATTTGTATGTTTTGCCCATGTGCACAGGTAAATCAGTTTGTAGGACTTGTATTTTGAGTTTATATAGTCATACAGATAACTATACATAAAGGCATCATATTCAAATTCTGATTTGATTCCAAAATCTACATTTATCAAATTGTTACTTAAAGAGGATGTTCTAACACAGTAACATGATTTAATGCCTCTTGTTTTAAAATTTGGTAAAAACTGGGTTGTTGGGTTTTTTGTCCCTGATGTTTCTACAGAGTATTAAAATTTAACTCTACATTTCAGAGCTTTTTTATTCACTGCTCACAAGCAAATTTACATCTTAATTACAGAGTTCACATTTAACAATATAGACAGCATAATGCTACTAGTACTTAGGCTTTTACTACCTGCTTTTATACAGTAGTCTGAGCTGTAGTTTTGCCGTGTGAGTTCTGATTCCTAAAATTGCAAGTATTTATACCCCGTTTGTAGGAAGCAGGCCCAGTCTTCACATACGGTTAAATACAAAATGCTGGAATCTCTTTGCTATAAACATACACAAACATGTCTATTGAACCTATACATGTTGGAATTTGGTTCTGTTGCTGTATATATATATATATTTTTTTTTTTGTAAAATGCTGTGAAACAGATCTGGACAGGGCATTTCTGTTTCCATTTGTGAATGGTATTACTGCATTCTAGGATTCATACTGATTTGTTTTGATCTAAAAGACTGCCATTTGCATCATGTTAGGGCTCCCGTCACAAAAGATTTTATAAGAGTTGAGCTGCATTCTAAGAAATTATTGCCTTTCCAGTGTCGGTTTGTTTTGTTTTTTTTTTTTTTCTGGACAGAAACAGCCTGCATCTGTTTGCACTGGTAGGCACAGAAACACTTTTAACCTGGAAAATATGTATGGTGCCTTAGTTGTAATATTAAGTAAAGGTGGTAGCTTTTGAGAAAAAAAAAATCATCCCATATTCATTACTGATCCTTTCAAAACGGGATATGTGCATGTGTTTCAGTGCAGTGTCCCTAATGTCCCTAAATTTAAGTATAGTCATTGTGTTGGAACAAGTTTAATCAGGAATCTTTCATATGCCAGAGAACAACTCTGAGCTGGCTGTAAGCAGTGTTTTGCTGGAACCGGGCTTGGTGATGTTTATGCAGGCATGCCTATAGGTCTACGTGTTTATTGCCCTTTTAGTTCAGCAAAACTTACTTTACAAAAAACCCAAACCCCAAAACACCGTAAAGGTCTAGGCACCCTCCCAGATTTGCTAACGCAGAGCTACTCCAGTGCAGCCCTTATCTCATTAGAATGAGGCAGGCTGAGTTGGTCCACTCTAATCCCTGCACACAAACAGAGAAAATTGATCAGTTCTGGATCTTTTCTTATTTCTAAATATACGCATCTAAACATCCAAATACTCGCACAGGGACATATGCCTTATACATATACACATTTCAATGTTACGATGGAGCTGTAACC
This sequence comes from Daphoenositta chrysoptera, assembly GCA_013397915.1. Taxonomy (NCBI): domain Eukaryota; kingdom Metazoa; phylum Chordata; class Aves; order Passeriformes; genus Daphoenositta; species Daphoenositta chrysoptera. The sequence goes on from VZRO01003478.1 coordinate 568,622, forward strand.
TGTATAGGAACACGCGTGCCTGTATTCGCTCCCAGTCGCACCCTTTATGTTAAGAACTGGATTTGAGTGCTCGTTTTGTTTAAGAATGTATTTTTTCTTTTTTTTTTTTAACTAAGTAGAAAAGGAAGCTTTTAAATTTTTTTACTAGGAAATTATATATCTCTATATTAGACAGTTGTATAATTTTTATAAGTTTTTATGTATGCTAACATATATACATAGTCAAATTCCAGCCCGCTCCCCCTCCCCTTTCCCCCCAAAAGCGACTCGCACGACAATGAAAAGTTGAGTTACCCAGAGGTTTCGGTAGGCTGTGCTTGGAGTTATAATTATTTGTTTTTCCCCGGCGCCGAGCAGTTCCAAAGGTTAGGGAAGCGGCGTTCAGGGGAGCGCGCCGGGAGCCGAGCCCGGCTGCCGCCACGGCGAAACGCCACGACCGGCGGCGGCGGCGGCGCAAACTTCATCCTCTACCTTTGCGCGCAATCCTTAACCGGGAGCCTGCCAAGGTACCTGCCGAAGTTGGGGCCGGGCGGGAAGGGAGGGCGGG
>VZRO01003478.1:588552-755212 GCA_013397915.1 Daphoenositta chrysoptera
CACCCCCTCCCAATAAATGAAGATTAATTTAGCCTTTTAAAGCAACTTAAACTCTGTGATTCTTAACTTTCCAGGTCTTTGAGTTCTTATTCTGTAGAGTGATTCCACTGTTAAATAATTTTAGGAGCACAGTGTATGTGCTGTGGTGAATCAGGAGACAATTGCAGGGGGAAAAAATGATGGAAATACTTTATGGTGTATAAAAGGATTAGTGGCTACTTCAGAACTGCAAGGACACGACTTTAAAAAGAACAGTTAAGTTTTAAATTTAAAAGCCAACTGAAGAAATTCCGTGTATCTCATGGACATTTAGGCTGAAGCCTCTAAATGCCTTGTCCACCCAGCATTCTGTGAGGTTGCCTCTGATCCTGGAGCTTTCTGCCCTAGGTGAGGTCTGCAAGATTTGCCCTTCATTTTGTGGATGGCTCTGTGTTGTTACACTTTGGTTTGAACATAGCAGAAGTTTTTCTAAAATTCTGACCAGATCCTGTAGCCAGGTGAGCTGAATCTTGAAATCAATTGTCTTTACTGCATGGAATCAAATTAATTTGCTTCCACCGTGCCTGCACTCCCAGCTGGATTGGCAGTTATCTGGCAGGATTCAAAGCTCTGATACTGGTCAAACTCGCTGAAGTTGGTTTAGTTTTAAAGGTTTAAGTGAGGGGACAGTAGTATCTTCTCCCTGTAGTTTTTCTTACTGCAGTTTGCGTTTCATGCTCAAAGAAAGCACTGCTTTCAGTTTAGATCAAAAATGGTTGATTTGTGTGTGTGATTGTGGTTGAGAACAGAGTATCTTCCATTGACTTAAGTTTCCAGGTGCTCCAAGTCTTTTAAAAATATAGTTCAATTAAATGCTGCAAATAAGCATTTTTTCCTGTTCTATACTTCAAGGACACATATTTCATATTTAGAATGTTATTTTTTTTTCTAGCAGAAAGTGAAGAAGCTGCTTCTTAAATGAAACACTAACTTTTGGAACTGTATCCTGCAAAGCTTGCATGCCCAAGTCACTTGATATAGGTAGTAAATTTCCTGGCAAAAAGTACCTGAAGGAAGGGGTTAAAGGGTAATAAACTCTTTCCAGTTGGCCAGGTTCATGTGCATCTTGTGAAACAAATATCTAGATTTTTCCAGTATAGCAAAGAACAAAATTAACAAGTACTATAATTAATTGTCTTGTGTTTAGCTTTTTTGCCCCCCCATTTTTGTTTAAGTTTTCATCTGTTTAAAGACCTAAAGTTCCTCTGACCTATGTTCAGAATTTTTTCTTATGTTTCATGACCTCTGAGAGTAATTTTAAAAAAAAGTACCTAAACCAGGAATGCTGTAGCAGGTAAAAGATTACATGTAAGATATGGAATTCTGTATTTGCATGTAAGTTCATAATTTTTCATCTAAACCTTCTTTACTGACAGCTCACAAGCCCTTCTGAGTTGTACAGAACTTGAAGCTTTTAAAATTGAGGCCTTGTAGTATTAATATACCTATTTAGAGCATTATTAATTATATAGCAATCCCTAGCATTTACGTTGATATTTTGTTGCATTCCATAAACGCTGCCGTTTTCCTGCTTGTAAGTGAGTGAGTCGTTGTTAAATGCATTTTTCACGTGTTGGTATTTGGGGAGGTAAGGTTAGTATTTTGCTGAGGGAATAAAGGGGATGAGAAGCCTGTCTAGATGTGTGAATTCTCTTGTCCTTGGCAGTCAGAACTTTGTTGCTGAGAATATTGCAAATATTTCATTGAAGAGTATAGTCATGTTGTAAGGATTACATTTGTGTTGTCCTGGTGGAGTGGTTGTTTCATCAAGAGTGGTTTGCTATTATACTTCTTCAGAGTGTTGGAATAAACACAAAAAACCTATATTGATACTACTAACTCCAGGTAAAAAATAACACATCTGGCTAATTTAAATTTAAATTTTTAACAACTTTAGGTTCTAGTAACATAAACAGAGGTTGCTGTCCTTGTTCTTGTTTATACTTGTTGGCAGTCGCTGAGTGAAGGTAGAAGTGGAAGAGCAGGGCAGAGGGAGAAAGGTTAAATGGCAGAGCGGTTGAATTGCTTTAGTGACAGATTCTCTCCAGAAAGGCATTGAGTTGTTTTAAGGATTAGTTTGGGAAAACTTGAGTTGAATGCACATCTCTGCTGTGTATATATTGCATTGCTAATGCTGCCAGTCACTTATTTTTCATAAAAACAAAATTTACTTTCCAGAATGAGATTAGAGAGCACTGGGGAAATTTTAAAAAGCCAAGTTAAAAATTGTGAGTGTCATCAGCTGCAAAACTGGTTGGCATTTTACCTGTGTTATTTTATTGTGAGATCCTTAAAAACACTAGAGCAGATTATAAAAACAGTATATATTTTACTCTTATATTATGATAATAATAACACCAGAGAAATGTTGCAGAAATTATTATCAGTGATCTAAGGGGAAATGTAGTTTCTCAGTCAAAACCCTTACCAAGTCCTTTATGAATCTCTATTTGTTCCCAATGGAGATCTGTCATTGCTGCAAGGTAGTTCTTACAGTAAGAATCTTGCATCCTATCAGCTAGTCTTGAACATTTTCTCCTGGAAAAGCCTCACCATATGAGCTGGGAGTCCGCAAGGCTGTGTGCGCAGTCCCTCTTCAGAAAAAATGCGCTCAATCTGTTTCAGACGAGTTCCCCGAAAGATGGGTTAAATCAACTGATTGAGCTGATTTTCTCTCTTGAGGTGATATTTTATTTATATGATAAAATGCTTGGAAAGTGATTAATTTGTCAGGGGAACATCTTGTTACTGTAAATTTGCCGAATGTGTAATAAAATTGCCATAACACAGATGGGAAAATGAAGATCTTTTAAAATGAAATAACTGAGCAGTCTGCCTACATTTTCAGCACTTAAAATTAACTTAGTTAAATTTCTTTGTCATTTTTACCCGTGGCAGAATGCAGGCTGGGGAAGATTAGTGGCAAATGTGTGGTGTGAGTTTGTATGTGTTGTGGGTGGAGGGTACGGGAACAGCCTCTGTAGTTTTCCTTCTGTATCAAAAGGATCTGATAGATTTATTACATTTCTTCCAGGGATTGAGTGAATTTTAAAAAATAAAAATACACAGGTCGGATACTCCTTCCCAGTAGCAGAGAGTTTAACAATAGGGGACCTTTGTGGGCACAAACCTCAAGTTATTAAGATGTACATGAAATAGTGCTTTTGTGCCACTTTGTGCAGGATTGATTTTGAATGAGAACTAAATAGTGTAATACACTTCTTAAGTCTTTTTATTGCAGTCTCATATTGTAGGGAATATAACTTAGATTATCTAGGGGTATACTTGAAAAGGCAAAGGAAGGAATACCTTCCCTGTGCCTGCATTGCAGTGTGTAACAAGTGAAAATAGCATTAGTGAAGGAACAGTGCCTTTTATTCATACATTTTACTACTGACTGTCCATTTGTCCACCAGAATGAGCCACTTACCATGCTTCTGCGTTTTTCCCTTATAACTTAAAGAACTATGAAAGGAAAATTCAATTTTTTGTGTCCTTTTATGACAGGTATACTGGATACTGTGGTCATTTGGATTAAAAACATATCCATCACCACAAGCTGACAGGTTATTATTATGTCTTCTTTGAATATATGAATTTTATCCCAACATGTTGGAAGTCTAAGAATGGGAACTTTTTATATAAATAATTATCTTGGTAGTGATGTACTGCATACTGTTGCCATATTTTTTCACTTTTACAGCATTCTTGGCCTTATCACCCATAACATAAATCTCGGGCTCTCATATTTAATACAACCTGTAGGATAACCATGCCTGTATAATGTTCAGTCAGCCAATCCCACATCGTCACTTGGCTATCATTATTTTTTGTCCTATGACGGATGTTTCGGTTGATGTCCCGTTACTGATTTTACAGAATGATGCAGCCATCCAGGGGTAGATGAGAGTGGCCTCTTTCAGGTGCTCATGCTGATCTCCGCAAGCACCCTCAGTTTATTAAGCTTCCTACCATAGGCAGTTAAAGTCTTGAGTATTTTGGTGTTATCTTAGTTGCTCATAATTTGTTTTTCAGAACACCAGGCTATTCATTCCATGAAGCAATAGTAATATAAAGATTTACTGTCAGACCCTCTACTGTTTAAAGAACTGGGGTGGAAGTGGAGCGCATTTGGTGTATGTTCTAAGCAGATGCTTAGTGAAATGATTCTTACACCAGATCCCAGTCCTATAATGAGAAAAAAATCTGATTCCCAATCTGGTAAAATTATCATTTAATGCCATCCTGTTAACTGATCAGGGCTGATCCTTGGTTTGACGAGCATCCTGAACTTGTGTTGAAACTGGTGAGGCACCGAACTTCCCTGGATCAGATGTGTGCTACTTGAATCCACTGGTGGAATGCCATGCTTTCTTCAGGCCAGTCCTCCTTTCACGGCTTACCCAAGGACAGTCAGCTTAAACAGAACTTTTAGCTGTACAAGAAATAAATGCTCATCTAGACTTAATACTGGTGAAATAACTGAAGCAAATCTGTCGTTAAAATACAGCTGAAATTCACAGTGTGAAATACGGAGTAATTAATGCTGATGTGTTCATGTAAAGCTTTTCTTGGATAAGCCTCTCAGTGACATTTTCCAGAAGAAATGGCCACAGGTGAAGCATGTAATGATTGCAGTGTATTGATACAATTGCTTTATAATTGCACGTAGCAACATCCCTGCTCTACATGTTATAATTGGGCAGGCACATAGTTGTTACTTTGGATGATTTTTCTGGAATATACTGAATTTCTTTCTTCTTTTCCATCTGACTCCCACCAAAATAGAAGGCAAAAGTTAAGAGAGTAGAAACAATATCAGGACCTCATAAGAAGCTTATCCTGGAAACTTCTGGAATCATGCAAACATTTTAAAAGTGAAGCCTTTGCTTCCTGCCCTTTGCTGCTGATACCAGAGGCAAATCTCTGACATGTGAACCCAATGGCATAAATAGGTTTGAATTACACATAGTAATATGTGAAGAACAGGGAACTGTGAAAAGCCAAAGGTTTTTTCTTTGTAAAAATATGTAATCACATATTAAAATCCAAGATAGACTAGAAAATACTTAATCTGCATAGGTTTTGCTTCTATAAATTCTTTGATTTATCTCAACATGTGATGAATTCGGTCATCAGTACCGCACCCAAGTAACATACTAAACTATTTGTTTTGTCTGTTTCTATTTCCAGTGCTTCCAGAATCAAGATAGATAAACAAAGAAAGAGTAGAATACAATGGAAGAGTGTTTTTTTTTTCTTCTTGCAGTTTTCGCTTACAACTATTACAGGGCTTCGTAGTGTAGAAATAGAAATGTTGTATGTTAACAGACAGGGCTCATATCACTCAAATGCTTTACTTCAAATAAATAAGTAGACTGCAGTGCTCTTCAAGTCCTTCCATGTCAGTGTGGTTTTCCTTGGGTGCAGTAGGTTATGTTAATCCACTTGCATCTTGTGTATCAAGAGTATCAGGACCTTAGACCCTCTGAAATCACAGGCTGGGTTAGGGAATAACACCATTAGCTGGTATAAATTTGCAGAGCCTCAGAATTGCAGGGTCTATTCCCCTGCACCCAAGGTTTTGACCCACAGTGAATGGCAGATGTGCTGTATTTGGAACAAATTTCATTTTGTTTTTCTACCTACTATTCCCATTAAAATAACAAATGCAACACCGTTTATAAAATTACCCAGACAATTTAACCACTTTGAGAAACAAGCAGTGATACTGGAGGAGGAGGAGCAGTCTTCTTCAGAATTCGCGTTCTTTAGAACTGACATTATCTCTTCATGGCTGTTTCACAGCAGTTAAAAATTTGTTTATGCAAGAAATAGTGGATTTTTTTTTATGCATTCCTCTTTCATATAACGAAAAATAGCACTCCTTTGTGCATTTTGTAGAAAACAAAATATTCTGATAAATTGTATTTGTAAAGTATTTGATGAATACTTTACCAAAGTATTTATTTGCCTAGTATTGTCTGCCTCTTTCATTTTGAATCCTTGAAAAAAAAGTGAAAAAAAAACCCACCCTGATCATAAAAACCTTGGGCTATTCACAACTACACATTGCTCACATATTACCCTGTGTGCTGGCTAATGCTGTTCTTGACATAGGCTTTATATTTGGAAAGGCTTCACACAAAGGAACTGGGATTAATTTAACAGAAAAATAAACATTTTAAATTGGGAGTAAGTAGAAATTTAATGTTAAAATTAAAAAAGCCCTATATATTTAATTTCTGAGGTTGAAGGCAATTTCCCTTTTCAGAAATAAATATTCAAACTTCCAAGGCATGTTTTGATCAAAGCCATAAAAAAAACCCAAAATGTACTGGATTGGAATTCTCCCCAACCATGATAGGGTTCCTATGCTATGATGTTGTCCTGTTGAGCAGCATTAGACAACTTCCCAACTTTTTGTGTTTTGTTTTGTGCATCTGTAGGAGTGAGATAGGGGTACTCTCTGGAAATGTGTTAAAAATCAGTAAGTTTAAAGATCATTATTAATAAACAGTACCATAACAGTATGATTAGAAATATTTGCCTAGGTCCTTTTCCTTGCTTATGCATTGATTTCAGGTGATCTGGTCAGAGAGCTCTGTGTGGGAACCAGGAAAGCTGAGTCAGCCCTAGAACCCAGTAGCTGAGGGACTCCCTGTCTGAGAACACTTAGCCACAGAAAAGGCCTGGTCCCCTACTTTGTTTCCAAGTCCTGCAAAAGTGATTGAGATTTCTGTCATCATAACACAGCTAAAAGTAAGACTGTGGCACTCTAGAGACCACTTGCAATTTTTGTCCCTACCTTTTAGTTTTCCTACAGGTATTTGCATCTCATAATTTGAAAGGAATGTTTTCTCCCTCGTAGAATCTTATATCTCACTCCTTTTAGTTTCTTTAGCAAAAATACAGTTTCAAGCTTTCAATATGAGACCGTGACAAAGTGATTTTATAGCCAATACTGAAAGTGACTAAACTTGACAACAATTGTATTTTATGACAACTGCTCCTTTCATGTCCTCAGCCTACTTTCCCATCATCAGCCGTGATTTTTTTCCCCCTTTTTTCTCCCCCCTCCTTCCCCCATGACTTTTTTCAAATGTGAGCAATTCTGTATCTCTGCGCTGACTGAAAACAAATCCTTTTACCAGGAGTGCATTTTAATGGGCAGCATGCTTCACTTAAGTCACCAGAACCTAAACTGAATAATATTCAATTTTTTACCAACCCAGGACCAAAGCTTTTTTTTGAGAGCGGTGTTCATAAGAGTAGTGGAAGAATTAGTATTACAGAACTAAACCAGATTAGGAGGGAATGTGAATTAGATTTGGTAACAGATGGTGCCGTGGAAATTAAAGGTGCTTTGCGAATGGAAGCGACAGCAGCTTGCCTCTTTTCCTCTCCTGTCTGTCTCTTTCATGCGCTTGATAGACGGGTATAAATCACAACAATCCCGTCTTGACAGCCAATTTCGAGAATTTGATCTGGTTAAAGACATGGCTTTCCTGCTCCACTCACTCAAACTGGCTGCTATTTTATTTTATACAGCACCTTGTCATATTTAGGAAAGTGGAATCACCTGCCTCTCTTTAATGAAATTTTCTTTAATTACAGTTTTAGCTCTTTGTGTTAATTACTTTTCCATTCAGCCTGAATTCTCGGGCTGTCTCATAGGGATGTATTTCTCTCCCCCACCCCACCTCCTAGCTCTATTCACGCATATGCTTTCATTTTTCTAAAGATGCTTTTCGTTGTTGGAAGTTGTTGTCAGATCCATTATAATTAGATCCTAATTATCAAAATCATCATTATTGTGTAGGAAGAGGAAGCATTGTAAACAACCGTTAAAGTTATAGGATCTTGTTTGACAGAGGAGAAACCTTTCAGGATATACGTGAATAAGAAACAAGCAAACAAAAAAGCCCTACTGAAAACTCTGGGAAACATATAAAGGTCTGGATAGCAAACCCCCTCCTTGGAAGGAAAATGTACCCAGGTTATCTCTCCGTATCTATTTCTCAGAATCTAATCCCATATTTTTTTCAGAAAAGATCAGAATAAAATTACCCTGTTTCAGTTTGTTTGTGTAAATATTCATCTTTGCTCCTCTCATTCAGGTTCCAGATATAAAAATCGCCTTTTTGATGTGTGTCAGGATTGACTTATGGCTGCCTTAATACAATTACTTTTTTTGTGTATAAGGCAGCAAGTGTAAGTGAAGGGACTGCTGTGATGCATTGAGATGTGGAGATGCTTCTGCCATGACTAAAAGTCCTCAGAGTGAAGGAGAAAAATAATGGACTGTAGCTAAAAGAAAAAATATAAAAATAAAACCCTCTCAAACTAGGAGAAGATCCGTAGAGCTGGCAACTAACAGTTGGTAGAAATAAAGCTTCCTACTGGCAGTCAAATCAAATGTAGTAACAACTCAACGACTCCCTGCTGCTTGCTGACAGCATGGTGTAACACACTGGGACAAACATTCACTTAAACACTGATTGCAGGAAAACGTCATTTCCCCACTCCCCAAGCAGCTTTTTGGTTGCGTGTGCAAGCACACATGTATGTGTAAGGGGGATTTAAATCCGGTGGCATGTGTCTGGGAGGATAGCACACACTGGCAGCCAGCTGAGTGAGGGGGTGGGAAAAGGATCACTTGCTTTATAAGTTTTAGTCCTGAGTCTTTTAAGACGCTCACTCTCTGATACTATTCCTGGTGTGTTCTCTCTAATCGGTTCTCCAATTTAACAGAGCCTGGCGTGCAAATTATAATTCTCCTGCTATAAATCTGCAGAAAATCCGTGAGGGAGCTGAGTGGGGAGACAGGTACATGGTGTGCACACACCTACACTCTGCCTTTCAGCCATGGAATGAAAATGCTGCCAGAAATCGTGAAAAACCTCATGATGCAAACTTTGACTCTCTCTTGAGATGGAAAGCATTTTTTTTGTCTTCTTTTTCCTTTTGGAAAGTGATGAATGACAGCTGTGTCTCTCTGATCTTTAGTACTGGCTTTCTGACTGGTGCAAGTAACTGCTTTTGATGCTGTAGTCATTTCAAAATAATCCCTCTTTAGAAAGCCTGTTATGTTCTTGAATGAATCTTTACTTACTCTTGTAGTTTTTTATTTTTATCTCTTGAAATAGCTGAATGTACCATTTAATTTTCTTTTACTCTTTCAGCTGATTTCCCTTAATAAAAAGAATTCTCACAATTAATAGCCGACTCCTTCACACTTTACTGTGTCCTCTGGGGGCTGGAGACATCAGGTGGATTCCACCTGATGCCACTGAAATACAACCACAAGTAGAATGATGCTCCATAACAGAAAAATGCTTCACTTCTTAACCAGAGTTTTTGCTCTCTTACAGCATGTGACGTGAATTGTTAGTCTGCATTTGGAGTAATAAAATCTTACTCTTCCTGATCAGTGTGCTGATTTACATATGATGAGGCTTGGCCATCATTCTAAAAGTCACATGACAGCCTTTTTGGTTGGAACTTTCTGGGCATGGGAATTCTCCTGGTGTGAGTTGGTGCAGCTCTCAACTCTTCTCTTGCTGCAGAGTTGGCTCTTTTCAGGAATGTTAAGTACTGTAACAACAAGAACAAAAACATATGTGTAACATTAGGCTAAAAGTCAGTAAATGAGAGAAGGTAAGTCTAAGGTATTACAGTGGTAGGATTTTCTTCTGTATTTAACTTTGAGGCATTCTAGAATGATTTTGTTTTGAAGTGCCATCTCCCTGTGTTGCATTCCCTTTAATATTTCCCTTTTTTTTTTTTTAAGTATTTGAAAACTAAATCATCAGGGCATACTGAAAAAGTATCTTTTCCTACTTAAAAGACATGAGATCCATATAAGGAGGCAAGTCTTTTCTGCAGTAAACTTTCTTTGATGATGGCCTGCCTAGTAGTAGGGCATAACAGCTAATAGGATATTTTCTGCATAAAACACATGCAAAAATTAAGGTCACTGGTGCAATTTTTTATATATGCTTTTATTTTTTGCCTTGCAGTCAGAGGTTTGTTTGTTTGTTTTTGTCAGTGTGTTGCAGTGGCAGATATTGGGTACAGTGGACAACTGTGCCACTCAGGGCTGGCACCTTTTCAGATGTCTGGTGTTTTGGCTCAAAGGTATGAGGGCTTTGAGTATTATTCCCCATTTTTGTTCCTAAAAGAGTACCTGAATTAAAGAATAATAGTTTTTCCATTTGAAAATATTTAAATTATATTGCCTCTAAGTGCTTCAGCTAAATTCAGAAGAGTTATGTTATAGTCTGTCAAACCATGGGATCTGTATGCTGCAGAGCCTGTGCATGTCTAAGGATACATTTAATTAAACTAGCATTAGTGTATCTATACAGACTTATTAAAACACTTAGTTTGTCTCAATAATATTGATTAAATAGCAGTAGTTTGTTTAAGCTAAGTGTATTTTTGCTATTACTACATTACTTCCAAGTAATCAGGGTAATAGTCGTCATCAGTGAAATATCACATTAGTTATGAAGTAATACCATAAGAATTGATTTAGACTTGGCAGAAAAAGGCGGCTTTCTGTCATATAGTGCCAAAGCCTGGTTTGGACTATTAGAATGAGAGTTTTAAACATCATTTCTGTTTGTATAAACAAGGGTGTATTTTATAGGCTTATAGGTTATTCCATACTCTGAGTATCCATTATATCAAGGAACACCTCAGACAGTTAATTATGCAAAGCATCATGTAAGTAATTACACAGTATTATTATGCATTTAACAGTTTTATTGATTTGCCAGTTGCTCACTTACAGTATTTAGAGCTATAAACAAGAGATGCTCACCCTCAGTTGAAATAGATCCAAGGAAATGAGCTAAAGATAAATGACACTAGTATGCATTGTTGCATCAGATGTAATCCTTAAACGTAGGAGCTGTCAACAGTGATAATTTGCAACACATTGGGGTATCTCAGGATCATTTCCTTCTTGTTAACAAAGTTTATCAACCAGGAAGCAGGGGGAATCAACTTGAAATAGAATGGGAGGCAATAATGAATATTTATATATGGTGGGTGAGGAGGTTTAAATGATTCCCCCTTGTTTTGGAGGGTCTGTAGTAGTTGCAAGTCAGCCACTTGAAAATTTTGCTTTTTTAAAAGCAGCACAGAAAACAAAGTGCAGCCTCTCAGATGAGGTGCCGATGTGAAGGATCTGAGGTAATGGTTTGTTTGGCTTGTTTTGTTGAGCTAAAAATGAGCACACAGTAGTGCCATCTTCCAGTGTCTCATGTGTAGGAAGTGCTTTAGCAGAGCTTGGGTAGATGGCATACAGAGCAATAGCAACTGTTTGGGAAGCTGGATCCTCTGTCAGCAGTCATCAGCTAACTCAGGCCACTGCTGGTAACAACATGATGGCTTCAAGCATTGCTCCTTCTCTTCCGGCTGCTACTGGCTTTGACAGCTGCTCTGGAAGAAGTCACTGGCTTGCTTTGCTTTTCCTTATCAAGGTGAAGTGGGGAACATTTCAAGAAAACATAAAAGAAAGAAGAAATTACAAAAAACCAATGAAACATTCAGCATTTCTTAACAACCCCCCGTCTCCCAAAAACACCCCTACCAAACCACCACAGCTGTTCCGTTTTGCATCGGGTAGCCCTCACTCCATGGTTGTACATGTGTGTTGATTAATAAAGACCTTGAGCCTAATAATAGTTTTGTTTGTGCATACGTAGGACAAGATTAGCAATACTTTGCAATGAATGATCTCATCCAGTAGGTTAACCAAGCAGGCCTTACAATATTTCTTATTAAAAGAAGAAATCCTTTCTTTTCCTTCCTCCAACTAAGCCAGTGCACCTTAATGCAATGATGATATGTTAGACCCAGCAGTTGTCAAAGCATCGTATTACTGTGATGCCATAATGACACCCTGTCTCTGTAAAGTAGTCATGTTTTCCCAAATCACACGTTGCACCGTTGATTTCTGACATGACACTTCATTCAGTCACTTTCCTTTTCTTTGGCGTCTCCATTCTCTGACAATAGCAGCTGGTGCCCATTTTCCTACTAAGTGATTCACATTTTACCACTTTACTAGAGTGCAATTAGCTGAAGCAGAAAAAAAACGCTCAGTGTAAAGCAGCTAGGCTGAAATTGTTACTCAGCTCTTTAACAGGACCTGGTGAATGTCTTGTGGGCGTTGGTGCGAGAAGAAAGTTTTTGTTTCTTCGCGCACACACTTTTTTTCTCTGTTACAGTCAGGGAAGCCGAGTATGGGAATTCACTGGAACACACTGACTCTTTTTTTGTCTACTGATTTTAGTATAGACCTGTGAAATGATACTGAAAGTAAGCACAGTATTTAGAAGGAAATGTGGTATTTATAGTCAAAGCAAGGATCTGGCTTCCGTTCCTGACTGCTGCAGACTTTCTGTGTCACTTAGACAAAGAGATTCTTTAATGCGTTGGCTTTCACAGTTAAAGTCTGAGGGTAGCAAGACCTGTTTGGTAGACATCCATGTGAGAGGAAGGTTTTGGAGGAAAATCAGATGGATGATACTGTTAATGTGGAAAGTACCTAGGTGTGCATAATAACACCTACCTTGCTGATGCTCCCACGTAGTAGCTGTCATTACAAATGTCAGCTGCTAACAACCTATTCCGATATTTATGGAAATAGGGCAATTCTCTCTTCGGGAAAAGAAAATACTTTATGTGCAGGTAAAGGTGGACTGTAGTGTTGGTCTACAGTAAAGGTGATCACTTTAATTATTGTAACTAATTACTGCCACTGATACCACCAGTGTGGGTCTGAGATAGCAAGTGATGCTGTAAGCAGAGCTTTTCCTTCTTGAAAAACAAATATGAAATGTGTTCATGGATTATGAGGTATTGGCATGTTCTTTTGACCTCCTTTGGGTATTGGTAATAAGGGAGACGAGGGAAAACTAACTTCGTGATCCAGTTATATATATGGATGGAGTATAAAGAGCTCCCAGTAGCTCAATGAGGCTTTCTTTCTTAAGGCTATATACTGTAATCAGATGCAGTTAATTTTTGCATTCCACTTGTATATTGATACTGATTTAGCCAGTGTCAGCACTGTCAATATCATTAGTAATGTGGCAGGTAGATGGAAATACGAATGTGATTGCATTAATAAATTCTCAATATATTCAGCCTTTCATAAGCACATAGCATTACAATTTATTCACTATTGTTTAAGATCATTTTAAAGAAGAAGTTGCCTATTGAAGTGCTCTGTCATTGTACCTTCCTGCCAGCAGTTCCTTGCTTCAGGTCTTTCTTAAATGAGGAAGTTTTGAAGTAAATTTAGTGTAGACATGATGAGTTAATGCTGTATATTGCATATTAGCAATGGCTTGCAGCACCCTATGTATTTGCTCTTGTATATGGGCATGGAAATGCTTCTAGAGACTGTTGTTACTTTTCCTGAAGCTACTGAAAGGAAAGTTTACCCAAGATCTCCCACTTGTTAGAAAACTTACTTCAGAACGGCCCACCACAAATGGAGTTGCCATTTATTTGACTTAAAATCTAGTAAAGAAAAAAAACAACCCCACCAAGGCTTTAAAATAAATACTGTACATTTTTATATGACACATGTTATTTCTATTCATAAACCTTAACTAAATTTAGATTTTTATTAATCCAATGTGACCTAAAAATTTTGCATTAACAGCACAATGTGGAATTGGGCTTATTCTCTTTGAATGCAGATAAAGCCATCATCTTGAAAATAGCTCTTTCTGACAAAAAGGTGTTCTTTTGAAATAAAGTCTTATTCACTACATTCCTCTTAGAGTTAATGTGAATTTTAGTGCCTCTAATTTTAGATTGAAGTGAGGTCTAGAATAAAACCCACTGGCTGACAATTGAATTTATAGATAGTTGTGAATATTTCAGGCTTGAATAATAGAGCTGTAGAATTTCAGACACAGAGAGGAAGAGAGAATTAAGCTCCAACTGTAGTTTTACACTATAATGCAATGGTGTCTAGGAATTCTTCAGTGTAACGAGCTAAGTAGTAATTAGGAGGGAACTGAGGGAGGGATTTTACAGAGATCTAGCTTAGGCATTATTCCAAATGTTCAGCATGATAATTTGATGGTGGTCACACCTGCCATCCATTTTAGATGGCTCTTGAATTACTTTTGTTCAGAAGTGGTGCAGTAACTAAGGAGTGAAAGCCGTAGGTGTCAGTTGCCCACCCACAGCCAGTACCCAGCCTTGTCTCTGTTTCACCTTCTGGGGATTGAGAAAGTTTTTGTTCTCAGAGTCAGGCGCTGTTGTTTTCGTTTTTCCTTGGAACAGTTAATGTTTTAACCGCGTTTACGCTTTGCCAGCGTGCACCAATCTAGTCTGTACTGTTGAAGCTGGAGCCAAAAGCAGCTCTGTCTTGGTTAGTACCAGAACCTGCTACTTCAGAAGCATCAGCAGACTGGCTTTAGCATAGGCAGCACTGGCAATCAGATTTTAATGCTTGTTAGAACTGAGATAGTATTTTGGTTCTGACTGCTTGGAGTGGGAGATAGCCACTTCTGTACTGGCCAAAACAACATGCAGTTGACTAGCTAATTAATTGCAAATTTTTTTTTTTTTTTTTTTTTCTGGAAGGGGAAGGGGGACATTCGAGCTCATTATTGCACAAATTAGATTAAAAAAATTGGCAGTGGGAATCTCATGCAAGAACATGCCACCAAGCTGCTTATGACAGACTGTAGGCAGTGACTCCTAGTGCTGTATTTTGAGACTTTGCGTGTTTAGTCTTGGCAGAAGGCAGGTGAGAATAGAACCAAGTACCTGTTTAGTCAATAAAAGGATCTTAGTGTTAGCATGTAGAAAAATAACGTAAAAAATTAGTTGGTAAAATGTGAAAGTTAATTGATAATTTTAATCATAGCTGTATAAAATTCAGTGTCAAAGCAAGAGGAGAGAGAGACAGAGAGACACCATGTTTTAGTACCCTAATAACTTCTAACTCTAGTCTAAGATCGTAATGTATGTGAGAGCAGTCCAGTAATTATAAGGTAATAAGTGGAGTGGTGGTGTAAGTGCTCTAAATTAAAAGGAATTCGCAGAGCTGCTGTAAGTCAGTGCCGACCTGCTTTCTTTCAAATGTTGACTTGAGAAAAGTGCTTAGCCCAGAGTGCAAGTAGAAAGACAAGAGAGAGCTATCTATTAATTACAGCACTCATTAACAGTGACGGCTACAAGGCAGCAGATGCAGAAGAAAATGCACACGCTACTGCAGGCTGGCAAGGGGATTTCCCCCCCTCCAGTTCTTGAGGAAAGGACAACACAAGCAGGTGGTCCACTGTAATAAGATATTTTCACAGCTTTAACCTTCCCATTTCCTTGGTTTATTTGCTGACACCAGAGAGCTTGCTCCTTCCACTTCCCCAAATAAGCCCTTATTTTAAGTTTGGAGGGTAACATTTCTGTACATCAATCTGGCTGTTTTCCAAATTCACATGTTGTTTGTTTTCAATGGAATTTTACAGTAAAAATTAAAACAATTGAGAAGTCTAAATAAAATCCATGGGCACTGATTTTAGAATGAATCTCACCTTAAACACTTACCTTTGATGAAGGGTCAGGCTTTGATCTCCATTACCTCCATTGGAAAGAAAGCCAACTCTTTTGATTAATGTCTTTTTTTCATTGTTGAATTTGATTCCAGATATTAAAGTAGAAATTGCTGATTTTTTTTTTATTTTTAAATAAAAAGAAGTAGAAAAGTGAAGACAAGATCTCAAAAATTACTTCAGAAAGTTAAGTTGGTCAAATTATCTGAACTTAAATGTTTTCGCTTTGAAAATGCGAATCCATAGCTCCAGGTGGTCTTATGGGATACTTGCTTTTCTGCAGTTAATGTTTCTAAAGAAATGTTCATAACTATCATCTGAACTCTGGCAGCTTCTGAGAGTACTGTCAGGAAAATGCTGTATAGGCCATTTGCTACTGTGGTCTCCTAATCACAGCTGGAGAAAATGAAGATAATATCTGAATCAGAGCTTTCTAATTATTATTTTTGTCCTTTGTTCACCCTAAAATGTGTTAAAAAATAATAAAAAAACTTGGAGATGGAAATAGACAAAGATTTCTCCCCCAGTCCTCCCTGTAGAAAGCACTAGTTTGTTAGATCAGATATTGTATGGTTTTATTTCAGATGCTTAATTCTGAAATTGTGAGAACTGAGAAGACAAAATCTCACCTTCTGAAAGACAAAACTTTAATGTAAAATTTCCTCTAATATATTTTTTTAATCCAAGAATGGAACACGTGAAATGTCAGATCCTATAGAGCTGTAGATATATGGGATAGTGGCATAGTTATTACTGGTTAGTCTGAGGATAATGGCTAGAAAGTAATTGCAGCCACAGCTGATGAATCATTTCACTTAGATTTTGTGAAAATGGAGTTCAGCCTTAATTATTTGTTAGAGTACCCTGTTGATGTGCTACTTCGTTACTAAATAGCTGTATCTATAATAAAGCAATATTAATGAAGGAAAAAAAAGATTGCAAAAGACTTAGTCCTCAGTTCTGGAAACAGATCAATAGATGATGGATTCGTGTTTTAGTTGAGTGTCTTGACAAATGTTAATTACAGAGCAGAACATTTATGTGAGCAAACTCGGAAATATTTGTTTCTGATAATGGTGGAATTTACAGAAAGTAAGTACAGACGGAAAAATTAAGACATTTAATAGCCAAGCCATCTAATAGGAATTTTAAAATTTTTTGACTTGCTGGATGACAAGTTCAGAATTTAGAGCTGATGTGAAGTTGACATGTAGCCTAGAGGGCAGGTGGAGGGGACAACAGACGGATTTGGTCTCTTTAAAGTTTTTGTTTACTGCCTGTCTGGAGCTTTGACAAAGCTCTGTCATGCCCTTATGCTGATTACCTTCATGTAGAACAAGAAGTATTGACTAATGAATGAATGATGTGCAGTCCCTAACCCTTCCAGAGCAGCCTTAAAGAGCACTGTCTTTAATACACAGATTCTTCTTTCTCTCTCTCCCCTGTGCAGGCTTCTCTGCAGAATGTCAAGCAAAGATCGACACATTGATTCCAGCTGTTCGTCGTACATCAAGACGGAACCGTCGAGCCCCGCCTCTCTGACGGACAGCATCAACCACCACAGCCCCGGTGGCTCCTCCGACGCCAGCGGGAGCTACAGTTCCACCATGAATGGACATCAGAACGGGCTGGACTCGCCTCCCCTCTACCCCTCGGCCACAGGGCTCGGGGGCAACGGGCCGGTCAGGAAACGGTACGATGACTGCTCCAGTACCATCGCTGAAGACTCACAGACCAAGTGTGAATATATGCTGAACTCGATGCCCAAAAGACTGTGTTTGGTGTGCGGTGACATTGCATCAGGGTACCACTATGGAGTGGCCTCCTGCGAGGCCTGCAAGGCTTTCTTCAAGAGGACAATTCAAGGTTGGTTATTTGTTAAGCTTCCTTTCGTTTGCTCAGAATCAAAACATATAGTCTTTGGCTGAAGCCTGTTAGGACTTTAGGCTGTGCCTTTTCATTTTTCATGCTGCTTGGGCCTACAGATGTTGCTCATGAAGAAGCCCCTTTTGGCTTCTTTGGGAATACTGTCTGTCACATTTAGCCCAATGCCAGGTTTATTTCGATTCCAAAAAATAGAAAAATGCCGGAGCTTTCCAGTGGATGTTCAGATTTGTTTTCCCTGTGAGTTTCTCTGGATTCCCATAAGTGACGCAAAGAAAGTGGAACATCTTCTGAAGGTTGTCATGGACGCCTCTTGAACACACCTTGTGGATGGCACACAGGATCATGCTTGTGTGTTGCTCCTAGTTACACCACTACTGTGCTTAAATTGTTACAGAAATCCAGTTTATATTAATTAAAGGAACCCCAGTGCATGTAAAATTTGGAACAAAACACACTGGTGTAGTGCTTTGTGTATATCAGTGTATTGATAACTGATCTTTTACCCACTACGTTCGGTGGCCTTAAATGGGTTTGACAAATAACTGTGAGATCACATTCTGAGGAGACTAAGTTGGCAGCTTTTGGTCTCTGCTCAGTATTTTTTACTAATCTGCTCTTGATACCTACTACAAATATGCCACATATTTTGGCATAAATTAGTACAAATGGGAAAATTTGCATGACTGCTTCTTATAGCTTCAGAACCCATGGAGACAAAATAACCTTCTACTTTGATTTAGATATCATCCATTCAAGTAAAATTGAAGGTGCTTTATTTAAAGAACATGAGGCCAAGCTTGGCCTGTGCAGGAATATAGTGTCACATTAAATTAAACTCAGACTTCAGAGACTAAAATTAGGTTGCTAAGTCCAAATTTAAACTCCTCAATAAAACCTGCTTGATTTTCATACATGTTGAGCACCTGAAATTCTCAGGAAAGACAATGCAATCTGGTGATATATACTTTTCTTTTTAAGAATGAACATAAAGTGAGCTTCAGTTTGTAATTTCACATAACCTCAAATTCAAAACATTTGGTCAAGATTTCTAAAGTATAGTGCTTCCATATTTAATGTAAAATTAATAAGAAAAAATAATGAATGTTAATTTAATTGATCTGTTGCTGAGGCAATGGCCGTTTTATTCCTCTCTCATCCATTTCGCTGCTGGGGAGACTTGGGCCTCCTACCAGCACGAAGTACCCATTTTATGAGGGCCGTGCAGCCACTGAAAAGAAACATTAGACTTCAGTTGTTCAAGTGGGGCTGAATGTTACACTGTTGGCAACCAGTAAACAAAGATTCCTAGTGGTGGCCTGGGTTTATATGTAAAATGACCACACATACAGAAACAGTGTGCTCATTTCAAGTCTCTGTTTTGGAAAAAGTGAAAAAAAAAAAAAAAAGAGGTAGGTGATTTCACTTGACCTTCAAGAACATTTTCAGAAAAGCTCAAAAAATGTTTCCACTGATGCAATTTGTATTTTGTGGTTGCTAAACTTCAAGCACCAATTTCAACTAGCAACTCTGTTTTTATAAATGGTATTTAATTGCTGTGTAATAGCTGTCCTACAGGACTGAATTGATGCACTATTATTTTAGTTGCATTTTGAGCACCAAAAAAAATGCTACAGAAAGGAAAACTGATTGAAGTGTTGACTTCTGGCAGTAATAGGTAACCTGCAATTTTATACCACACCGCAGACAGCAAGTTTCTGGGCATGGGAGCACAAGGCAGAGACGTCATTCTCCAGATTAGCAACCTGGACTTGGCCACGCAGCTCAAGTTAGAACTGGCAGCTGTGCAAAAAGTCTCAGTGCGGTTAGAGCACGAGCTGCATCAGCAGGTGACAGTGCTGTGAAGACAAAAAAAATGCAGGAAGGCAAAACCAAGCATTGAAAGGAAAAGCCATAATGAAGAAACTAAGAACAAGAAGTATGTTACCCATCATAATGTCATAGCAGCATCTTCAGTAATAGTCGTGAGTAAATGGGCACTACTGAGAGTTTCCAGGTACCATCCAAAAATAGTGGAAGCTGCTTGAGTGAATCAAATCAATGATTGTGGTAGGTGACAAAAAGTTCATAAGAAAAAGGTGCTTCCTCATGATTTGAATGGGAAAATCCTACCTTTAGGCTTGCATGAAGAATAATTCCCCGGAGGTTTTTTGCTCTAATTGATAGAATTTAGTTCCAGTGTTCTGGAGGTCATTCTTCCCTGAACCATTTCACTTCCTTGTTCATATTGTGTTCCTTCTCTCTGCTTGTTGTTAAAATGAGTTTGCTGCTGCATAACTGCAAATAAGAAAGCAGGGAAACAGAAATAAACACAACAGACTTTAAAATACAGTATAGAAAACCAGACTGCCTGAAGAGTCAAGTATTGTAACTGTGTGTATGTAGGGATAACATGTTTCAGCTGAAATAATTGCTTGTTTTAAATGCTAGTAACTTAATTGTGATGGGTGCATTATTATAGATTCAATGAAAAAGAACATCTGACTTCCCAAACCTTTGTTGGTCACTCATCAGTTTATTAATTAGCTCAGACTTGTAGATCCTCAGTGCTATTCCTGTTGAAATCATGAGCACAACTGCCCTGACTTCAGCGAGAGGAAGGCTGAGCTTGATAAAGTTAATTTATGAAGCACACTCTGTGTTCATGTAAGGCCCAATGTCCTTTCCATTAGTCAATGAGAGTCTTTCATGCCAGAGGAGTCTCTTGAAGTCTCAGTAGGTGGAGGCCACAGGCAGCTGCTCAGAGAACCAGCACAGTTATTTGTACACCACCAGCATCTCAGATAAGACAGAAGCATCACAGCACACCTAGTAGCTCCTACACAAGGCAGATATCACTCTAATGTAGAATATACGCCTGTTTTTAAGGGTAATGGAGATTACCATTCTCTTTCAGATTTAGCAATTTAGTCTAAAAAGCATCCATTCCTGCCTCTTGGAATCAATCCCTTCTCATTTTCTTAAACGTTAAGAAATTAAATGCACCCTGTTTTGAAGTGTAAGAAGGAGTAATTTTGCCTTTTTAGAACATATATTTTTAACATAGTTCAAAAATACATTTGCAGTTGTGGTAAAGGGTGCATAATTACGATAAAAATCAATAATATTAGAAAAAAATAGAAACAAGCAATATCCTGTCAAAAAAAATGAAGCAGAACAAAACCCATCAAAAAAGAGCTCAATGTATAAAATTGATGTCTTCTTAGGTCATAGTAGAATGCAGTGATGTTCTGCCCCTTTTGTGAGATATAAGGTATGGAAGAACTGGATGTTCTCTCTGCTCAGCCTAGTACTCACTACTCAGCTGCAGCTCTCAGTTTGCTTCTGGGATAATTTACATGGTGGCTGATTGCAAGTGTCTCACAGAAATACACACACACAGCCAAATCTTCTCAAAATTGGCTTAACATCAGGGATAGTAGAAAATAGCAACATCTAAAAATAGTTACAGGTCCATTGATTTTTAGGGTCTCTTCACAGTTTTTGCTGTGCACTGTATTATCTTGAAAAGTCCCAGCTTTCATTAAAAGAAAGAGAGGGAAAAAAAAGTATTTTCACTTGTCAGCTGGGTGCAAAGTCTTGTGTTCGACACAGAGGTCTTGTACTTACTAGATATTTTGTAGGGAATATTTAGTGTAAATATGTTTCTCATAATTTTTATTTGGTCAGTTATCATGAAGACTAGTAAGTACACATTTTCATTAATAATGTGTAATTACTCAGTGCCCATAACTTAAACATTTCAGCAGGTGGATTGAACTGGTATTCTTGCTCTCAGGAGAAGGATGATAGGACTTACAGGTTCAAAGACAGTTTATTATCCTGTTTTATGTTATCATTTATCTCAATAAAATAACAGCCTGCACCTAGAAAACTTTTTTCTTCCCACCTTCCAAATTGTCCAGACTGTTGTCTTTGGACTCTTTAAAGTAGCCTGAAAACACAGTGTGTAAAGCCTACACATTGCTTGTAAGGCTTCTTGCAAAAGTCTCAGAGCTTACTTTTTATTTCCTTGGATACTGTTTGAATTTTCCCCACAACAGCTTTTAGCTTCAGTGGTCTTTGTTCTTGAATTTTTTTGGGAGGGGGGATGGGGTTTATTTTTTGTTTATATGTTTATTTTCTAAGGAAAAACTGTTGGATGAACAGTAGTGAGACATCAATCTTCTGTGTATACGCAGGGTGAGTAAAGCAGTAGTTAGTAAGAAGCCCTGCAGTCACACACTGACTGTCTCATCATTTAAGAGCTTCATCCCTGGGAGCTGCTGCCTGTTCATGTCTCCTAACACAAACAGGAAATACTCTATCCTTGAAATGCTGTTCTCTTTTTGGTCATTACGTGAACTAGACCAAGTCTGCCATCTCATTTTATGCTGCTCAGCTAAGAACCTTCAGTTCTGCAGGGATATTCCTATTGTCTTCAAAGCCTGCCCAGACTGCTTTGTACTTTGTTCAGCTTTTTGGTTACTCAGTTGTTTTTAATCCCTCTAGTGTTCAGGTTTTTCAGTTCTCTTTAGGGTGTTCACCCATTTTTGAGCCAGTTTGATCTGTAAATGTACAAACACTACAGTAAATACATTTTTTTTTTCAATCAAGAAATTTTAATGAAGAAAGTTAGAACTAGCTATGTACATTCAGATAAGGCAACATAAAGCTTGATTTTAAGTTGCACATGACTGAAGTGGCTTCAAAAGGGTATTTTGCATCTCTGAAAGCTGTCTTCTGTAATACATTTTTGTGGAGGAAATGAAAGCAAACAAGATTTTATGGCTTTTCAGCATCTTTGCTGATAGCTAAGATTATTGTTTATAGAAAGATAGGGTGGAGGCTCACATCTTGGTGGACTGGCCTGTGGACCTTGGCTCTGGTGCAAAGATGGCAGCCCTCCAGTGAGCCGAGCACTGAATGTCACCTGAATCCATCATTACCCGATTAAATCATTCACCTTCCTTATATAAGTGAAAGTCTGTGCATCAGCATTTCTTTCAAAGAATATTCTAAGCAAGCAGAGATAGATATCTTCCCTTTTCCCCAATTTCTCTGTGCCTGTGGGCCAGCCAGACTAGCAAGGGAGTATTTTTAATTCCTTCCAACACATCTTTTAATCCTGTCATAAGGTCATTGCATAGCTACGGCAGCTAAACAAGATGAGACAATAAAATATAAACATGCTGAAATCTGAGAACCAGAGAGAAGTTTAAAAGTATACAGATTGTTCTGTCTTTTTTACTATCTCTGCTTTTCTTACAACCTTGAAAATTGTACGAAGCATTTAGATGATTTGGGAATACAAATGAGCATCCTTATTGGTGCATGGCTATTTTGAACCCATCAGAAATACTGAGAAGGAGATGTGATTTACAAATCATGCTGGTACACTAGTATGTATCAATGCCATTTTAATTAGGTCTGGATCTCCTTTTGTTACAAACATCTCTGAAAGCCTCCAGCCCACTTACAAAGCCCTGTCTAGTTTGAAAGCAGAGACATGTGAAGTCTCAGCTAGCAAGTGATTTATATTAATGTTTCTATAACTTTTTCAATGACGTTTTTTCTGGTGTGAAAGTCATTCAGTTTGCAGCTTTACAGACTGAGATACTCTGTGTGCTTATAAACAAACAATGACAATCTTCCATACTATCGTGGTAGAATGTAACAAAATTGACCTAGATAAAATACCAGTAGGGACCAAATGTAAATCCTTCAGTCTTTCTGACTTGAACAGCACTTAAGTGACTACCAGGTGGCAGGGGATCAGTTCCCTCTGTGCCTTCAAAGCATTGATTCTCTTTTAAGGTGACCTAAATGCCCTTCATTTCTCTTAAAGATAAAGAAGTTGACTCTAGTGGGAATCAAAGGTAGTTGGGCTCTTACAGATTCAACACCCCCTAGTATCAGCCTGATACTGAAAATCGTGGTGACTTTATGATGCTGGAAACCCATCTGCCAAAGTTAGAGGCTGATACAAAGCTGTCATGTAATCAGACCAGCCACCATCACCTTTACATTTTTTGCTTTATATCACCATGTTGCTTTCTAAGAATAAAATAAACAAAAAATATTTTGCAAGTTCTAAATATGTTATAGTTCAGTAACACAGAATACTGATTTCTTCAAAGCAGCTCAACATAGTGATTTCACTAAAACTGTACTTTTAAGCTATTCGTGTTCCTCTCTCGAACACCATATTTAAAAACTAGCTGCTCCTCCTTAGTTACTTATTCCAACAGAAAAGGCAACATAAGCAACATAGATGAAACATAATCCTTCATACACGGTCCTGTCACCATGAAAAAATACTTGAGACATTTGGGAACCAAATTTTTAAATGTTCTGTAACTCTGTGTGTGCAGTATTGTTTCTGAAGTCATCTGGATGAAAAGTTGTGAACACAGTCAACTTTAGGCTTAATCTCCTCCAGATGACTTGTAGGAGAATTCATAGGTCTACAATTCATAGAGCCTTCTTACAGTATCAGGTGAATCTGAGGATTTGTCAGCCAAAACTGGATTCAGTTAGGTTCAAATCTGACCTCATCCCAGACCTCAACCCCAGTTCTGAAGCCTTATTGGTGAGGGTACTTTTACATGTGAAAATACTTACTCATACCTAAATTCAGCTAAGTTCTGACTGCAAAGTAGGGAGCACAGTCTGGAAGAATTGAAACTTTAACCTGAGAGAAAATACTTTTACTTTCCTCAGTTCAGCTTCATTAAGACTTATAAACATCAAATAGATTTTTAGGTCTGGGACTTTGTCCTTTTCAGTTAGCCTGTTACTCTTGATTTCCAAGAGTACCTCATTCTCAGTTTCTCAGGACTATTCTTTTCTGTTCTGGTTGGATTATGTATACAGGTGTAATTTAACGTAGTGTAATTCACTTTCTGTTAGCTTAGATTCTCCTGTGTCTCTCTCTTTCTAAGAGTTCTCTTTTATTAAATCCCAGAAGACCTGTGGCTGTAATCCTGGCTACTTTCCATTTTCAGAGTTTTGATGCATAGCAATCCACAGACAAGCAGGTGTATTCCTTTAGGTCTGTCACCCAGGAAAAGAGAGCATGAAGGTGGTACCTGGGGTAAATGTCACTACAGAAAGACTTAAATCCAGTCAAGCAGAAGTCTCTGTGAAGAACAAGAACGCTTAATTTTTTAACTACAAGTTTTTGAAAAAAGGGTATTAAGTTACAGAAGGTGAAAGAGAAACTTTGGGAGAAAAATGGAACATTATTGAACTGAAGTGCAGCTTTGTGAGCAGATTATAGCATAAAATTATTACACTGAAGGAATGTTGGTTTTTTTCCCTTTCTTGCCTTCTGAACCTACATTCCCACACAGTAAAAGTTTCAATACTGGTATCTTCAGGATTCCTCCTGCTTTTTTAAGTGGCTCATGGCTATTCTTTCCAAACACATTTTCACCCTGCATCTAGGTCTTCCTCATAGATTTTACTCTTCTGAAGATTTTCTGAGCATATTCCAACAGCTTGTAGCAATCCTTTTACATCTTTGGTGTTAAAATGTCTAATATTGCAGTATGAAAAGGGAAATAAAGCTTCTGCTAGAACTTGCTGTCTGCAGCTTCTATTTTTGTCAGTATTGCTGGAAGGCAGACGCCTATTTCAGCCTGTTTCTAGAGCCAGCTTCTCATTCTCGATACCTGGGAGGTTCTGAAGTTCTGGCTGTTAATGACAATAACTTCTGCCAAGGCAGGAGGTCCAGTGCTTTCAGTGACGTCTTCTTTGCCACAGTTCTTTCTTCTCTCCTTCTGTTACCTTTAGTGTCACTGTCAGTTCTGTGCAAGAAATGGCCAAAATGATTTTGAGAATCTTGGCTAGTCCATTCAGTGTCCTGACTTGTAAAGCTATCAAGTAAAGCCCTGTACCATTAAAGTGGTCTGTCATCCCACCTCATCCAAACTTCATCTGTGAGGTAAAAAACCTCTACCTTGGCTCACTTATGCTTGAGCTGGGTATAAAGATGTGTCCATCTGAAGCATCTAAAATTGGAGAGACATAAGTTTAGCAGCTCACCTGCTTTCTCAGGATCAAACAGCATCATGTTTTCAGTGAGTCAGTTGCTCTTGATAGGCACAGTGTGTCAGAAGTATTTTTTCATCTTTCAGCTGTGATAATAAAATTAAACAAATCAGTACAGAAAGGAAGTGGTTTTAAATTAACATTCCTCAGTACATGAAGATAAAAAAGAGACTTAGGCTGGTATAAATTCTGTTACATTATTCTGGCACAGGGAAATGTGTTTGGGGAGTGAAGATTTGACATATATTTTTATTTTGAAGCATCATACTAATTTATATTACTCAGCCCTTTAGCTGCCAAACTGTAAAAGTCCATTACGCTACTGAAAGGAATATACAAATTATCCCCTGGCACTTTAGGCAGGAGTTTTACATGTACGCTGTTATTCTATCAGCCAGCTAGCTGCACGATTCTATTAAGGAGTAAGTGAGAAAATTATATTGCCTGCAAACTAATTGTACAAAAGACTCTGAAATAAGTAATCAGAGCCCAGTTCTTTCTGAAAACCAGCCAGGAGATACTATAAATCGCTCGATCTCTCTTGTCAGCCCAGTTTAAAGACCCAGAGATGCCATGTTGATTTTGTTCACTATAACACAACTTCCTCTCCAGCTGTTGACAGGACTGGGCAAACTCAGCTTATACTCTTCCTAGCTGTTCTTTTTCAGCCTCTAGCATCTTGAAGTAAGCAAGGAATTGGTGGAGTTTCTGTCTGGATCTTCCTCTGAAATAAAATGCAGATCTGAGTATCTTGAACGGAAATTCATACCTAGAAGTAGATAAGAAATTATGAGAGCTCTAATGACCTGGAATGTGCAGTAAATTCAGGTTTTTAACAAAAATAAATCCACTAATACTTGGAGTGCTAGGTAAAACTCATTTTAAGTATGATATAGACACCCACTGCATCTACATGTAAAGGCAAAATTTTAGATGCTTGAACTCTTACTGCAGTCTAGCCATATTCTAAAATGCTGGATCACTTTAGGGGAACCAGCTATGGTCATTGGTAAGATGTGGATCTTTGCTTCTGTTCTGTAACTCTGCTGAACTCATTGGAGGAATTCTCTGCAGCATCTTCAAAGTTCATTTTCCAACACCAAAAATGAAAATTGAGCATCTGCTGTAAAATACAATACATTAAAGAAAAGCAGCCTAAATTGAAAGGAGATTTCCCCTCTAAGGTAATTACTGGAATCCAAGTGACTAGAATAATAGCTCCTTTTAGCATTTTCTAGGTGTCTAGAATTTGCAGGAAAAGTAAGTTACGCTGTACCTGCTGCAGACTGTTGCATTGTTTGCACAAATATGAAATATCAGGGTATGGATTAGGAGTGTCTGTATAATGAAATGAGCAATCTTGCATTTATCTTTCTGTTTCTGAATGCTGCTTTTTAGTGTTGGCATCTTTACCTTTGTATCTTTGGACAGGGGCTCTTGCTGTAGTGGGAATGTTCCACCTGCCTTGGTAGAGAGCTTTGCTGCATGAAGTTCTCTATTACAATGTTGATCTTGTTTTTGATCAAAATCATTTCTGACCTTGTGCAAAGGTATCTTTGATCATGTGCAAAGCATTTCTGATTCCCTGTTTCTTTTTCTTAATAGGGATGGTAATACATTTATTACTGTAGTATAATGAAGTTCATTAGATACAATTTGTAAAAGGCTTTGAAGGTCTTCCTGTGTAGTGGTTGAGCCTTTCTAAGAATGCCTTGTTAGAATGAGAGGATAATGTGAATCCTTTTTCAAGTTTTCCCTTGCCATCATTTCTACCTGTCCTTCCAAAAGTGTTATTTCCTAACTTTTCTAATGTGTGTAGGAAGGACATTTCGCAGGAACTGTTGTGCTGAATTCCCTACCCACCATATCCTTCAGTTTCTTTAATAGCTTTCTCCACAGCAGCCAAGAAAGAGGGAAAGGACTAAACTGGTTTGACTTTTGTCAACGAGAGCTCAGACATAGCAAGATCTGTTTTACTCAACAGCATTGGTAACTCACCTCATGCAGCAATGGTCAGGAGGAAGAAAGCCTGCAAAGGCCTGAAAAGGTTGTGCCAAATGTGCTGGTTATGCTGGCAGAGTACACATTGTGCCATGCAGACCTCCTTTATCATAAATACTTTACCAATTTTCAATAGATGTAAGTGGTTTAAGTATTACTTCCTGTTGAATTAGCAATTGCTGAGCATTTGAGTCTTTGTGCAATCCTGCAATCCACTAATGTGATATTTAATGAGGAGACATCAGTCTGGAGAAAGGTAGTCAATATAAATCAGTGTTTACAAAGTGTGATTAACTCTGAAATATTTCATCAATGCTGTGGTCCCAGGCAGACTCTATGCTAATTATTAGAACCTGTGCATGTTTCAGGGGACTTCGATGGACCCTGAGTGCAGCAAACATGGAGCAGCAAAATTGCGATTATGCTCGGACTGTCTCTGATGACAATTTATGCATTTGGTGTGATGACCTCTTCCTTCCCAAGAGGGCAATAAACAGAATGCATTTTCATTAAGGCACTAATGCACTTAATCACAGGGGAAAAGGGTTAGAAAATAAAGAAATACCTTTAAAGCAAGATGTGACAGACTGATGGGGAAGATACTTTATTTAAAAGTCAGTTTCCTGGTGTAACTTCCGACTGCTGCAAAGTCTGTCATTCTGGATGTAGTCATGGGCAATAGGATGCGTGGCTGGGCAGATGAGTAAGCTGAGCTAAGCTGTTTTATGAAAGGTGCTAGGGCAAAAGAGAACAGATGTTCCCCCATTTGGGCTTGGATACTCAAAGATATGATTTTAAAACATGCAGAGAAAACTACTCATAGGTATTTTGCTTATTCTTTTACAAGCTTTTATTTTCTTATTTTTGAGGAGAAATAGCAGGTACTAAGCAGTAACAAAAAAAAAGAAGAGACTGCTTTGCCCAGGGGGCTCACATTTAAGGACCTAGCCTGTTGTAGGCCTTAAGCAGGGGAGTTGGAAGAAGCAGAGGCAAAGGCAAGCATCTCTTTGAGTTTTTGTTATTCTGACAGCTTGGCAGGAATGATCCTGTTCCTGATGCCTCTTAGTACAAGAACTTGGTCTAAACTACAGAGGGAAGGGGAGATGTCCTGGAGCAGAGAACTGTCCTGGCAGCTGTAGAACGTTCTAGATGTGGTGGTAACAGTCCCAGCTGTAGTGGAAGAAGAAGGGTGAAACTCTGATATAGTTGATTGTGCAGTAAAGCAGTCCTCCTTTTGTATTTTAGGCTAAGAGAGACTAATGAGATGGGCTAAAAGGGAAAATGAACAGTGCTCAGAGAAGGAGCCTGAGCGTGTGGCTTGGTACAGAAAATAAATGACAAAATTTCTTTCTTCTACCATATTTGGAGTGAGACACAGACTCATATTAATTGTGGTTTTGTGTATATTTCTTTCATATAGATGTCTAAATGAAAAAAAAAAGAATGAAAAAATTTCATCTTTTAACTCAGCTATTTATTTTTACTTGAAAGTTTCCTTTCTGTAGCACTGCTTACTCTTGATCTATTCCAAAATGAAATACAACAGCAATTACATGAGTACCTTTGTATATCAGTTGTGTTGGTTAGTCAGTGACTCTGAACACCTCTTCCCCTGTCTGTTCCGTCACAGGTAACATAGAGTACAGCTGCCCAGCAACGAATGAATGTGAAATCACAAAGCGCAGACGCAAGTCCTGCCAAGCCTGCCGCTTCATGAAGTGTCTAAAAGTTGGCATGCTGAAAGAAGGTAAGACTGACCACCTCAGTATGTATCTCTCTGCAAACACTTGCTACAACTGTAGGGCAATCAGGAAAGAAGAGAGACTGGTGAGTGTTCTAATCAGCTAGTGCAAAGGCCATTTTCATGTATACTTGCTCTTTCTGACATCTGTTTCTAAGCTTCTAGTCATGCTTTATCCACATAGAGTTCATCATCTTGTGTAGTACAGCAAAATGTACCTCAGCATTCCATCTCCTTCAGTAAGTAACTGATAGAATAACGATCAGAATTCCCAAAGATTCCTTTCCTCCATTCCTTATCCACTATTACTCTGTCCCAGTTCTGACAGGAAACCGAAACACACACTGTGCCTTCCTTTCCCTGCTTTTATTCAGTCTTCATTCCATCAGTACAAATGAAAGGGTTACTTCTAAATTAAACAAGTATAAATGTTGAGTGTGTGTACTGAAGTTACTGTAACTACACTGGAGCAAATTATGGTGTGCAGAAGAGGAGAATCCACCCCCCCCCTTTTTTTTTCTGAAAGCCTCTGAGAACCCCTGCTCCTACCTGTAAGTATATATTGAATGTTTTAATTCATCAGTTACATTTTGAAGATACTAAACATAAGAAGATGTTCTCAAAAAATGGTGCTGTCTTACCTGGAACCTGCTTTATCTATGTTAGACAAAGAGGTGATTCCTTAAATCTTGCTTGCCTGCTGTGCACTTATATTGCTGTTAATGTATATGCAGTAATACACTTCCAAGTGCATGTATTATATGCATTATTATTGTAGAGCATTGTCACCGCCAAGAAAGATGCCATGGACTTCTGAACTAGATAAACATTTAAAATAAAATCAGTGTAATGTTCTGTAAGTATGGTATCCAGTAGAGAGTACTTGTATTAAGCAACCACTTTAAAACAATACTATGCAATTTTGCTTTGTCAGTGCTTGAAAACTCAGCTTTAATAGCTAGCTTATTTTTGCAATGGTTTGATGGTAATGTAAAACAGGTTAAGTATACAGCTACCAGGGTAAAATCCAAGAAACAACATAGACCGGTGGAGAGAGAATGGGCAAATTAGGCCTATCACGCACCTACAGACATATTCTTATTGGATTATACTTACTAAGAATAAACCTTGTTCTGTGCAACTGCTTTGGCAGATGCTATGATCCTGTGAGCCAAATCCTGCTGTCCTTAGTCTTACTTGAGCAAAATTCCTGTCAGATTCGATGGAGATTTTGCCTCAGTAAGAACGGCAGGATTTGACCCTCTCTTCAGTGGTGATGGCAGAGTTCTTACTTGCCAAAATCCTCATACAACTGACCACTAGGAGCAGTTACTTGATACGATGCTTAGATAAACCGTAGAAAGAAAGGGGTGACTGAGTATGGCACCTTTTGAAAGAGACTGTGCTTCTTATCATCTTTTTCTAGTAAGTTAAGACCCTGTATCACTAGTAATCTCTTATACAGATATATTAAGCAACTTCTTTGAAAATGAAGCAGTGCTACCAGAGCTCACGCAGGTGAACTGATTTAATCATTTTCTCTAAATTTTGAGGGCACTGTTGGGCATCCATTAACATATATATTTTTAAAAATCTAGACTGTATGCAGCTTCTGGGACTGCAAGAGGAAGTTAAGTGTCTCTTTTACAAATGAGTAATTATCTCAGCAGATTTGTGTGCAGATTTACTATGTTTCTGCATACAGTTTTGTTAACTGAGATAATTTAGTTAGACAATACAGATGTATGTATTGACGTGAGTCACATTTTTTTGTTTGAATGTTCATTGTCTATGAATTCAAATCAATCCCACAAGTTTTCTTAATAAGAATTGCACAAATTTTCTACTCCAAATGTACATACCTTTTTCTGGATGTTATACAATGGTAAAAATAACTAATTGCTTTGAAAAGGCAGTATTGTTTATCTACTACCTAATATAACAACCTACAAGAACCTGTAAGGGCATTTTATTTTCTTTCTGCCTTTAGTGGCCACTTTTTAAACCATACTGATTCACAATGCATTTGTAGGATTGCTTTTGTAGTAAAGATTTTTTTTTTCTTGTTGGAAGGTAGTTTTGGAGCTGAATGTTGTTGTTTTTACAAATAGGAAAGTCTGGAGATGACTTTTTGACTTGGACCACATCCTTTATGTACAGAAAGATAAAATACTGACTTCTTTCATGTGTAAAGTGGTATAAATTTATTGATTAGCATGGACTTAAAATAAGCTGAAATTATTCTTGCTGTATCTCAAGTGTTTCTTTATGTACAGACAAGTATTTCAGTCCCATGCAGCATGTCAGAGATCACGCTGCAGTAAATCTATTCAAATGTAAACCTGTTCAATTCAATTACCAGTTTATAATAAAATTTGCTGCTGCAGCCTCCACGTTTGTCACAGCAGTCTCTACATGCTGATGGCACAGCATGCCTGGAAATTGACAGCCTAAATCTATTTACAAAAAAAATTTAGTTGCAGACCTGAAATAAAATCAAGTTTAAGCAGCTTTGAGAGGAGCATCACATTCCTTACAAGAACAGCACATCTGCCAGGGTGCATCTTCTCCAGAAATCTTACCTTGTTTGTGGGGAGTTTTCTTGTAGAAATTTTCAATAACAAACAATTTTTAAGTGTAATCCAAAGTGGAACAACTATCAGGCATTGTGCTTCCCTTCACATTTGAAACTACTTTATAACGTTGTCATTTTGTGAATTGTCATATAAATTTCATGATAGAAATCAGAGTGTCTGGAAAAAGACTATGAGTTTGAGCTTGGCTTCTAGGGCAAGGTCCAAAAACCACTTAGAGCAAACGTATAGAATGGTTTCCTTTATGACATCTGCATGTTGAATCATTTATGTGACAAGATAATGGTGTTTTTCGTCAAGCATCCAGTGTTTCTGTGGGAGACCCGGTGTTAGGGTTGTGGGGCTGTGTTCTGGGGTCAAATCCTGGGTGGGAATTCAATTTCTGTTCACAGCGAATACAAGGTGGAGTAAGGATTTTTTGTATGTATTCTTGTGGATGTTGGTGGGGCCTAACCAGCAGCAGCTAGAACAAGATTCTTAATAATTTGTAAGTTGTGGGCCAGAAGGCAGAGAGGGAATGCTAAAGCAATGCCGTGCTGGGCTGGGCTGCAGTGGCATTGAGGTCCTGGCTCCTGGCTGCATCTTCTGTTGAGTATCACAAGAAAGTTTGTACAGACTGATCTGGAGGAGCTCGTCATTTTGGTTTAGTCCATGGACTGCTACTTGAAAACATGTCTGGGTCTATGGATAGGTTTTGAGTATGTTATCCTTCATACTGTAGCATTCAGCAGAGCCTGATGAGCTTTTAGGCACAGGACAAATATGAGGGTGTTGTGTTTTCATTTACTTTTCTAGGTAATGGTTATTGGCAGCAAAGGAGAATACATTTCACTCAAAAAAGAAAACTTACATTCTTCTATTTTTTATTTTGTGTGTCAGTGTAACGAAAAATCAGATTTTTAAGTATCACAATTGATTCTTCTACCAAAATACAGTTTCTTTGACTGCACTTATATTTTGGTGGATTGTCTCAGATTCATGAGAAGAGACGAAACAACATTAACAATTCTTGTATAGTCTAGGGAGAAACTTTTCAAATGTATACCTTGAGATTTCTTGAAATAATATTGCAATTGCTAAAAGGGTGCAGGGAGACATGTACAACAATTTGCCCTTTTTAGAAATGATCACTTTTAAGACATTCCGTAGCGTTCAGTTCTGTTAGCTTATAATCTGTTTTTTAAGTTTGGCCTTTCAAACTCTTTAGAACCCAGTGATTAGTTTGCTTCAGGTGGTAGAATTAAATCTATGTTAATATGCAAGATTGGGTATTTTTGGCTATTTCCCTTTTTATACAGCTAGTTGGACTGAGAAAAAGGGCTTGATTTTTTTTCTTTTCTAAGAAGAAAAATTGGATGTAAAACTGTATAAGATGGTATGGGAAATCTTGAGTAGATATTTGACTTTTTTTAATCTCTCTATTGCTAGGTGATCTGAGTAGAATTCAAATTTTAGTCTTTAATTAGTACTATATGCCTATTAATATTTGTGGGACTGTTTACTAGTATGTGTTTGTGATAGATGATATTATTCCAAGTTTATGATGTCTTATTCTGAAGAGCTTCCCATGTGACATAATTCCGATGGAGTAATTATTCCAAAACAAAATTACTTTTTGTTTCAGATGCAGCATTTGTATAAATGTTTTTTCAAGAGATTATTCCATATGTTTTCATTTTCTCCATAGAGGCAAAGCCATAACCTCAGTTTTACCTGTCCCTGTATTGCAGGGAGGTTAAAAACTGCAGTTCAGAGGGGAATCGTGTGAGTAGCACTAATGCAACTTTTAGACTGTGTGGAACATTGTATCCTGTTTTGGCTCTCGCAGTTCTGTGCAGTACTACTTTGTATTTTTACCAGGACTGTTGACCAAAACATCTCCTATGTATCTCTCATTTCTGGTATTTGGGTGTTTTCAGAATTTGTTACAGACTGTGTGCAGTGGACTGATCTGCATTGCTTGTTATTTCAGAAAGTCTTAGTTCCTAAATGGGTGATACACGGAAACAAGTCTAAGTTTATATGAAAAGTAAAGTATACTACAATAAAATGGCATGGGTTGCTTCATGTAAGTATGCTTGTATTTTCCTTAGGAATGGATGGCCTTTACGAAATTATCATCAGTCACTTTGTACCCAGTTAGAATGGACAGAGAAACAAGATTCCAGCTTAATTAGTCCTGCTATTGGAAATGAGATGCCAGATCCTCACCAAGTATTAGTGGACGCTCTTGGAGCTGTGTTAGATTGCTGCTCATTTGGCAGGTTTAGCAATCTGTGCTGTGGGGAAATCAGCAATATACCTTTTTGTGTCTGTGAATCTTCACAGTTGTTCATACATGAGCCATCATTTAGGCTCTAAAAATGAACAGAAACTCTCTGAGCTCTTCATCTGGCAGTGCTGACTTGATGTGTAACCCTTCCCATCATAGCAGTGCAGTTTGCATGTTGTACTTGCACTGCTCGAGGAGTAGCCCTTAACACTTCTCGTTGATTAGTTTGCTTGGGTTTTTTGAGAATTCGTAAAGGCCCTCAAAGAGACCTCAGCATCCCTAGCAAAATGGTAAGGCAGTAGTTAGAATCTGCCTTGTAAAGAAATTTGGGGCTTTTAAGGGTTTTCCTTCAGCTGTGATCTGAATAAAAGCAATTATTGACAGTTCTAAAAATGCTTGAACATTTTAGGTGGTCATGTAATGAACCAGAAGATAATTACACATGAGCGACACTTTTTCTTAACATGCTAAAACTGGAGGTCTCTAAAAATATTTTTGCTTCACACTTCAAGAGATTTCATTAATTAAAATGTAAGAATACATGTTAAAAAGAGCTATGTGTATTTTAAAGCATAAGTTACTGAGTTTGTTATGGAAAGATTACCATATGAATATCTTTGGCTTGTGTTAAGCAGCAGATCGGATTAAATTATCGTATTGATCCTTTCTGGCTTTGACAGTCTATGAAAATGAATCCAATACAGCAAGGAGAACAGGCAGCTTGAGTTTAGTCTTATGTAAAGAGATGCGTGATATGCAGAGGAGCAGATTAATGGATTCTCTCTCAAAATAATAAATAAAACCAAGCAATCTTCTTTATGACTAAAATTGTGTTATCACCTATGTTTTGAGGGTAGTGAAAAAGCCTGCTTAATAGGATTCCTTCTAACAACATCTCTTTTGAGAAGACCTGTGCATAAGACATTGCCAAGGTAAATTTCTCTCACAAGTCTAATACCATTACTCTGCCAAGACGAAAGCAGAAATTATTGTGGACGAAGTTTTAGTTTCTTCTGCCTTCAGAAATTAGAACAAAGGAAAGGAGAAAGCATTAATGGTATTCAAAGAAAATATTTCTGTGCAGGATGACAGTTAATAGAGCAGCAGTGACCTCAGTGATATTTCTTATGCTCTCTATCGTAATATTACACTTAAGGAGCTCCTCCATTAATGCAGGATATTAAACAAACCTCTTGTGTTATAACATCAGGAGATAACATAGTGTGTCTTCTTTTGATGTCTCTTCCAAATATCAGCTCTCTTCTATGTTTCAATGTATTATGACGGCGTTTGGTTTCTAGTAGCGATATTTTTTTGAACTGTTACTTTTCTATTCCATCCTTTCCCCCTTTCTTCCCTTCCTTCCCCATTCACCCATTCCCCCTTTTTCTTCCTCCCTTTTATTTCTCTTTCCTTCACTTTCATTTCTTCCTTTCCCCTTTTTCTTTCCCCGTTCCCCTTTGCACTCCCTTTCTTTCCTTCAACATGTGCTTGGTTTAATATATACTGGGACCTGTTAGAATCTCCTTGGAAACAACAGAAGCTAATCTCTAAGTGTTGTTGGTGTTCGTAAGTAGGCTTCTTTGCTCCTAACCAAAATGTGACCTGATAGTCCAGTTCACACATTAGAACTGACAGCCCAATTTGTCTGCCCTAAAACGCAGCTCATGACTATCCACTCCCTGTAACTGACGAGGAAGGACAAATTATTCAACTGCAGGTTAGTGTTTATAGTGAGCTCAAGCAACTAGCTTTTCTATTCATCCACTAGAAAAGTACCCCAGGAAAAGCAAATATTGGAGATACGGATATTCTTCCCGAGTTTAGAAATCACACCAAAGCACCTACAGCTCCCACCAAGTGTCAGCCTCCTGGGAAGTTTTCATGGTGCTTGTGTTGCAGCATTGTTCCACTCCAGTTTGTGTTGTCCCTGAGTATTTTGGGGAATAAAACAGAGACATCCCAGAAATTCACTGGACTTGCTTTTTAAACAAAATTTCTCTCCTTCTAGATACAATTTTTTTTTTACAATTGACCCTTTATACAAATGCTCCACTTTCATAAAAGAGGAGGTATGAAGTGAATGTGGAGAAAACAGAATTGTTTATAAGTCTGAGTTTGAGAACTACTTATGTTTCTTAGCTTCACACAGATCTATAAATGGGGAGGTTTTTGTGTTAGCATTTGCAAATCTGAGGTCAGAGCTCTTTGCTGGCTCACTCACCAGCAGCTTCTTTGAGATTAGATGTTAAGTTTGGGTCTGCTTACACAATCATTGCTGCTGAGAATCCCAGTGGCAGCAGTTGTTTGCAGGGTCAGACAAGCGAAGAATGCTTTCAACCTAAAGTTACTTTGTACTTTCGTTATTGAAAATAATGAGTTTGAAAGATTTTGAATAGGATTAAATTTTACAGTCATTTTCTTAGTGCATATGCCTTACATATTACTTGCTCAGAATTGGAAGGAATAGGTTCTGCAGATTCATGAGTCTACTTAAATTGGAATACTATTAAAAATTAATCACTTTGTACTAATATTATCTCATCATAATCTGAGGTGGTTAACTGCACGTCCTCATTTGTCATGTTTCTTCTTTTGATCCTAAAATAAGGAAGCAGTATTTTCCTGATTTTTTAGAAAGTATTCAATTTTTTGAAAAAGATGTTCATTGGATTTAGCCCCTATGAACATTTGCTTATGCACTGGAAGTATAGTGACAGCAATATAAGTGGTAAGGGTGGGTAGAGACAAGTCTGAAGGATGCAGGGCTTTTCCTGTGATCTCACAGACAAATAGCTGCCTTCCATTCTTGGTCTCTGCCACCCATAGACACATACATCAATGTGGCACTGCCATTTATTGCAGAGCACTTGAATTCTTGTATGTGGGTCCTGCCCTATATTAAATAGGAGTCATTTTGTAAAGAGTAACATTAATGTAATTTGTGTTCTTCGCTTTTCTCTGTTTCTGCTGGGCAGATACTTGTACATCCCCTGCTTGGGTGGAATAGGTGTAGCATCTCTGGTGGAGGCGCATTTAAGGGTAATGCATTTCCATATCTCTAAAGTGCCACTTTGGAGTCAGCCTTTCTGTAATTTACTCAGCCCTTGCTTGGGCAGCACTCACATATCCTCACTAAGAGTCTTGGTGGATAAAATCTTTGTAGCAGCAACAGAATGTATGGTAGGATTATTTGGGGTGAAGGGCTGAAATGATACAGGTGCTGGTAATTAGAATCCATGTGGCAGGTGTACAGGCAGACTTCTGCTGCTTGGGATGGATTGGCACTGAAAAGCTTGGAGGCTGAGGAACTCTCTTGGCCTCTTCACTCAGTCAAAGCAATGAATATGTTGAAAAGCAAGAAAATTTCTAGGGGCAGTTGTTACCTCTGACCTCATATAGTGCTATCCCTCAAATCTAAATCTCTGCTGTCCTACCAAAAAAAAAAAGTTAGAATCAACATGGGTTTTGAGATATTAATGTAACTAAGCCACAGTTTTCTCTCTGACCAGTCATTGCCCTTTTATAAGCTGAGGTGTTTCTGCAGGTGGTTAGCCTTTGCCAGTCCTACTCACTGAGTCACTGGAATATGAAGTTCGAATATTATTTCATTTGGTGTTTGTAATGTAGCTTTTGTGGTTGAAAGTCAGCAGCCTGAAATCTGAAATTAATGTGATCCTCTACAATGAATTGTCCTTTTGTCAGCTTTTGCCATGCTTACCAGCTATTCTAGTAATACATCTCATCTAACCAGTTTTTTCTTTTTTCTTTTCTTTCTTTTTCTTTTCTTAGGGAATTTATATGACAGAAAAGGGAAACTATGAGGGGAGTCTGTTGTGCTCACAATAGTTGCTTAATATAGCTATTAGTCTTTATAAATTAAAAACAGCTTTATTTTAAGCCTCAATAGACTTTTATTAGATTAATGATTCTGGAGCAAGCCAAACACAGCTATGTTAAATATATACACATACTGAATAATATCAGTATTTTCCTTTTTGCTCTTTATTGTTCCAACAAAGCTAGTATGTGTATCTGTTTTTCTCTTAAGCATCTGGTTTAGGTCTCAGGATCCTCAGGTATAAGATGAGAAGTCAATTTGATTTACAGTTTTAGTGTAGTAGATCCGAAATCAACATTCCATACAACTTGCTTGCATAGGGTCTTACTGGAGTCCATGTTAAAACAGTTAATTATTGAAATATTTAATTTAGAAAAATTGAAACACTTTCTGAAAGAAAGTCTGCGTGCTACTGTCCCTTAATCAGCTTAACTTCAGTCTGTGCCCTTAGTGGCAGAATTGTTGGTGTGCTGTAAATGTTTATCAGCAAAACTCCTTGACTAGCAAGAGAGAATATTGGTGACTTGCTACATGCTGAGCACATACAAACCCTAGGAAAAAACAAGTAGTACAAGACCATCATCCTCATCTTTTGTCTCCTCCTCTTTCCCTCTTCAGCCAAGCGTTAGTCCATACAGTGCTGTTCTTGTCATTTTTAGTCAGCAATGTAAAAATTCACCAGTACCCTATGTCTCTAGTACTCCCTTTCAGTCCTGTGGGTGCTGACTGAAGACGAGCCATGTCTTCTGTTCTGATCTGAATCAATCAACAGATCAGTCTTGTATCATTTGTTCAGCGCTTGTACAGCCACGTGTTGCTTTTCATGACAGTCTGCCAGATTGTGTTTACAATGGTCTCCAGGGTCTGCAGTTCCTATGCTCTCTCTCATGTTCATATTTTCTGTAGTTCAGTCAAAACTTTAGAAATGGGCACCTTACGTTTCATTAGATGGTCAATCTCATGTTTCAGCGGTTAATATTTGGGAAGAGGAACTTGTTTTAAGACACCAGAATGATTCCATTTCTGGGTATGAAGTGGTATCAGTTACGGTAAGATGACTTAAGAGATGGCATAAATACACTTTGGATCTGGATTGAGGGTACCTACCTGCCTGTTACTATTGAAGTGTTGAGGTCTTGCTCTGAACTGATTTTTCAGGTCACAAGCCTCTTGCTGGTTTCCCTGTCAAACTTTTAATGAAAACTCTTAAGTTTCCAGTTCGAAGACAGAATAGACTGCTAAATAGCAAAATAAAGGAAAATCAACGTTAAAAAAAATTACTTAAAAAGCAGCAATCTGTTTTAT
This sequence comes from Daphoenositta chrysoptera, assembly GCA_013397915.1. Taxonomy (NCBI): domain Eukaryota; kingdom Metazoa; phylum Chordata; class Aves; order Passeriformes; genus Daphoenositta; species Daphoenositta chrysoptera. The sequence goes on from VZRO01003478.1 coordinate 627,878, forward strand.
AATACCAATTTAAATGTATTGCTGTTGTGAATTCTTGTTTAAAGATGTATTAGAAAAGTTTTTGTGAAGTTATAACTCAGGTGAAGAATTGGGCTGAGATAATAAGGGACTGAATAGGCTCTTCCTTCTCAACAGCCCTCAAGAACAGCACCCAAAATACAAGTCTCTGACTGTATTTCAGACAAAAAGAAGCTGGAACACCTCTTGAGTCTGGTGTGCACAGCCATAGTCTTCGCTGGTCTTCCATCTGCTGGAGTGTGCCATGTGCTCCATTGCTTGATCCTGTGTGAGATGCAGAGGGATGCAGTAATTGGAGAACAAAGCCACAGAGTAGCTAAGAAGGCATAAGATTCTTCTCTTTTCTCTTTTTATCTTCTCTCATTTTCATGACTTTCTATTAATTTTCCTCTTCCAAACCACGATTGTGTCAGAAGAATGCTGATGAGAAAATAGTTGCTGCGAGCACATATCCTTCAGGCAGTGTTTTTTCTGGCCAGGTGGGAGAGAGAATCGTTAATTTATTGAGGTTCTTGTTAGCTGACTCACTGTTTCGTGAGGACTAGTCAGGCTGAATGACTGTATTTCCTTCTGGGCATCCTGGTATTGCTGGAGATATCCATCCTGACAAGATGCTTCAGCTCATCTCCAATTAAAATACTAGTTATGGAAGTATTCTTAAACACAGCTGATTAATGAAGTTAGGAAAAACATTTGAATGCAGAGTGTTAAGGCTTCCAACACTGAGTTCCTCTCTAGGGAGGTGTGTGCAATGAGAAGGCATTTGGAATGTTAGCAATCCATCTGATTTTGTTCCCATTTTTTTTCTCTAATTTCCTGCCTTTTTTAATGCTGGGTAGCTGAAATGAGTACTCTTTCCCTCCTCTTCAGCGTTCCCTCCCCCTTTATGGAATAGCCCATGACACGTGCCTGTAAAGTGGCTTCTTGGGAATTTGCAAGTCTTTGAATGTGTTATCTGATTAAAGGGATGTATGTGTCTTTAATTCTCGTCTGCAGTTTCACCTCTGACCCCATCTGTTAAAGTGGAAAGGAGCTGAGAGTCAGCAAAGTCCCAGATTCAACCCAGATAACCTGCAGTCTGCACATTTGAATGCTTTAACTCCTTGGTTGCCCCTGAAAATTACATACTTAATTAAGTGACAGGTTTCATAAGAAAACGTGGTGGGTCTGATATGAGGCAGGTGAATTGTTTATTTTGTTGATATGCTTAAGGTAGGATAATTTAGTCCTGGCTTCACCTTTTCTTTTAAAGAAGAAATGAACATGCAGGGGTGTGACATAAACATGTATAAGATCTTGTTTGTGCATGTGTAATTTCATTTATTTATTATTTTAATAGACCACTTTCTGGCGTACAGAACAGAAGTGAAAATTCAGATCCCCATTTTTATTGCATATACTTCCTTTTGGAAAAGGAAGCTGAATTATGTGGTTGGAAATGATGTTGCAGTTTTGGATGGGATTTTTAAATACCCCTGAATAAGGCAATAGAAATAACGTCATCAAAAGATTGAAGTAGATGACATGAGGGTCACTTACATTGTATTTTGCTAATATTGTGCTTTTTTGCAGAACAATGTGATTGTGGCATTTTCTGTGCTTTACAGATAGATATCATAAGTGATAAGAATATCCCAATATGTTTGGACCTGTGGGTGTTTTGATTTTTCCTCTGGTCATTTTCTTTTCTAGCTTTCAAATGCTCTTAAAACTGAAAGAATTTTCAGTATCCCAGATCCATCCCTGTTCTCTGAAAGCTAGAGCCAAATTCTTCCCCCACTTACATCTGTTCAACTCTGGTGGTTTCACTTATGCTATGTGGCTGTAACAATGCAGAATTTGTCCTAATCTGCCCTTTCTTTTTCGATGGAGAATGTGCACGTGCAAAGCGTACGTGAACACAGTAAGTCGAACTGCAAACAGAAAAAATGTATGTATTTTGTGTGTGTGTGTGTGTACACACAAATAGATAAACAGCACACAGATAGGTTTGATAGTATATCTACTGTACATAATATTGTAAATGGTATCTTGCTGTGCTGGAATCTAGGCAATATGAGTTCAGTACTAAAGTGTTCAAGTTGCACCTGAGCTAGCTGGAGCCTGCCAGCCTCTGCAAGCCCACTGAGAGCATCTGTCTCGCCACCACCTTGCTCACGCTGTGTCCTCTGCAGGCTCTCCGATTCTTCCGACTATGAGCATAAATCATCCACCTGTCAGGAGCTCGAGCTGCCTGGATTATGCAATGCCTGCCTTCATTTGGAGATGGTGTGAGCAGAAGATTGCGGCAAATGGTTTGCATTCATTTTAATGCCGCTCCTGCATCTCTTCAGCTTTAATGAGGGTTCAGGGTGGTGACGACTCCCTGAGACAATGAAAGTCCTAGAGACCCAAGCTTTCTTTGTATGTTTGTATGTCCTAGTTTAGATTTTTTTTGTTGTTGTTGGCTTTTTTCCCCCTCCGTTTTATTTCACCCCCCCGCCAAAGAAATGAATGGCTTGAAAATCGAGGCAGAGAACTGGTATTGCACAAAGCCAGCTGTCCATAGTGCTCTGCATTTTGGCCTTGTAATACTTCCCTCCAGCTGAGCAATGAAGAATTTAAAAATCAGTCATGTTTAATGTTGATTGTCCATTTGTCCTGTCTAAAGCTGCATAATGCCTACTTGCCTTCACTTAAATATATAGAAATCTTACCTTTGCATTTTATTCAGCTAGAGGTGTATTGAGTTACATGATCAAGGGTGGCATACCATGTTGTATTCCAAATTTAAAATACAGATCCTCTATATTAAGGTATTGTTGTATTAACAAAAAAAAATGTTGACTTTCAGTAAAATTGTCTTATTTCAGCTTGGTAGACCTGAATTAATTCCTTATTCACTGATAATTTTTATCATGAATTATAGACAGAATAAATATTAGTATTTATTCATGTGTGTAAACAGAAGGAAAAAACCTGGAGGTTGGGAGACAAAAGCAGAGAAGTCCTTTCAAAGGCAAATGTTGAAGGTGGTGAAGGGGTGAAGAGAATTTGTGCCTTCACACCTGTAGTATCTGTCTGCCCCTAACCTCAAACAAATCCCACCAGATTCTTGCAGGTACAGCCTTTAGTCTGTAGGCTTATGTGATTGTCAACCTTTTGTTCTTTTTCGGCCTGAAAAACATGTGGTAGTAGTAATAGTAAAATACTTAATTTTGATACTCTTCAGTAGTTAGCAGGGCAAGTCCACGTTTAGTATCCTCGTGTTACAGGTTTAATGTTTTTTGCACATATTTAAGGAAACAAACATGTTTAATACTTTTGAAACACCTTGGGCTTGTGCAATGTGTTTTTTCTGCAGTGAATGTGTCATGAGCTTGTCAACAACTTTTTCAGAGAATATTTATTTTACATTTTAGAAAATACCTGTGATGTGTAGGCAGTAATGTCCCCATTTTACAATATTAAACCTCGGACAAAGAGAGCAAGAGTTGCTTAGTAGAAATCACATGTGGTGTTAGAGGCACAGCTAGAAGTGGAACTTCTGCTCCGAGGTTAATGTGTCATTCAGCCTGGGACTTCAAAGTCCAGCTGTGTCCACCCCTTTCTCACCCAGTTACTGAAAGAGAGAAAGGTTTATTACTTGTTCATTTGGGGTTTTACATTTCTCTTTATAACACTTCCCTTCACTTGTGAGCTCCTCAGTCAGCTACTGGTGAAAAGAATCTTAAAAGTGAAGTCAAATTAAGGGCAGCTTTTGTCAACAGGGAAAATAAAGTGCTCTATTTCAGTGCACCTGTATATTTCCCGTTGATATTAGTAGAAGGTGCTTAGACACATGGAAAGTAATCTGTGTTGCCAAAATATTCAAATTTTTCTCTTGATGAAAATTTTCCCAGCTGACAAGTAGCACGAGTGGCAGCTGAACATGGAATACACAGTGTGTGGAATGTGCACTCCTGAATTGCAGCAGTACTGGGAAGCTCTGCCTGTGTCTACGTTCTGCCGCCTTGGTCTGAAAGCCAGGGAATTTCATGCAACCTGGTCATACTTAACTAGGACCACACAGAGCAAAGGAGGTTTTTTAATAGGCTGTTTGGGGAAGAGTGGAGACCCTAGCGTGTGTAGACTTTGAGATCTTTACTGTGAGCCTTATTTCCTTCTGGTTGCAAGCTACCCTTCCATGCCATTCCCTCCCCCCTCCAGTTTTAATTTGATGGAAAGCCAGCAGTACTGCAGTTTTATGCAAAGCCTCCACTGAACTCAAAAAAGATTATTATTTCTCACTTTGTCTCTAATGATAACTTTAAAATTTTATGCATCAGAACGCAGGATTATCTGAAGACACAAATGCAACACAACACTGACAAAATCAGATGAAAAATCTCACTCTTTTAGCTATGAAGAAATTAGATTTATCATCAGAAAAGCATTCTCTTTTCATTTTCTGAAAGGTGCTTTTTGACAGACCCTTTGCAGTGGACGTCATGCTCACAAAACATGCTGTCACAGGGCTATTTGAATATGGTGACAGGCTCATTATCATGTTGAAGACAACTGACAACACTGCAGACTAGAAATGGACAGGCTTGCCAATCAGCTGTTGAAAGGATTGCAGTTGAAATAGAGGTTTTTTTTGTTCTGAGAACAGTAGTACAAATTGACTACATTAATTCTTTTTATTATGGTTGCATACACTGTAGTTAAGGGTCCGTCACTGTTTCCATTATAAATCCCTGTTTTCAAGGGTTTATTAGTAGACCATAAAAAATGGTTCCTGTTGAAATTTTGCATTAAAAATATATATTACCCTATCAGAACAAAATTTCTGTGGTAACTGTGTGGAGGAGGGAGGGCAGAGAAAGAGGGATTGACTGATTTTAGCTGAAAATTGCATAAAGCTGAATGCATTATTATTTTTATAGAATCTTAGATGTCCAAGAGTTTTATAGACAGGCTTGTGCCTCGGGAGTTTACAATTTCAGGATGCAGTGCTGCCAACACTTATTATGGGATGGGATTTTCCTGGTAGTTTCACTGGAAGTAGTAAAGCACCAAACTTAATCTGCAGTACTAGGTATTTGCAGATTCAGGTTGAGGATTCAAACAATCTTGAAAAGTTGTTTTGTCTTTTCATGGACCTCAAAAATAGTGAAGTTGGGGTTTTCCATTTTGTTTTAATATTAATGTGGGATGTTAAATGATGATGTGAGATTCGGGGAATTTTGCATCTATAGTGATAATCCAAGCTGAAATGATTCCACCAATATACTTTATTTATGTGAAGTGAAAAGATTGGTGAAATTTATCTGCTTTAATCTGAAATGGTGGTCCTGGGTTATTTTTTAATAGTGGAATTTCCCAGGTATTGGAGTTCATGCCGCTGTAGTTTCTAGAGTGCCCTTAAAATTTCTGTAGCCATCTAGAGCATCATACTTCTGTGCAAATGCAGGAGTGTCTGTTTTGACAGGTCTGAACAGCTCACAAGGTATCTTCTGTTAGCTCTGGAAGTGAGGATGTTCCTCTGAGTCCCCGGAGCGCCTGATGTGGCAGGCATTCTCAGAGCAGCCCGTCACAGCTCAGCACACGGACGCCACGCACAGTGTCCGCAGTCATTCCTCCTCTGCCATCCTGGTGATCCCACTGCTGTGCCTCAGCAACAGGCAGCTTGTGCAAAGGGAGAGGTGATGTTTCTGCATCCAGGATGATTGCTTTACTTAATCCACACCCTCACCATAAGAGTTAGAGAGAGCTTTTTCCCAGGAGCTGAAATGTCTTTTCATTCCTCACACAGCGGAGGGTGTTAAATTTGTGTAAGGGCTCTAAACCATGAGAACTGATGTTACATTTCCTAAGAGAAGAAATCCAGGTTTGCTGGAGAAAAGGCATGTGGACCTACCTTCCTGCAGAAACAGGAATAGGAGGCCAAGAGTCCTGAAAGGAGCAAGGCATTTTCAGGAATCCTGGTGGAAGCACAGGTCTGAAAGTTAGTTATAAACTGTACATATAAACTAGGTGTAGGTGGCATCAGTATGTGTATGTTGGCTCATTTATATTCTGCCCTGAGAGCCTGCCTTTCCCCATGCTTTGTACAGGAAGCCTGGATCTCTCTTCAGGATCCAGCTCCATTTGGTGGGTCAGATGAAGAAGCTAGGCATTGTGGTACATAGGAGGTACATATCCTTTTGTGGGAGTTGGTTAAGAGTAAAATGAGATCTTGAAATAGAAGAAGTCCACATGTAGACCCCTCAGTTATTAAATTCATTCATCCCCCAATATGAATCTTTATATGTTCACTAAATATTTGGTGTGAGGCTGATCCAGGAAGAAGACAGAGTTTTGCTTAGTGTATTTTGCTGGAAGCTTACTAGGAAAAATAATTTTACTTTGTAGTTCTGTGGCTTCAAAATTTGCAGCCTTAATTGATGCTCATTTGATTACTTGATTTCAAAGCACAATCAATTACCTTAATGCATATCACTGTTCTCACAACTACAGTGATTGCAAAATTGTGAATGTAAAAATGGAAGTCACTTCTGAAAATTAAGTCTGCAATTCTATTTGCAAAGTCAGAACTCAGACTCTCATGAATTACAGCAGCACAGAGCAAAGGAGTATATTGTCATATTGCCTGAGCTATTATAATATATCAGGTCAATTGTGTGCATACTTAAAATCTTTAAAATATTTATGCTTCTCTATTGAAGTCAGTCATTTGTTTCTAGGAGAAAACTTCCAGAAGATACATTAACTAATGCAGAATGTTGAACCTAAAAAGTAGTGTTTAGGTGCAAATTACTAAGGAAGAATTTTGTCTTTTCATGAAATCATGGCTCCACTGAAATCAGTGACAAAGTTGTTGTTGATCTGGGAGCAGATGGGTTTTTATGGAGTGAGTAATTCTAGTGATTAAATCAGACTATTGGAATCAAGACTTTATTTCTATTCCAGAACAAGACACTTCTACTTATGTGCCTCCAGCAAAAATATAATAGATACAGTAATATGGAGCTCACCTGCATGTTGTGAGGCTTATTGAATTAATATTTATGTAACACTTCAAGATTCTTTGATAGAAAGTGCTATATGGCTGCATACTATTACAATAAAGTCCTGAAAGGCAAATCAATCTGGAGTTAGTCTTATCTCATCCAGTTATAACTGACTACTGGAGCTGCCTATCATGTTAGAGAGAAGAAAGAAAAGAAAACTAAAAAGAATAAGTATTAAAAAGAAACCCCAATTATTTGGAAAACCTTGGGATGAATATTTCAATTAGCTTTTGGGTTTTGTGGTTATAGACCCTTTTTTAATGCTTTGCCGGCTAGATTCCTGATTGAAACCAAGCATAACGTAGTAACTTTGTGTGGTTTGGGAGAGTAAATTAGTATTTCTTTCTTCTGCTGTAAATTGCTTCAGAGAGTACACATCCTACACCTCACCTACCAGACATGTAAATAGCATTATCTTTGAATCATTGGTTCCAGTGATTCCATGTATGAACAAATATTGTTGATTCATCGATGCAGGAGTTTTTGTTGGCTAAGTATTTTCATATTTACTTTTGAAAAGAAAACAAATATTCTTACCATTAAAAGCTGCATTGATTTGAAATGAGCTACACATAAGGGTGGACTAATTACCTAATTTTTTTTCTCATCAATCAAACTCTCATTACCTTAAACATCCCTCTGAAAAGTTAGCAGAAGACCTGAACAGCAGTCTTTAAAGAGAGTGATACAAACAGCACTGCACTGAAAAAAACCCACCCCAAATGTAAGTGTACTGAAGAGACATTGGTTGAATAAAACTGTTCATATCATGCAAAGCAGCTTCTCAAGTGTGTAACTTAATTTTGCCTATCACCAAGTGCAGGAAGAGAACTCTGAAATCTAGGCTATGAAGCCTGAAGGATATTGATGTTTTAGCAAAACAGCACAGGCATGGAATATTCTTTTTCCCCAGGACTGACCTAGTAAATTGTGCAAGCACCAGGGGAAATTTTGCCACCTGTCCATTATAATCAAGGCCTGTCCCTTACTTAGTCTCATTTCAGTGATATAATTAAATGACACCGTTTTCCCATTTATGTTGCATGAACACGCTGCCAGAATCCTATAGTCTTATCCAGGTACCCAGGAATTTGACTTAATTTGTTTCATCTAAAGCCAAAAAAATAATCATTTGAACATGGTCCCTTGTCCTAATAGCTAACCCAGCATGGTATATTAGAATACTATTGTTGCAGTATTCATTGTAAAAATCAATAATCCACTAGATGGAGCAGAATAGAAGTGTAAAAACTGAGTTAAGTTTGGTGTTTTAGGAAACAGAATTGAGTATCAAAGTGCCAGAACTCGGACAAAACAGCAGAAAAACACAACAGTAGTATTTTTGCAGTGCGTAGTTCTAGTTAAATCAACGAGCTTTACAGCCATTCATGGATTATAGTTGCAGTTCTCCTTTGTGGTTCTATGTTTTCTCTAAGGGATAAAATGAGGATTAATCTCCACCCTAGAAAAGGTGATGATAAGAAAATTTTGGAGAACAAAGATGTTTCTAGGAAAGAGAAATACTTTTTTCCTTTCCTAAAACAAAGGCAGCTTTTTTCATTGCAGAAACAATAGTAAGATAATCAGAGCAAGGAATAATAAGATTTATTTTCCGGGAGTTGTTACTCATTATTTTCTGGATAAACTGAGTTATTAGGGTATTTTGAGTGTGGATTTTGGGTGTGAAATCACAACCTATTTTTATATAAATAATCCTTACATTTAATACCCCCTTCAAAGATCTGCAGGAACGTGAGGACAATCATATTAGCAAGTAGATTGATGAAGATGGCAGGCAAGGCTTCAGTTGCAGAGTTCATCCAGTTTCTATTACAGGTGTACATTAGGCATGACTTATAGCCTGCTTATTCTGTCCTGGGCCTCCTGTAAACAGGGTGGCCAATTATGCCAATGTGAAGTGGTTGTTTGATGAAAATACATACAGGAAAGATTGGTCTTAGTGCTGAACTTATATATTTTGCAAACAAAAGGAAAGATAGAGTCAGTATTTCAGGGAAACAGCTATCAAATTTAGCTTGTGAAATCTGTAAATGGGCTTCGCTGTTGCCTAAGCAAGGCTTTGAGCCCAGGTCTCTGGAGATGAAAGCCTCAGGCATTAACCATTTGCAGTATTTCACCCTCAGCTTTGTGTTTAATAAAATGCTTTAGATAGATGCAGGTGAGCTTTATTTGCTTAATTCTGATTGCTTTGCCTTCTTTGAACAAAGATTTGTAGAAGTTTGATAAAGTAATTTAAAAGTTGTCCATTTCCATATTCCTGAATATTTCTGTGTGTCTGAAGCTGCACTCTTCCATTTACAACAGATAGGCTTCCCACAGAATAAATGTGGAGATGATACTTTCTTTTTTCTGTTTTTTTGTCTAAAGAGGGAATTGTAACAAATAAAACCTTCCCATTCTCATCTCTAACTGCCCCCCATTGTTTCATGTATTATGGCAATGCAATCTGAAGTTTTTTCTTTCTCTAGAAAGAACTCTTACCTGAAATTCTAATTTTAATGATGTAAAGTATTCATATTACTTCCCATCCTGTGCTACTGCACAAGATCACTATGAGCTATCTGCTGTATTTCTCCTCATGCTTATTCTCTTTTTTCAATATATTATTGATTTGTAAAATACTTTGGGATTTGATGTTGCTACAAAAATAGCAGGTGCTGACATTTGTAGTTAAGCATACATTTTGGGAAAAGAATAGCCTAAACTTCTTGCATTATAGGGTATCTTTTCTCTCTCTTCTTTACCTTTTCCTCTTACAATACGAGTTGGTGTTTTGTCCATCAACAGATGATTCTTTTCCTGTATTTCTGCCAAGTGTTCACATGCACATTTACTTTAAATCAGTACAATATATATAGAATTAATACCCATTTTCTCTGAAATACCAATTTTAGTCACAATGGCTGATAACCATCAGTTTTTCTTAAAACTGTAAAGCTGTTCTGCTTCAGTTTGTTTGAACCAATGCATCATCATGAGCCCATAGATTACAGGCTACAAAGGTCCTTGTTGAATACAGTCTTAAGTTAGTGCTGCTCTCTTTCTTGTTCTCAATGTTGGCCAGACACCGAGAACCTTCTGAGGTCATGTTGGGACAGGATCTCCAAATGAGCCAGGAACTGTGCAGGAGAGTTGTCCAAGGGCTTTTTTTAAAAAAAGTTTAATCTTGGTGCACACTGGTTGGCACACAGTCTATAAGTAATCTATCTCAATTCAACTATCATTTTCCCTTATTCTTCATTTTACAAATGTTAGTACATGAGCCTGAGCTCCTTGCTTTAAAATATTCGTCTTTCCTTTCTCTCTTTTCCCAAGGACATCTGTGCCAAAACACTGTTATTCAGAATGCCCATGGTCTGCGTTCATGTCACTGAAATACAGAAGGTATCCATGCTCAGCATATCTGAAGAAAACTAATTTTAATCTTGGTTTTATACTTTCTCTGCCCATCAGTTTTGATGCACACAGCGGGCTAAGTCCACAAGTGGAAAGTCCTGCTGGGTGTCAGTGGGGACAGATCGAAGATAGTAATGAATCTCATGGGCTGTAGCAGGCTTGATAAACCACTTTATTTACCAGGCTAAATAAACCACTGGTTTTGTGAAGGGGGTAGAGTGTGGACAGGGCATAAAGTTCTCTCATCCCTCTTTTTCCTGTATTGGGCACAAAGAAAAGATTTTTTGTGTACTGAGGGAAGAGTAGAGAAAGAGGGAGTTCTTTGTCTAAAGAACAACAGGGCAATAACCAGTTAGTCACTTCTATGCTATTAGTGTGAAATGTTTATTGCTGAACCATGGTGTTCTACCCATTGTCTGGTGAGTGGTAAAGTAGGTTGCAGATGGCTTTGTCACACCCAGGCTTGGGAAAGGGCAAGGGAATCTCAGTGAAATGAATATGCATCTTCTCCTGAGTTGGCAGGACAAAGTTGCAAATTGAGTCATAACTGATGATGTAGGGGAGGTTCAGCTCTTTGCAAGTGTGTGTTTGCTACAATATGTGAAGGATGACACGGAAACTTAAGCACATAGCTCTACATTAGTAGTAGCAAGGTATTCACTGCAATTCAGAAATGACTCACTCTGGCATCCTTTGTTTACAAGTGCTCACAAATAACTTCTGTTGAAGTTAGCCGGATAGGAAGGGGAAGTGAAAAAAAAAAAAAAAAAAGCTCTTTGTTAAGCAGTTTTGATTTGTAGGAATACAGGCTGTGAAGTTATTTAGGATGTTTCTGTGCAACTAACTAGAGAAATATTTCCTAAACATTTCTGTTCAGTTCTCATGAGAGGTGTATTTTTTTCAAGAGTTCAAAATTTTGTGAAAGCACAGTCTTAGCCAGTAGTTAAAAAACCCAGTAGGACCAAATAGGAACAATATTAAAAAGATGAAAGTAAAAAATTAAAAAGATGGTGAGACTGAAAGTTCTGATGGGATTGTCCTAACAAAATGGAAACTGTCCTGTTAGGAGAGATTTTTTGTAAAACCATGCTATCACACACTGAGTCCTGTAGTACTGTTCTGTGGGTTTGTGTGTGTGGTTGCATGTGGTTCATTAGCTCTGCAGTTCTTGAAAGTCCTGCTCAGGATTATTTTGTTAGAAGAGAGAAGGTAGTTTTAAACTGCAAAATTGAAGAAATAAGTCTTAAATAGAGGCCAGCTTGCTCTCAAAGGGATGGTCTGTGGTAAAAGAGAAGTGTTCAAAAGAAGCGTTTCCTGGTAAATATTTGTTTGCGTATTAATAGTTATGTGCAAGCAGTGAAAGAGGAATTAAAAACCGAATATAGGTGGCAAATAAACTACTCTGTGCAACATGACTGAGGGTCCTGTCCTTAGAAGACTGTTTTGCAGAAATAAGTCTCTGTGAGTATGTCTAAAGATGTTAAATTTTTTGTAAGCAAAGCAAACTTTACTTATTCTCTTGTCAATGTATCAGTATAAAGAAAACCCTGAGGCTTGATTTCAGTGATGTTTAATTTTATCTCACATTAAAAGCAAACTCAGTTTTACTATAGTACAACTTTATATGATGGCCTAAATAGCATGAAAACAGCAGTAGGTCATCTATTTTTTCAATTATTGTTCCAATACCCTGACTTGTCCATCAAATGTTAGTGGCTATTGTCTGATGTACAATAATAACTGTATGCTTGAATTATTTTGTGATACAATGCAATATGTACATTAATTTTTGCACCGTGTTTTAACAATATGAATTTTAGTATTAAAATCACAATAGTAAATGATCAATGTCATTTACCAACAGTATCGATTTATTATGGAAATTTAGTTAAAACTTAGGCCTGATCCATAATCCATTGAACACTGGCTAAAATCTTGAGACTTGTGTGACTACACCTGGTAAATGAGAGAAATTTCCCACATTTTTCTTTTGATTAATTTTAATTGCTATGCAATTTTGTTCAAATAGGAGTAGTGGCACTTTCACACAGGGCTGTCTGTGGATTTTTGGTTTGTTTCTTTTTATTTAGTTTAATGTCTGGAAGCATAGGCTACCCCACCAACGTGAGGACTGGAAATGAATTAGATGTGTCTCTGTTTGTTCCACAGCCAGAAGGAATGAGCAGTAAGCTGGCAGTACACTTGCCAAAATAAATGACAGATACAGATGTTTCAGTAGAAGTAGAAAATATTAGTTACAGAACTCAGCACTGAAATAGCACTGATGGCGTTTAAAATACGTACGAACAAAACCCTTATACTCTAGTTGGATGATACCTCCTTGAATTCAATTTCCCCCTTTCACTCATCCACATAATTTTTGATAGTAAGGGCTTCACCATGCCCAGTCGAAGTTGAGGAACTGGCTTATCCTCCCCTGAAGTATTTCTGCAGGGATGCACAAGGTGATGCCACTGCTCACAGAAGGCATCGTGAGACCGCACTGAAGGGGCAGCATTCCCTTCACACCCAGACGGTTTGCCCAAGCAGTGCGTTTGTAGATTGCTGCTAAAAACAATTTCACTCCCAGACCATTGGACTTCTTACAGTCTAATTTTGGCCATATATGAGGGTTACTTAAATGCAAAGATAACATTAATCTTTCAGTAGCAACAAGTGCTGGCTGTGGTTAAGACCAGGAGCTTAGCATTCCTGCAATCAAAATGTTGTTGCTGGACATGAGTAATACAGTGTGTGATCATTTCTGAACATTAAATCTAACCTGGATTGGGTTTAGCTCTGCTACATGATACCATGTTGCCTCACATGGCACTGTTCTGCGCCTTTGGTCCTTGAAGATATGGGACAGCAATTAGCAAGTACCTCATTTAATTGGCAGGAGTTCATATAGTATCAGCCCCCATGCCCTCATGATGCTAGCGTAAATAAGTGTTTCTATTTCTGTAGACAGTAGGCATTTGGATTTTTTTTTTTTTTAACAATATAACTGCCTGGGCTTAGTGTTACAAATCATGAAATATTTTGTTTATGCATTATAAATAGTGATATCTATTTATAAATCAAAGGCACTGTGTTCTCGCTCTATTCCTAGGAGGCCTTTGGTTGTGTTAGCATTGCCCACACACGTGCTTCCATTTTGTTGCCCAGGAAGCTAAATAGAAATATATGACTCTTAGCTGGCCTCATTAATGAAACAATAGATACGGGTTGGGTGCAGAATCTGAAGGAGCCACTGAAAAACATAATAAGCAGCGAGGGGGAAAACTGAACATATTTTATATTATTTAAAAATGTTATTCATGGGAATCAATGCAGGGTTTTATTTAGGGAGGAAGAAGGAAAACCCTGAGGTGGTAGAGGATTCCTAAAGGGTGGAGAACAGTTTATCTTTGTACCACATAGTCATATGGGGACAATTTATTCTCATCTTGGAAGAACAGGAAATATTTTAAAGTTAATAATGTTTCTGCCACCGTTCTCTCCCCTCCTATCATGCTTACAGTCAAAGGTGAAAGCCTGCCCTGCATCCCCTGTGACTGGTACAGAATCTACATCAGAAGCAAAGAGATGAGGGAAAGAAGAAGAGTGGAATGAGATCAGCTCTGTGGTTTGTGACAGCCTATAAAACTAGAACAGCCTTTACAAAAACTGGAGCTGAGTAGAACACATAAAAAGCCAGTAATCACCTCTAAACATGGGCCAGTTGGCAATCCCATGCTGTGGTTGTTTGTCATTACAATAGGATATCTTGCTGCAAATCAACAGATCATGTTCTAGTAGTCAAATGTACTAACAGGAGAGAAACATTTGTTGCTGTTTCTTTCAAGCCCCGTGGATGGGATTTATCACTGTGTGACAATCCCTGGCCCACCGATCTTGCAGTTTGAAAGAAACTGCAGGTTCTAGTGCAGAGAAGTTGCTGGAGTAACTGGTGTTGGTGGGTGTTTTACTGTGCTCTTCCTTCGTTTCGGCCTGGGAAGTATCTCTTCAGCTCAGCTGGTACCTTGCTCATCTGGGTAATGTATTAGCCCTAATACTGAATTTGGAGCAAGTAGTTCCCCATGGTAGTTAATAGCAAGAAGAACGATGTAGTAAGGTGTTACTGCTCTGTCTTTCTTGTGTTATGGCCCTATTTGTGAGCCCACTGTTTCAGAGGGGGTTTTGTGCACAGCCTCTCCCTGCTGGCATGGTAAAGCCAGCGCTTCCTCAGCAAGGGCATGTAGAATTCCCAGCACAGCTGTAGGGATAAGCTACTGCAGACACCTCGGATGCACTCCTGCCACAACAGACGTGCTGACCCGGGGCCTCGCAGTGCTCTCAGGGCTCTGTGTTGGGTGAAGCGCCGTTCGCTGCCCACGTAAATATATACATGCCTGCTCCCCCCTCCCCGTGTCAGACTCTGCAGAGACCCTGCCTTTAATAGGCAAGGTTAGAAGGATAGAGTGTGGCACATGGGCCCCGTCTTCCTTTTTATAAATCGGTAACAATGGGGTGTTGACAGGCCTTGAAGCCTAGACAGGCTACGGGGGTCATCATGATAAGGAAGGATTAGTGTATATAATTTGCCAAATATGGCGCCAGCCACCAGCTGGGTTTTTCTGCACATGGCAGATTATCTACAGGAGCTTCGTGGCATTCACCTTAGCTGCTGGCTGTGTTTATTAGCTAATGTATTGCTGCTTCCAGTTTAAGAACTATATGCTAAACAGGGAATGCATGCAAATGAGATGAAAGAAGTTGTGGTTTAAATTTTGACCGGGGACAAAAAAAATAGTGTGTGCTGTACAGTCTTTAAGAGTATAAATACTTTTCAGTGTACCATATCTGTTTTTCCCCTAAGATTTTCACTTGAGAGATTTTGTATGCATCTTCATTCTTTGTAAATAAAGCTGTTTCTAACTTAATTCCCCGGAGGATATAGTTATCCTGCCCAAAGATCAATGGTCAACAGCAAATATAAAGAGCCCCTAGATCAGATCTTTGACTGCTTTGTGGTAGATAGCTAAACTGCCCACCTTAAAACGTTAAGAGAACGATAAATGCTGTAAATTCTTGGCTGTGTGGAAGAAGAACTTGTTAACCCCAAAGTTACTGGAAATAGATATGGTCAAATTCCAGTAACATTGCTGTGTTGTAAACTGTATTTATTCCTTGAAAGAAAAGCAGTAACAGAAAGATTTAGTCAATTCCTACAAGTATTCTCCAAATCAGATTTTCACTGACTCTGTTAATTTGCAATTTGGGGTAGAGTTCATTCTTTTGGTTTCCAGACGATACTATCACAATTTGTACAAATGCTTAAAAATTAATATACATGCAGTAACTTTTTTTTTTCTTTTTGCTTACTTGAAGGTTTTATTTATTAGTATGACAGTTTCTTTAAAGTAAGATGCTTACTTACAATCCCTTTGTGCTTCCTTCCTCAGTACCTGGATAAGCTCCCCCATAAAACAAAAGATCCAGTGTAAATGAAATTTTGCAAGTCATTCAAGGATGCAGCAAAAGACATAATTGCCTTTTTGGACCGTTTTTAGAACAGACTCTCTCAAGGCCTTTTTTTCCCCTCACAGCAACACTTCCCACTGCACTAGATCTGACAAGACTGTATGCATTACTTTATTTTGATACTGACATTTAAACAATAAAATAAAGCCATTTAAAACAAATAGTGGTGCTTCAAGTGTCTGAGCTGTCAAGATATCAAATTATATAACTTTGAAAAATCAGAATTCATTGTTAATGGTATGCACTTAACACAAAGGGTCGCTGGAGTACTAACCAGATATATATTCAGCTACCATGTTGGAGCTAACAGGCTGTATTCCTTTAGATAGAATTGACTATATTCACTTAAATGGACTTGACTCTTGTACAATCACTGTATTCAAATGTCAAAAAAAAGAGAAAGAGGATGTCACGTAGGGTCACAAATTATGTTGGATTTTGACAGATTGTAGCCTTGCTTTACAAGAGCAGTAACATCTCATTTGTCACCGTTTGATCTGTAAGTGCGGGAATGAGAGCGGAAGGCCCTCCATCTCCACCGCAATTTAATCGCTCTGAGGCCGACAGTGGCAGCTAAAGCCACCTGCCCATGCACTGTACTGCTGATCTGTTTTAATTTAATCGTCCGTCAGCTGGGATGAAAGCATAAATCGTCTCCCTTTGATCTGCAAACGGTGTGGTTTTTTTGTGAAGTGTGGTGCAGAATCAGGGAGACAGTTTTCACATTTAGTGCAACATAGACAACATGGGCTTGAAAAACTTGTAAGTGATATTTCACTGTAGTAGTAAAGCAAGAAGTTGTTCTTTTTGTAAATTTATGCAAAACAGCATAAGGGGTTTTTTTTAGAAAAGAGGATCGTTGAGGAGGTTATTGATTTAATAATGTGTTTATTATTCAAGTTTAAAAAGCCAGGTTCTACTCTTAATAACTTAAACATCTTTAAAACTCTGAAGACCGTTAAGTCACCTTGTTTACAAGACCAGGGGATAGGAAAAATTATTTGGTGATAACACAGTACTTCTGTGAACTGTCAGCTATATACTGGGCATGTTTATTTAGCTACATTATTGCATGTAAATGGAAAAGGGAAGATCTGTACATAACAAACAAACAAAAAAATCTGCCTTCTCCAGTTGAAAATCTTGCCCTTTTCTGGTATTGTTGGAAGTTTTGTTGAAGGCCAAAATGTTACATGCACATCAAATATGGTTGGTAGGCCAAACCTTGCTTTGGCACGTACACCCTTTCATGGAAAGAATCAACATGAATACATCTGAAAGTAAAATGGTAACATTTGGACAAAATATTTCTTGTAACTGTTTTTTGCAGAGTAGTTAGTGAGGGAAAAAAGGATTCGCACATTTCTCTTCTTCCTCTCAGCCCCTTCTCCCAGCCCTTTACAATTTCCTTTTTCAGGCTTTTGCCTTTTGTAGTTTTTGCATTTGGCGTCTCCTATGAGGTACATCATTCATGATTTTGATGCTGTACATTTGTACAGCACCTCCTTGAGCTCCTTGTCAATCCAAGCTGGTTCTTCCAGTGTTTCAGTCTTTAAATCTGAAGCGGGACAGCAGTGGAAGACTCACCACTCAACTGTGAGAATTTTGACTGACCCCATAAGCTTTGAAATGCACCATCTTTTCCCCCTTTCTTATGAGAGCTTTGGGGACTATATTCCCAGGTCAAATTCCCATTTGGCAAAATGAAAACTAAAATCTCACAAACCCTTCCCAAAATTCATACAAGCCTGAAGAGTTGCATATGTTCCCTGCAATGACGTTTTTCTGATTGGGATTAAAGGTATGAACTTCCCAGTCAGGTCTATGAATATCTTTCCGTTAGTGCTGAGACTATACTATGATTTCCCTTTTGGGAGAAGGGTTTTTTTGTGGTCACATGTCAAAACTGGGAAGTTCCTTTCCTAATAAAAAACACAGTGTGTTTTCTTGACTTCTCAGCAGAGAACACAAACCACCATTTGTAAGAATCCCTCCTCTTTGAGTAACTAAACATATTTTATTTACCAATCTTGGCAACGTTTGATTTGAGAAGGTTTTCTATCTCCATTATTTGTAGCAGGATTTTATTATTTGGCAAAAGACACTGTCTTGGGATAAAGAAATGTTTATGCTTTCTCTTGTAAAATTCCGTTCAGCATATGCTGGAATACAAATAGTGAAAAATTGCCTTTGTTCTTCTTTTGCTTTCATTCCTCATGAAAATTTTGTCAGGATGACAATATAATAAATAATTATGGAGTTGCTGTGGCCCTGGAATGGGGAGGGAGAGGGAACCATGCTGCTGTCTCCCCATACAGATTCAGCTTATGGAGCAACCAGGCCCTGACCACTTTGAGAGCATTGGTTTGGTCTAAAACAATTAAACACATTTTCTTGGGGAAAGAAGAAGAAAAAGAACACAGAAAAACGTTATTCTTGTCCCCAAAGTTGACCTCTGAGACTGACCCAGATCCCTGGGTCATAAGCTCACTCAGCATGGGACCGGGGTATTCCTAGCCCTGCTAAGTGACCTTTTCTCATCCTGAGTTTTCTGTTACAAGTTGAGGTGGGTAGGAATCCTCCAGTAACACTCAGTGGTGCAGTTCTGAAATTTGAATGTTAAGAGGTTGCTGACAAAGCTCATGAAACAGAAAGACTTCTGTGCTTGCAAATATTGCAAATTGCTGTATCTTCCTTGGTTTTAAAAATTTATCTGGAATGTCGTATGTGTTCAGGTTAGTTACAACACATAGCAAAAGGATATTAATTGGCAGAGTTCAGCATTACTTGCCTAATTTTCTGTATGAAGTCTGATGCAAAAGAAAGTAGAAATTAAGGCTGGATTAACTATAGTCAGTCCTAATGTTTTCTAGCTTCTGACTTCTTGCCTTTGTGGACCCAGCCTGGGGATGGCTGTGCAGTGTTTGTAACTGCAGAGCGGTTTTAGATGGAATAATGAAGTACGTGGATGTGTGCACCCTGCGTAGTATAAATTATGGTGACAGTTATCTTAAGTCGTGTGTAGGTAATGATAACACAAATAGCAATAAATGTCATATAGCCTTATACTGAGCCATCATCTAATCAGTCCTAGGAAGGTTTATTTAAATGTATTTAAATAAAAGCAATCTAAAGCAGCAAAAGAGGACAAATTAATTTTCATGCTAAATTTTTATCTGAGATAAAATTACTTTGCAAGTCTGAATAGCTTGTTTTCCCTAAAGAGAAAAGATTTTTACCAAAATTTAGTCTTTGCAATGATTCTTCATGTGCATGGGGCATTGCTCTACTGAGTTTTTAATTGAGATGATAAATTAGCTCTTCATTTTTGACTACTGATTAACAAAAGGCCTGTTTTCTAATCCCAATGCAGTAACTGGAAACACTGTCACTGAGCTATTGTGTATGGGATGGACTTCATGGTACTAAACCATAACATCCTGAAAGATATTTCCAACAGGACTATCTTTATTCCAGCTTTGTGAAAGATGATGTCAGTTTGATTTTCTACTCCCTTCACACATCCAGTCCTTCCCCTCTTACTATTTTGGGTGTTTCTTATTAGCTTTTCTATTGGAATTCTGAACTCCATTACACTGTAGTCAGATAAGTACAAATACAAACCACAGCATGCTGCTATCAATACACAGTCCGCTCTTAAAACTCCAGTGCACACAACAAACACAGATAACTCACTCCTGATAAAGTCCTTGTATCTACTTAGACTAAATAGTGTAATGAAAGTGAAGGCAAAGACACAAATGTTTCACAACATGTGATAGGTTTGTGGAAAATACAGTAACAACTAATGAGTTGGGAGAAAACCATTCAAGAGTATTGCAGTTATTTATGGGCTCTCAAGAGTCCTTTCATTTGCTTTGCATTTGTGATATTTGTATTGGTTTTGCCAGAGTGTGTCCTTGCATTCATTCATGCTCTCCGTTTTTCTGTGTTGATGTCACTTTTGACAGCAGTCACCAGGAATTCCCTCTTGTTGCAAAAAGCAGAAGCAATAATAGGAGGATGTGGCCACAATGCCCTGGTAACAATATGGTGCTAATGTATAATTAGCACTTCTGCCTTTGTTTTTCTTCATGTATTTTGATGTTCTTTTTACAGCTTGAGGTGTATTGTTTATATCCATTTACATAGTCTTCTTCACAGTGTGTGTGGCTCAGTGTCCATGGTGAGTGGTGGTGGCATGCCAAGTTCAGTCAGTACATGTGCACACACGGGTCAACCCCCTGCTCTCTCCTCATGACACACTGACAGGTGTAGCTCTATGTCTGATTTTATATAGTATTAAGAAACCTGTTTGGTTCCTTGAGCCATGTGTTTATGGGTTCTTACCATTAAGGAGGACAGGAATTCAGTGCCTCAAGTAGCTCAGTTCTACATATAAAAGGGCCAGTTGTTTTACAGCTGGAAAACTGGAGAAACCCTTAACTTCTTTACTAGTCCTTTTCAAACTGGTTTGTAAAGTTGACACAGACATATTTGCACACATCTGTCACAGATTAGTGTGAATTACACATTCAGGAGGTCTCCACGATCTAAATGGCATTATTAAATATTCACCCTAACTGTACAGACCATGGCAGCCAGAAATTGGTTGTGGGTACAAATAATTTTTCAGCCTGTCTGTTCTTAAGACAAAAGCAATAAAGCAAGCTATTATTTAAATTGATAAAAGATGCAAACACAGCTTCCCTGGGTTTCTAGATTTATAGTAAAAGAATAAATATTTCATTGGTGATACTAATTAAAGATTGGTCAAAGGTTTATCCATGTCTTTTACTTCCAATATCTATCAAACTTGATTAGGAAAAGTAACATTTTTAGTACTGTCTACTAGCTGGAAAAAAAAAAATTCCATGAAGCCCACTTTACCAGATAATGTTTGTTTTATTAGCCTTTGTTTGGTGAGGCATTAACGAAGAATACAAGAAACTAGTTTCTGGTAGGAAAAAAATGAGTACGAATTAATTTTCTAAAAACTCAGATCTGTACTGTGGCAAATATTGTATAACGGCTAAAACTGTTAGAAAACTACCATTTTCATAATTGATTTCCATGTGGATAACGGATATACACTGAGGAATGGAGATAGATAAAGATCTCAATAACACAGGCAAAAATTAAGTAAAGCCTAATGGTAATATCTTACGCCCTTTTTTATAACATCCAATAAAAAAAAAATAAAGAACCTAGAAATACATTTTTTGTAGTGACACTTTCTAAATTAGAAACCTGGGATTTCCCTTATTTGATCAGGTTGAAAATCTGTCATTCTGCTATGTTGTTTCCATCAGAGATTGAATAAGTGGTTCTTTCAAGACAAAGCATACAAGTAATTAACATCCTTATGCAGTTAATATTTGGAGAGCAGGGGAATATTTTTTCCAAATATTCTTTAATTCTCTGGCAAGTTGATAAGGCATATTCTGCTGTTTTACCTAGCTACTCTTCATTCTGGTCCTTTCTTCTGCAAGTGCTAAATCTGTCAGCCCACTTGACTGCAGGATTTGGCCCAAAAAGTTTAGAGGTCGGAGAGTAGCTTGGAAAAAATGCTGTCTCAGACATAAGATTTTTTTTTTTAAGATAAGCTTTAATTGAATTTTTAATATCAGAACTAAAATAATAAATACAATGACTGAAGGTAATTGTAGCTGTGAGAATGTGTTTTGTTTTCAATTTTTTTTCTTTTTTCTATATTAGTAAAAATTCTTTAGCTTTAATTAGTTCAATACAGCCACAATCTGGTTGATATATTAATGAAGAACTTAGTTCTGGAAATTTTTTTAAGAGACCTGAATAGATAAACATATCAGTCCTGGAATTTATTTAAAAAGCAATTACTCCTCTCTTCCAGAGAATAAAGTTCAGAAGTTACATAAAGCCTCTCCTTCCCCAAATGGTTTATTCAGAATATACTTATTTTATACTGTTTTCATTAACGAAAATACTGAGTAACTGTTAGTTTAAACCATGTCTTTAGTGACCTCCACAAACTGGTTTCCTGCATGTGTTCACCATAAATTCATATTTAAATTTCAAATGAGCTAAATAAACAGTTTCATACAGATAAACAGCTGATTTTGTTCCTCTCATGTTATATTAATATTAGGATTATGGAGTCTTCTGTACCCTTGCTTTACTTCCTGACTAGGTGATAATTGGGTTGGCAGAGTATACCTGGGGTCATCATGTTTAGCTTATCTGCACAAGAGAAAGAGTGGCAAATAATAAGGGAAAGCAGCAATAAAATAGTGGAAAAAAAAATGAAAGAAAGATTTAATCTTTGACCAATTTGAAACATATCCTAGAGAATCCATGGAGAAAAAGATAAAGTGTGACTATGAGTAAGTTAACTAAACACATTACGGTGTGTGAGAGCAAATGGAGTTAGTCCATTGTACATGTTTAATTTCCTATTAGTCTCTGGCGTTTACTACTCCAGTCTGAGTTGGGGCATCTGTAAATTCAGTTAAATACAGTGCATTGTCTAAACATATCACAGCTCCAATCAGTCACCCGGGCTGCTGATAAGAAGCCTCTTGTATTATTGAATCTACAATAGGGAGGCTCTGCAGGCACAAAGATAACAGCTAGGTATTTCACTTTAAGTATGAGAAAAAGCAGTGACTCGCCTTTGCTGCTGCAGCTCTGACATTTATTACTACTCCCTGATTTGTTTTATACTACTGATGTGAATTTGGTTTCAAGTGCTTTATATCTCCTCTTATTCCTAACTTAAGACCTCTATCTGGAAACAGTAAGGAAAAACAAGCAAACCAAAATCAACTTTCATGATTGCAACAACTTGAGGACTTCCTAGTGCTCCAAGAATGTCTTGCTGCTTTAATGCCTGAAGGATGAAACAGAGGCTTTTGTTTATTCTTGCACCATTTTGTTCCTTTTGATTAAAGGAATTTCAATGATGTTGCTTTAGAAATGAAGCTGCTGAAGAGGAAGTGTGAATCTGGCTGTAATAGTTGGGGATTTAGACTTTCCAAGTTAATAGTTCTTTCCTTAGAGCCCTAGAGTTGGAAATAAAAATAAGCAAGTCCTATCAGGAGATGTCGATACAGATAAAAGTACTCTGGCGACATGTGCAGACTGTGTTAAATACAGAAGGAAACTGTGGATAAATATGTGATTGAGGGCGACTGTCTTTCAGGGTCATTTTTCTCTATTTAACAATGTCTTTTTAATCATAAATTTCTGGCAGACTCCAGGTGTTTAGGATAAAATTTCTTCTGCCCAAATATACACTTGTATAACTTATTTTCCATAACATATATATGTATTAATAATTATATATTATTACTATCAATATATCACTATTGATACACTGTGGCTACATGTACACAGGGCAGGTCTATGTATAACCAACAGTATTGATATATATAATATAATAGATAATGGAACATTTACATGCTATTTATTCACCTATTAGCTACATTATATTTAAAAATCAGGAATTCTAATCTTTAAATGTCATGCCAGATAGATTCCTATTGTTTCTCCCTTCTAGAAAGATGACTATTCTTATACTCTAGTTAATATATTTAGTATTCTTAACTAATTGGTAATTTTATAGGTTTTCGTTATGGTTTGATACATCTATGTGGAGCCATACATAGCTTTTCAGTGACTTTGCAATAGAAAGTTTGTAGCTTCTCAGATATTAATAATTAATTTCCTAAGGCTTCTTTTGTTGTACACATATGTTGAATTATGGCTGTATTTCTTGATGTAGTTTGCATTAATTTGTTTTGCCCTCAGTTATACCTGTTTTATTATAATAAATTTTATTTCTGCTCCCATCTAAGAGATAAATGCATAAAGTTCAGTTTACTAGTTGATGCTACAAAAGTAAAACTTCTAAAGGATATACCCCAAAGATAAAATAACCTCATCAAGCCCCCCAGCAAGATCCATAGTAACCACAAAACCAAAACGAACAAGGAAAATACTAAGATTTACCTCCATCCTTTGAGCCAAAACATTGCAGAATGTTACGTAGATGCAGGTTCTAAAGCAAGTTAATGCTCTTGTACTGCTGAGTAAAAAACAGGTCTGATTAAGCATTCAGCATCTTGTCTCCTTGACTGCTCCTAGCAAAATTCCTGGTAGCAAATACATCATGGCTCTCTCTGTAACTAAGATTCAGCAAAAATTCAGCCAATTTACAGCTATTTTTAACTTTCTGCATAAACTTAAGTCTTATCTGTGTTCCACCAAAAACAATTAAAAGGCACTCTTGAGTTGGTCTGTATGTTCAGGAATGTAAGCTTCTAAGGGGATTCAATGTGGTCAGCCCCTGTAGAGAGGCAGCCACAGTCATACATATTCTGGAGGACAGAAGGGATGTGCAGGACTTAGTTGTAATAGGAAACAAAAATGATGAAAACCCTTTTCCTGGGCATTTTAAAATTAAAGGTATGTAGTATTGCAGTGTTTCCCCCCCCTTGCTTGTAAATAAAACACAATTATTACTAGATTTTTTGGTTTGTGCCATGGATTATTTGCAAAGCTGTTGTTCATTCGTGTTTTTAAGCTCACAGAGCTTTATTGTTTCTGATACAGTGAGCACCAAAGGTATGGCTAACGTGGCAGGCCAGCACATTGCTCACAGCGTTAAATGCAAGAGTGAAGCTTTGTGCAGCCAAACATAGACACAAGGAGAAGCAAGCAGCTAAAGGAGGTGGCAGGTAGGAAAATTGCAAAGGGGAAAGTGCTACCAGATGATGATAAAAGCAAAGTCAAGGGTGGCGATTAGGCTGCAAAAAACAGTAAGTGCATTTGTGCTAGGATATTAAATTGCTCCCAGGAGACAAAAAATTCGAGGTGTTGCCATGCCTTTAGAAAAACGTCTTAATTTTGTAGAATAAAACGTCAATCACGTCTATCCACGGATACAGCCCCTAGTGCACATCAGCAGCGATAGGTAGGGATCTCTCTAGTGAGATCTGTGGGGACCAAGGAGGGATTGCACTTACTCTAGTCAAAGGTTGAAATTACCAGAGAAAGCTATGGAGGATATTCATTCAGCGAGAATTCACCAGAGCCAAAATTCTGAATGACTAGAATTTGTAGGGGTAAGAGGAATCATGAATTAAGAGTGATCAGATGTGAAATACTCTGATCTAGCAAAGCCAAAGTCGATTAGAACACAAAATGTACAAAAGCACAATCATTTCCAACTTCTCAGTGAGGATTAGAAGTATTGAAATCTATGTTCCCTCACAGTTTTCTTGAAATTTAGAGAAGAGAGCTACCAGAACAATTCTAGAGATTGTAGGAGAAATACTTTAGTGAAGTTTCATCAGAGTAAATACTCAGTTTTGTAATGGCAGTGCTTGTTTTGGTGTGTTCTCAGCTTAACTGTTGTTATTCATTTAACCTCAGTCTTTGTGTTGGAAGAGACTAGTTAGACTCCAGGTTAATTTGGTGTTGTGTTAAGTGGAAAACTCGGTTCAGCAGAGGTTTACCTAATGGAAATTACCTATTGCAGTTGTTGCCCAACCCATTTGGAGTCTGTCAGCATTGCCAAACCAGCATCCAGATTGGCATATCTTGAAACACTGGCATCATCTGTGCCAGTATTTCATTAACCACCGTGTTACAGGTTGGTTACAAATGTATGTTAGGGTTGTTTGGAAAGCTTGTGAAATGTCTGTCTGGACTGGCCTCCAGTTTCTCCCATCAGGTAACTCCTAAATTTTCACAAACATCTATGTATTTGCCCTTGCTGCTGGAATTGTCCTTGGCTCAGAGCAATAGAATGGGACAGTCTGGTTCCTGAGAGTCAGAAAACTAAGAGACATCTGTGTCATGCAGATACTGAGTCTTGATCCACAAAAAAAAAAAAAAAACAACCCTGTACTGCTCTCCCACTCACGTCTGTCTGGTTACCCCACACAGTTACAAAGGTGACTGTGAAAGAACCTCATTGCAAGTGTTGGACCTCCATTGAAGTCTGCCTGCTTAGCAGAAACTTCTCTAGTGTCTTCCTTGTCATGGTGAAGTGGAATAGTGTCAGACTCTGTACTTTGGCCCAGCTCCAAGATGAATGTTATGTGTTGCAATTTTTCATTGAACATTTCATATGACATCAGTAAATTTGTAATTAAAAGTTAATGTTACTCATTTATCAATATAAGTGGTGAGTACTTTTTACTAGTTGATAAGCACCATAACCTGGAAAACACAGAATAATCACAATTTTTAAAATAGATTTTTGTGAGAATTAACTCAATTGTAGGGGATACAAGAGGGAAGGAGAACTAAAACTTTGTGTTTCCTTTTGCAAGAAGATCAAGGGCCAAATAGATTGGATCTCTTTTCTGTTAAAAGACAATATATGGAACATGAATAACCTATTTTTCTTCAGTAATTCAGCTGAGTTTTCTTTTTATTTAATATCTTTCTCTTCCCTAGTAGACAGCCTCTACCTAAGTATTAGCAGTTTGAGGATGGTTAAATTGCACGTTCATAGATTAGGATTTGTTAACAGATGTGGTTATTGGTACTGTGTGCTTCCCTAATCCCTCTTCAGTATTGGTGCATCTCCAACCCTACCAGTTTAATTAACATTGAAATTCTCATATTATTTTGGTGTACTGATTACAGGCAAAGACTCAGTGGAAGTCAGTTTGGTATCCCAAGAGACTTCAGTGTTAACAATGCAGGAAGATTTTTTTTTCCATTTCTCCCTCTTCCTGAACTCCAGATAAGGAATAGGCCCCAGTTAGATTTCATTACTATCACGCACTCTTCATGGTCATCTTTTAATATTTGAAAGGATCATTTGTTAACTGGAAATGGTCAATTTTTTTTTCTTTGGCTTTTGAAATATAATTTTCAATTTTTAATTTGATTCATTTAGATGAAATCATTAATCAGGGTTGAAACTGAGTTAATTTTCTGGAAAATAAATGAGGTTGTTAGAGTGAACGTTATTAAGTGGGCTCTTTGCACGAAAGGGATAATAGCTGAAAATATGGAAGACTTTGAGAACTATAGCAGTTGAGGGATGAAAAACAGAAAGGTTTTTTTTCTAGCTAAGTGCAGTGATTTTTTTAAAGGAAACTAGGCATAAGACGAATATTTTAGAGCTATCATTATTAAAGTAAGCATTACAGAGTAAATAACTGAAATATATATATGAATTAAAATCCTACAGAGCAAGGGTATAGATGGTGATTTTTAAAACAGTTCTATTTTTACAGAACAGTGTGCTCCTCCTAATCTTAGTATTTGCTATTCCAAGCAATGCCCGCTTGATTTTTGAGGCAGAGAAACATTATTCTCAGTAGTTCAGCAGAGGTACAGCCATTCAGGTAGAAAGCAAGCTTTGGTAGAAAGGGAGTACAGGCTACTAAACCTTTTTTTTCAGTCTGACCCAAATTCAGCTCCTGGCCTTGAGAGGGCCTGTTTGCTTATTCTCTGGAGTTTACTGCATGATACAAAGTGATTAAGGTAGCCAGCAAAATCTCTTACAAACACAAACCAAAGAACGAGGGATTGGACTAGACAGGCAACATCCTAGATTTACCATTCAGGTTTATTTCAGTTAACTACAACATTTGTTTTGCATTGTTTCCTAATGCCATCTGCTTTCTGCTAATCTTCTATTTAAAAGCATGGTGTGTTGGTTTGGGGTTTTTTTTTGTCCCTGAAAGATAGGGCTGCCTCCTCTGTTCTGATAGGAAAGAATTTCTTCCCTTCAAGTGCTCCAGTCTTTGCTCAAGAGCTATCATAACACTAAGCACTTAGTGGCCTTAGGTCAGAATTTTTGATGGAGCATTACAAGTCTGTTTAGGTTTTCTTTAATGCCTGTGTGCTCATTAAGGACCATTTCGAAGTTTGTTACTGGGAATGAATGGTAAAATCTGTAGGTGCCTTAGCCAGCAAGGTGTTTCATCGTAGGATTTTTTTAACTGCCCTGTCCAACAGGATGTTCAGTGCTGCATAGGGAAACAGGAGTATATGCCACACCAGAAAGAGACTTCTTAAATGGAGAAGGGTGGAAAAGTTTCTGCAGTGAAGCAGAAAGTCACATGGAAGTGAAAATTATTTTGGAATGTAGTTACTTTACTTTTGTGATGTGCCTTTCCCTGATAAAATAAGAGAGACAGTAATAATGGTCTAACTTGGTTTAAGCTTGACATACTCTTCTTTTAAAAATGTAAATCTCAGTACAAGTTCACTTTTCCTTTCCCTTTAAAACAGGACAAACAGCAGCAAACAAATCTGAATCCTGGCAGATGTGGAAACTGAGTATGTATATCCTCTCTGCTAACAAAGTTGACTACAGAGAGGATAACTACAGGCTTCTAAATGTCTAAAATAATATTTGAAAGATGGTTATTTTAAGACTGAGAAGAACAAATATTGATTTACAATTTAATTTTCAATTGCATCATCATGATTTAATAAATTACAGTGATGTAACAACCTCAAGTGAGCAGAGTATAGCATGTTAAGCCAAAACAGCATTTGTGTGCTGTAGTCTTGGGCAGTGCTAACTGATTTTGTGCTACAGGAAGGAAATACCTCTCTTCTGGAATAAGAGAAGGTGAAGAAGCTGAAGTCCCTACACATGATTAAGATCAGTCACTTAGCATCAATTAGTCAATTGCAATTAGTTACTACTAATGGGTTTTGTATCCAGCCTTCATTGTAGACCCTACCTGCTAATAGGAACAGATTAGTGGCTCAGCCAGGGAGGCCAGAGGCCCCAGTTCTTAATAATATAATTTATTATTAAGAATAGTAGGTTTATGGTAGTATTATGTAGATGCTGTGAGAGTATGAAGGGGGCCTGCTAAATCTCAGTAACTTAGTTCTGTACCTTTGAAGTCCATAAACTGGTGTAAGTAGCAGAAGTAAGATCATGCCTATGCTGTGCCATGAACTTAATTTCAAATCTATCATGTACACACACATTCAGGTTTAATTGTCGTTTTCAATGTGTAGTGTATTTTGGGATGCAGAAGCTGTTTCTCACAGGATATATTGACAGAACTTCTTACAATCATTCCAGTTTTAAATGTTGAGATGTTCATGTTGAGAATGCATTTGTTGTTTTTGCATGACTTGTAGTTTTGCTTCTTGGTTTGGTTGTAATTCTGGCTGCTTATCTCACAGTTCTACAAAATGTCCAGAGTCTGTCATGAGCCATGTCAGACTCGCTAACTCATAAGTGAGTTAGGTTGGCATAAAGATGTTTCCTAGCCTTAGCTGGGACTTTTCCAGGACTTTGCTGCATTTGGTACTCATGAATATAAAATAGTTTGTGGCAGGGAGGGCACGAGGGAGCATGAAGATGGGATCAGGGCAGAAAGATGGCCAGCAGTGTCACAGCGATGGTGTGTAGAGAAGGACCCAC
The DNA here is from genome assembly GCA_013397915.1 of Daphoenositta chrysoptera. NCBI lineage: Eukaryota > Metazoa > Chordata > Aves > Passeriformes > Daphoenositta > Daphoenositta chrysoptera. The sequence continues at coordinate 657,272 of VZRO01003478.1, forward strand.
TGGTCAAGCTGAGCATGTAGGGATGCCATGGTTACTAAACAGCACTTTGCAACTTGCTTGGAGGCAGTTCCTGACAGGTGGCTTTGCTACTGCCTGTGATTTCAGAAGCTGAGTCTGTGAAGCCAAATCAGACCATCTCCCAACTCCGTTTTCTTTTTCTGTAGTGTAGTCCAGCTTTCTGTTTTCTTAAGTGTTCAGTCCTGTTTTAAGTGTTCAGTTTCATATTTTCTTGTAGTGTTTCGTTGTATCTTTGGACAGAGCTATTTCTAATCCTTTCTTTCGTCAAGAAGTTTCTTAAAGGGAAAGTTGCGTTGCGTTTCTTATTTAGAAATATAACAGAGCTTTGCTTTAATTTTGGATATTCTGCCCTCCAATGATCATTTGCAGTTTCTGGATAACCTTTAGCATTTATCTTAGGATGGTGTTAAAAAAGTCAAGACTTCATTACATACGTACTTACATTAGAAGTCTTTCCAGTCACGAAAGGCTGCTTTACTTCCCTCCACTTTGTTACTGATTGTTTTCAAACTGTGCCATTAGACCTCTTTAACAATGAGGAACTTGCTATCTAAAACTGCCCCAACCTTCGGAGGGACAGCAGTGAATGGCAGCATTGGTCCTCTGACCGTGAATCTAAAAATAGTTGGAGATCTTCTGGAAGAATGACACCATTCAGAGAGCACCCTGAGGGAAACCTCCGTATCTAAAACCTTCCAAGAATTTTGGCAGAATGATCACTCCTTGCTCGCCCAGATCTTCCTCTTCTGGTAAGTTTTAACTGCAGACACCTGTATTAGCTGGGCCTTCACCTTGAGCTGAACAAGATGTTCTGCTTCTTCAGTACATTCCTGATGTGGACAGACTAGGAGTATAAGACCAGCAAATAATTTTTATTTGAGTGGATTTATAGCCAGATGTTAGACGGTAGGAATACCCGTGCCTTGAGCCATTGCTCACTTGGTTCTCCACCTGGCCAGCTACAGCTGCTGCAGAAGCACAGCATTTTAAGAGATGGACAGTTAATTACTTTGTTCCTAAGGATATATTTTGTATAAGCTTTTGAAAATAGAATAGATTTTTGTATCCACTACGCAGTAGTAGCTATCTGTTTAAATGAATTTATCTATAAAATCCAACAGCAGGGAAGTATTTTTAAAAGTTTGTTTTTCTTTTCTCCTTATTGTGCATCAGACAGTGCCAGGAATTGGACATTCATAAAATAGTTAAGATGTCACTGAATGAAACATGTCAATTCAGGTTTGACCCGAGTCATTCTGTACACAGATGCAAACATATGCCATTGATTGCAAAAAATTTTAATTTATTTGCTGTTTGGATAAGGAAGCTGAAGCTGTGATTCGCGTGTTTCTGAACTGAGTGCACTGGGATGGGATAACCATCTGTCCTGGAAGGGAGATGCTCGGCTGTATGTGCCTACTGATGTCAACATGGAGTACTGGCTATCAGTCTTATCGAAGCAGTTGCCAAAGGTTTGAGAGTACACAAATAAAAATGAGTTAAAGTGATCATTTTTAAGGGGCTTCTGAGGCTTTTAAAGAAAAAGCAGTGTTTGTGAGTGCAGTAGTCCTGCTTCAAGTTCCTTATTTCAAGCTAAGTTTACCAATTTAATTTTAATCCCTTTCAAACGCCTTGGTCATGCTTTGAAGATAGCAAACCGCCCCCTCAAGCTCTGAAGCTGAGCACTGGCCCTTTTTGTTTCCACAAGCCGAAAATAAAGTGTTCGCATGAGCTCATTTACAGAGAGTAGAGTTGGCAGCCTTATCAGGAGAGTAGAAAAGAGCTCTGAAGATGAAAAGCTATTGCTGTGACAGAAGTCTTTATTAGGTTGGGCAGTAATGGAACATAGTGTACATGGGATAAAGTGATGGCTACCTAGAGCATTTAGGGAAAACCAGAAGAGTAATAATGTTTTATGTTGTTCTCAGACTGGCTTCTTTGGTGATCCCTCTGGCCTAGGGATGTTCGGAGTGAAAAAGGGGACTATGTAAACAGAATACTGTCTGCACAATCTACAGCCTCTGCTGGTCACAAAAAAGAGTGAGTCAGAAAAAGGAAAAGTAAAGATGAGTCATTATGTAGTTTCATAATTACTCAGCATTCCCTGTTGTGGCAACCCTCTGCTATAGAGTTTGCTAGGAGACAGACTTTGATTGATAATCACTTTATCCAGTTTCACACATATGTCAAATCCCATTTACAACAAATATTTCTGTTGTTGAAATTTACATATTTCAGGACAATTTTTTATATAATACCGATAATATACAAGATCAGCTTTATACTGATAATAAAGTTTAATTCCACTAATCTTCTGCCTGTCACTGACAACTAATATGGCTTTTTGTTGTTTTTACTTCAGAGTTTTTCCTGTTCATTTGTTAGGTTTCCTTCTTCATTAAAGATTGTGTCCTCTTGCTAACCCAGGATTAAAGCCATGGCAACATTTTGTAGGTAACAATGTCTTCAAAACCTAAACCCATTAGAATTAGTGGTACGTTAGCTAAAAGGGAAAAAAAAGGGTATCTACTTGTTTCTGTGATTCTTATAAATTTCACAGCTGCTATGAAATTCAAATAGAGACCTGTATTGCTTTTATGGGTATCTCTGCCCCCCAGTAAAAGCAAAAAAGGCTTTACTTGAAGTTTTGAATTGCCTTCTTTAATGCCTTTAAACAATAGACCCATTTCTTCGTTTAATTAAAGCAGTAAAAGTTGTGGCTCAACCATACAGATTGACAGAGGACTGTAATTGATTTGGCTCATTTCTTTTTTTTTAATCACAATTAACAATAAAACACAGTGCATTTTGCTGGAGAAGTAACTGAGTAAAAAACAAAGAAAAGAAAGATAAATGGCAGTAATACTGCTTACATTAATTAGGCGGGTATGTTGGATATTACGCTGGAAAAAGTCTGCAATTGGGCTTTTAGTGGCATGAAAGTTTCAGTTGCAGTTTTCTCTGAGTAAGGACTGCAGGCATTCGTTCATTGGGAAAACTGTGTAAAATTGCTGGATCCTAATAACAGATCTTTGTGCAGTGGAACATGGCACTGATTTCTAAGTGTGTCCTCAGGTAAACTGTTCCATAATAAAGAATAAAGTGTGATGGAAAACCTTCTCTTTAAAGACAGACATGGCAATTTTTTCCTGGGCTATGTCAAGTTCCTGTATTTGAGTGTAAAAAAAGCACCTATATTTATTTGTCCTACATACAAATTAAATTTTCAAAGGGTTTTCAACTGTTGTACATCAAAACTGAAAGGGGGAGAGGGAGAAGACGTCCAGAATCCAACAGACTTTTTATATTAGGTTCTTGCACCTTTACAGTAGTTTTGTTCCTTCACTGTGCTTACTTTGCTGCTGATCACATTAATAATGTAAATTAAATTAAATAATGTAAATTAAAACTAGCACTAAATAACCCACTTTTTTTTTCGTGGTATCTATTGATGAATGAAAAGGACATGAAGGAATTCTTTGTCTCACCCTAGCTATTCTCAGTGGAGGAATTACTAGTCTAGCCATTGATCTTTGCCATTGGCAGGATTGACTGTGTTGCAATTGCATGTAATAAGATATGCTTTCTGTCCTCATTTCCAAACTGACGTAGTTTTACACTTCTAAAAATTAAATAATATGCATTAACCAGTTTGGCATTGTACTTTTATGAATCACCATTTGTTTCAGGGTTCATGACATGTGTGAAATATGTAGAAAGTGTTTGATTATGGCCCAGTTCAGCAGCAAGAGTCTGAGATGAGCAGGTAAATCTCTCTCTCTGTGAGTTGCATTGGTTTGTGCAACTGCCAGCGCAGGCAAAATTTCTTCACTGATGCTTCAGACCTCCTGTGCATTACAGCTAACCTGCTTATTTGTTTGTTTGCTACTGTTGTGAAGTACGCTCATGGTAGAAACTCTTATTTTCAATTCCCTTTTTAAGCTCAGCACACTGAGCCTCCCTTTCTTATGCACATGCTGCCAGCAGAGGATTCTCTCTAGATAAATTATGCCCTCTCTTTCTTAAACAAGATTAAAGAGCTTCTCCAACTGTTAAGTATCCAGCACTTGAAATCTCAGTCTGTTTAGTTCACTGTGGCAATTACCAACTGTGTGGAGTTTTGATGAGGATTGTATACCTTAGCGGTACAATACACAACATGGTTTAAGAAATGTAATGTATAGAGAGCATTTTTTGATGTTCAGCACAAAGATGAAAATCCGTTCCTCAGAGTAGAATCAATAGAATGGGACAAATAAAAAACAAGCATATGAAAAGCTTTTTTACTCTGTCTTACATATTTATGTAATTACAGGGAGAATTTCCTCATCTTTTTATTAGATAAGTTTAAAAATGGAAAAGCCCATGCAGAGGATTTAAAACTTATTTTGGTGCTGTTTTGTGGAAATGATTTTGGATAAAAAATGTGCTACCCTGTTTCAGATGTAGGAAAGGTGCCAATCAAAATCACAGAATTCTGGTTCTGAATTTATTTGAGGTTTAGGATTTTTTTGATGTGGAATTAGTAATCTTTGGTCTGTGGAAGTTATACAAAAAGTTTACTTTGAATGTAAAAAGAAAAGATTGTCAATATAAATTTTGCAGTGAATTCTCATTTTTTTTCTTTTGTGGGCTCATAATATTAATTTAAAGGTCCAGTTAAAACTAAAATTCTGCTGGGTTGATGGATTTAGGATATATGGCCAAGTTTCCTATTGATCTAGTGCTTAACTGCAAGTTAACCTGGTTTCAAGAAATACGCAAATAACCATCACTGAGAGAACAGTCGACCCCACAAAAATTTGGCACAAAGTAGAGATGGTTATTGCACTTCCACTCTTCGTGGATAGTGTGAAAAGAAGATCACGGAGCAATCTAAAAGGAAAGGCACAGGCTGGAGAGAATAATAAAGAGATATCAATCCACCACACCATCTCTGACACAATGGCATGACAAGTGGAAAATAACTTAACTCTGTAAAATAGGGAAAAGGCAGTAAAAAATGAATTGTGTTACAGTTTCTAAAACCTGCCTCAATTCAAGAAACAAATGCTCCTGAGCAGTGCCAAGGTGTAGGATTTTCACATAAATCTCACATGTCAGCAAATGGGAAACATGTAAAACCCTAAGAAACAGTGTCAGAAAATACCAGATTTGTTAAGACCATTGAGATCACTGATTCAAGATGGTCCCATCTCCAATCCTAAAGGCCTTCCTCATAGGACCCATACTCAGTGCCATGTGGTTTGATTTTCTCCAGTAAACAATATTCCCAGAAAATAGTGGTATTTCCTATAACAGATGCACAATTTTGCTCTATATAAGCATAATTAGATGTATTTCCTTCAGTGGTCAGTTCCTTCCTTTTCTCCAGGTTTAATTCAGTTAAGGCTTCAAGGAAGAACATTTGAATGAGTTTCCTTTGAAAATACAGGCAAGATCTTATTTCTGTTTTGTCACTTTATAGTAATGCAATAAAATATGCTTTCTTGTTCAGATTTCTCTGCATGTTTTTGTACCATTCTTCTGAATGTATCATGTCCAGATTAAAATTAGTAGAAAAAAACTTGAACATCTAAAAATGAATCAAAATTAAATACTTTCTGGAACAAATGAACACATTGCAGAAGGAGGTTCTGATCCAAAGAAGAGGTTCTAAGGTCAAGGAGTGGAAAAAAAGAAGGAGAAAGAAACAGATCTGTTTTGCTTAAATAACAGTCCTAGGTACAATTTTGGATCTTGTGAGAGTAATGTGGAAGTGCAGCAATGGGCAGAATCTAAATGTGGAAAACTGAACCACACAGAGACTTTGTTTGCCAATAGCTCTCCAGACCTTAATTTCTTGGGTTTAGTTTCCTGTGTTTATGTTCAATAATTGCCTTTGTAAGGCAGGATAAAAAGAGTAAGGAATTTTGACTCTTAGCTTGTATTAGTCATTAAGCAATGCAGTGTCATTGGTGTGAGTTATGCTGTGTTGTGCAAAGCACACACAGCCTTTAGTGATCATTTTCTGAAGAGTTCCTGCTGGAGAAAGAGAGGTGTACTCAGTGCAGGCCATTTTGGATCTTGAATCTCCTCTTCCTTCAAACCTGTGTCTCTTTTCCTGATCACAGAGTAAGAACAATGACATTTTTTTCGTGAGGAATTCACAGAACCCAGGGAACTCATCTACACCCAGACACAATTTGATTGCCCTTTGTACCCAGTTAAGAAGTTAGAACTTGTATATATGTACATCTGTACCTTCGTGCGTTCTTTTGTTGGATCAAGAAGAATAGATTAGTAATAAAAAAAAAATTCTATTTATGTTTCCTTTAGATATCATTTATAGTTTCTTTATCTGGCTTTCAAAGGAATGAAAGAAGCCTTGAAGCTAAATGATGGTTATGCTAAGTGCATTTCTGGTACTCTTAGCAATAGTATCAATAGTATCAAGTAAATACTTTTCATGCGATCAGTTTACACTTTGCATGAATATTTTAAGTTGTGATTGTCCTCCCTTGACCTAATCATTTCATTGTCTTCATATGATTACAATGTTTCAAATAAAATCTTCCATGAACTAGCCTACATAGTTTGACTATATAGGCAGGAAAGGTGATCTTAAAATTGCAGAATGTTAGGCAAACTTGCATTGAAATGATTGTTTCAGAAAGCAAAAGAAGAGTATCCTTATTAATTCTAAATTTTAATGTTTCAATCAAAAAACAAAAAAGGAAGAAAAATAGTGCTAAAAGAATGTTATGTTCAAATATGTCAGGAGGAACTACAGTAACAGGTGAAACAGCAATATGTATGTCATGGAAAGAGACATTAGGAAAACTGTTTCATAATATGTCCAAGGCTCTTTTTGCAAGAAACTTTGGATTTCTAATAAAGATGCAATATAATTCGACTGTTACTGAATTTTATGGTGATCTAGTGGTGATCACGGAGTCATAGAATCATAGAATATGCTGAGTTGGAAGGGATCCTTGAGTCCGACTCCTGGCCCTGCACTGAACTCCCCAAGAGTCACACCCTGTGCCTGAGAGCGTTGTCCAAACGCTTCTTGAACTCTGTCAGGCTGTTGCTGTGACCATTGCCCTGGGAAGCCTGTTACAGTGCCCAACCACACCCTAGGTGAAAAACCTTTATAATGATGAGAAAAGGCTTGGTTGGATGTTGCAGGGGAAACCACAAACACAATTTTGGACCAAATTGTACACACCCTTCCTGGTCAAGTTGCTCAAACCTGTCCTTGGAAGAGGATTATACACATTTGCTCAGTTTGAGGGTGCTAGTTATAAATATCTTCAAATACTGTTCTAGGTTTCTATTTGTGGGTTTGTTTCATTAAGTTATTTTATACATAATCTGTCATGTTTTTACTCAGTAAATTCTACTCTTGAGTCTTAATGTCTTTTAAATTGGGTGTCACATGCCGTAAGAATGTATAGTGATATCTTTAAAAGAAAGGATAGTGTGTGTTTTAATGGAGGGAAGAGAACTTTGGGACATAAAGAAGAAGACTCTGAAAGCAACACACTATTTGGAAAAAAATACGAAGTCAATGAAAGTAAACTCTTGGCTCTTCCCGCCCTGAGAAGTACCTTTGGAGAAATGTGCAGACTTCAGTAGAGCTATCATAGATTTGCGGTGCATTGAGTGAGAAGACCTTGCTCTGCTGTTTGGTAAATATTCTTTTTGTGGCCCCTAGAAAAACAAAATATACGTGTGTTTAGCATTGCACATAGTGAATATTCCTATCAAGATCTGCGTTCGTAAGGAGGGTAGACATGTATCAGTTTAAATAGACTGTTCCTGTTGGGACTTACTGACTTAAACATATTTTTTTTAAATTCTGCATCTGTTAAAATTCTATATAAAAATAATATATGAGGAAATTTTATGCTTTATTTCCTCTTTTAAATAATGCTCATATAATTATGTCGCCCAATTACTGGTGTTAACATACCCTTATACACTGTATGGATTTTCTTCATAGCAATTGCCATTGCAATTTAAAGAAAAATATTCTCCTCAGACAAGCATCTTTTATATACAGGCATTTTTAACAGGGAGGAGTTGTTTCTTGTGTAGAAGAACAATTCTTGTGACAAAAATTGTTGACCTTTTTTCTCTTTGTTTTGTTCATTTAGGCTGGCTAAAATTACATACATATTCATGTATTTTAATAAGAACAAAGCATTACTCTTGGATATTTTCCATAAATTTGTTCTCATAAGCAATTTGATAGACATCTACTATAAGTGGAATGGGGGAAGTTTACAGTAAATCAGTCTGCCTGGTTTAGAAAACTAGAATTTATTAACCCATTTCCCAAAGGCTGTGTTACCTGTGAGACTAGAAGAAAATTGTCACTGTTTCTGTTTTAGAGCAGGGGCACTTTATAATCAGACTATATGTCTAATTGTTTAAAAATTTATCGTGTTTTATTGAAGTGAAATCAATTACCTCATAACATTAATTGTTTGTAACATTTTAGGCAGTCAAAAAGTCTGCGAAATGCTGAGCATATTTGCAGTTATATTTTTCAGCTGGGATTTTCTGCATAGGCTCTGATCCGTTCCTGTTGCTAACCACGAAAGAATAGTCAATATGCTGGTTAACCAATATGCTTCTGTATGGAAAGCTTCTAGCAGTAGTATCAATGAAGTGGCATCACTAATAAACCTTCCATTAATTGCTCAAGGAGTACCTCAAGATGAGACTCAGAGGCCACAGGCAGGGTAACCTGTCACCCCAGTGTGTCATCAGGTTGTGAGGCTGGCGGGGTTTGTGAGCTATGGTATAAATCACACTCAGGACATGAATGAAGTGCTAAGCATGTTTGGGAGAATACTTAAAATTCAAAATGAAGAGTTAGATTTTTTTTCATTTGTGGGCACAGGACTTTGTACTTGTTAACTCCTTGTGTGTCATTTCCATTGCTTTACAAAAATGAAACACAAATATATACACTTGTTACAGGAATTGTAAACAATTACTCTTGTATTCTTTTCACACTTAAGCTGGTATCACCAGATATTATCTTAATATTTTTATATGTATGTATATACAGTAATATCTCAGTTCTTTTTGTGTTAAGGGAAAAGAAGTGAACATTAGAAGATTAACAAAATAGTATGCGTCTTTTAATCTTTGCATGTGCCACCACATCTGATAGTTTTATGTAGTTTATACATTAACCTGTATAATTCAGTTGAAGGACTGGAGCCTTCTCTTGTAAAATTAAATAAATTAAAAAATTTATTCCCTATTTTGCTCTTCACTTAACCTTAGCATCAGAACTTGATCAATTAATTTTGGTGGTTTTCTGCTCAGTTTCACTTTCTGATTCTCATGTATGCACAATTCTTTGATAATAATATTCATGGAAGAACAGGGGAAATGTTGCATACAAACAAAGGAAAAGGCATTTTAAAAATATTTGTTTGAATAAATTTATGTAAATACAGACATACCTATTTAAAAATGTAAAGGCTTTGACATTTGACAGCATTCCTTCGACCTAGTCTTCCACTGACACCTGCAGTATTTTCAGTACTCTGGAAAATGTTGGGGCAAATGTTAGTACACTCTGATACTTCATATAAAATGCAAATACTTACTTCTTGAGAAAAGTTCTGTGGAGGGGATCATGGTCCTCCATTAAAGGCCATTTGCAAAATCCCTTCCTGGCAAGGGAATGTTTTTACCTGCCACCTCCAGAAACTATAATATATGCAGAGGACATATCTCCTTTTTTTGTTTCCATCTTTCAGAGCAATGCTACAATTGTAATAGGAAACAATTCCACCACATTGACATTTTACATAATTTTCTTTATTTTACTCTGCAACGTCTCAATTTGATGCCCCTCTAGCCACTATATTTTGAAGTCTGTTTTGTTGCTGAACAGTCATCACTTTAACACACTGCAAATAATGAAACAAAAAAACTTACATTTTTTTCTTCCACATTAACTCTGAGATTTTCAGGCAGAAGCAACACTGAACAAGAAGATGCTGTGATATGCTATGTCAGTGCCTTCCAGTCTGAACATAGTAACCCAGATCACTGGGTTTTTTCCTGCTTAAATAGCAGACAAAGACTGTACTTTTTAAAATAAGCAACTGCTCAGACAAGTCAGAAAGGTAGTAGAAGCCAGGAATTTCAGATTCCTGACAGTCATAAAATGTGCCCATCTATACTATGTACCCATGTAAGCCACTGTTCAACTTTACTCTTGTAGCAGACAGAATTTTAAGAAACAGAAAGTTGCAGTACATGGATGGGAAGTGGGAAGTACAGAAAAGCCCTGTCATTTGCCAAACACATCTGAATCTAGTAATATAAAGTAATCTTTTATCTTGAGGTTAGAATTATCTTGTAGTTGTACTGCAAGATTACTCTGGGACTCCAGATGAACCCCTGCTGTGTAACTCCTATCTCGTCTTGAAAAACATTTGCAAACAGAGTAACAACACAGAAGGCAAAATGCTCATATTTTGGCTGCAGAAAGCCAGAAAGTAAGAAGATCTACCATATTTTCCAAGTCAAGCTCATATTTTCATTTAAAGTCAGTGCATAGATTTAAAAGTACCTCTTTTTTTAGCATCAGACTGGTGTATGTACTCATTAAATTACTTCAGGTATTTTACATTTCCATTTAGGAAACTTTCTTTTGGTGCTGTTTTGTGGAAATGATTTTGAATAAAAACATAAAAATTTGTTTCCATTGCCGTCTTCTGTATAAGTCAATTTGATAAAGTATGCTTAAAAACTTGTAAGTCATGATAAGATATAATTAATGCTCCTAAAAATGTGTTAGCTGCAAACAGAAGTTGAGACATGGTGTCAGCTTTTTGGGCTGTTCTCCCATTGTGCCCCCTGCTCTAGATCCTGTACAGCCATATAATAGCATGCAGAAGACAGGGGGAAGAAGTTCAGAATTCTGCCATACCTTTTGAGGAAGCTTGAAGGATCAAGTCTGAAATGGATGTGGTTCCACAAATCATTAAGTTACTCTTTAAAATAATTTTTAAAAAGCAGGGATGAATTGCATAGTGTTTCACCAAAAGAAGTTTAGCTCATAATTACTTAATACATAAATATGAGAAAGATTGCAGAGATAGGGTTGTTATGGGTATACTAAGAGAAAAAGACAATGTCAAAATGATGTTTTTGTTAATAAGCCTTGGAGTAGTCCCAAATTCTGTGAGAACACATATATTTGCACTGAGGCAAATTTAGACTCCAGTGGCATTATAAAGCCACCTTACCTGTAAAGGTAAGTCTCACTTAATTTGCCAGGTGAGTGCAATTGGGAAAGTAAATTTTGCTTGTCTTACTCTTGTATAGTTCATCACAGAATGGCTGCTCCTTGAGGAAGATGGGAAAGATTTTGTCCCAAAGGGGAAAAAAAAAAGACTAACCAAAAAAACCCTCAAAGTATGGGATCGTATTTTTTAGGGTAAAAAATTCGATATTTCACTAAATTTTACATCTGTTTTAAAGCTCTAGTATGATGAGCCATCCTTTAGTTTTCTCTGGTTCTGTTCCAGCAGAATGAAATCACTTCCTGTTAGGTAGAAATCCAAAATTCTAAATGGGGTATTTCTTGGTCACAGTAGAACTGATATTATTTTGTATAACTGTTTCAACTCACGTTATTAAGAACTTTCCCATGACTTCTGGATCACAGATTAATTCCAGAATCCTGCATTCTCCTGCATTTCACTAACTGAAATATTGTGAAAGTGCACATTATTGTATCTGAAAAGGGTATTGAGATCTTGTTCATGCTGCTGGTACTTCACAGTCCGATTATTGTAACACATTTCATTTCAATCTTCCCTTCTCTCTTGAGAGTTGCCAGCAAATGGTCCAGAACTTCAGTTAGACTTCTTTTCTATTAGAGTTGTCACCAGCATAGCTCCTGAATTCTTTATAAGCTCTAGTGATGTGATCTAGAATAAAGGCCTGCTTTTGACCTTCAGGCATTGGCAAGGCCTTGCTCAAACTTACTTTTTGACCTTTCTGTCTCCTGACGTTCTTTGCCCTCTCCTTGGATCATCAGCCAAGCTGCCTTTCCCGGTCTGGGCTTGTCATCTTTAAAGTAATGGTTACAAGTGTATTGATGCAGTAATGACTTTACAGCCCAGCAAGCTCCACTTCATTAAATTAGTTGTAATTTGAACTCTGAAACAAGATAGCATCTTCTGTAATTATATTTAAATAAATTAAGGTTAGAACTGTGGTATTTAGTTAGTGATAGATTGCCTTTATTTATTCTTATACCTTGTCCCAGGACATTGTATGCATAATTAAAAAAAATACGGCATATACTCTCATATAGTATGGTTATGATATATAAGCACATTGACATGAAATTTAATGGTGCAATTAGCAACAGTATTTTCTGTGTTATTCATAAAAGCTGTTGCAGTATTTTACACTGCTTCCTAGTAATTAGTATATTAGTAATCCAGGTGATGGGGAGAGAAGTATTATGTAATGGTAACTGCTTCATTTCAAGAACACCAGGACTTTATGTATATTCAGCCTTCGTTCTGCATTCCTTTTCCTTTGCAATTTACAGATATGCATATTTTGCTGCAACACAGGCTCTTCCTCACTTTGAAAAGGGAAGGAAAAGAAGTGGAAGCTGTATAACCTATATTTACTGGCCTAATTTCAGTCTCTTTTAAAATCAGCTTGAGTCTAGCATAATTCCACTGAAAATCTGGTAGTATAACACTCAGAAAAGATCGAGTTTAGGCACTAGTAACTGAGTGCCTGGAGTGTATCTCTTCCAAAAAAAGAGACAGATTTTTTTTCTAAGGTCTTATGTGAAGTGTAAAAGATATTCTTTTGTAATATTTGAGAGCTAATCATGGGATAATGGGTGTTGCATGTTTAATGCAACAGTGTAGCTGTCATGTTTTTCTTTTCTTTTTTTAATTTTCTTCTTTCTTTTTGTACATTCACCTCTTCTTGAACAGAAATAAAAGGTTCAAGGCTTGTCAGCATCAGTTTATAGATAGCTGTTTAAAAATAATGAGGTATTGGGTATTGTAAGGCTCAGGGCTGTCTTGCCAGACTCATTTATTTCCATTCACCTTTTGTCAGAATTGCAGACAGAAGACATTCAATTAAAACTTGTCACCTGTTGCATGTGACCTAATTTGTATTTGTGAGTGTCAGGGATTAGGATACCTATGGAGGCATTTAAAAATGTAAAGCAACAATAGGATTCTTAAACATTTTATGCCACGTTTTTTTCATTTGAACATCTTTGTTTATGGACCATTCTTCAATGGAAATCACTTGGGCTAAGAAATAATAGAAGTTATTTACACAAAGTCTCATTAACATGGGAAAACTAAGGGGATTTTATTCACCTTCTTTTGTGGTTTAATGCATAAATGACAGTGCACAGAATTTCAGCATGTAGATGATTAGTTCATGCAAAGTTAATGTTCCTTTCAAGAGAGGTTGAGTACTGAGCTGTGCGAGTAATGCATTTATCAGTTCTTTTGTCAAACTGAAAAAAACAAACCCCTGGATTTTAACCTAAGTAAAGGTTTTTATCAGTTCCTTTTGCAAAAGTCTAGCCTTCTCAGCCTCCCAGTACAAAAATGAAATTTCCAAAATACTGCTTACATTTGGTTACCTAGGAACTTTGTTTATTTTTAAGCATAAGCAAAATCTGAAGTATGGGTTTGAAGCACTTGTTTTGCAAAAACAGTATTTTTCTCTTTTGATTTTTCAACATGGAACAATTCACTAAGTATTTTAGTTAGCCCGGTTATTTAGGTTTTTTTAATAATAATCTGATTTTGCAAATCGTTGCAGAGGAACATATAAAGTAAACAACTTAGAGTCACAGATCAAGTTAGATATTAAAGTAATAAAAACACTGGTTTGTTTTTCAGTCAATTATACGGGTCAATTAATGAATTAATTGTTTTAGAGGCACCTCTTGACAACAGCCAATTTTATCCCATATTAACAAATAGTTTTTGGTCCTAACTGAATGAAAAGCAGGAGGATGATTTTTAGACTTCCTAAGCTACTCTAAATAACGTGTTTAATTGCGCAGGTGGCTATAGGAAGACAAAACACTAAAGTCTTCCCTTGCTAATTGTTAATTCAGCCATAGATCAGGAAAACTTTACCATGAGTCATAGCTTATATCTTCTTTGATGAATTAGGTCTCTGTTTTCAAAATATTGCCTGCCTAGGTAGACGTGTATTTTACATCTCTAGCTGAATTTTTACCTGCATAGGGTATTATCTGAATACTTTGTAAACTGATTGTAGAAGCTCTTTGGCATCCTTGTAATTCAGCACATAAAACAACTAATCAGATCAAGAAAAAAAGACAGGTCATATTGTCCTGTTTCTTCAGTTGTGTTACTCTTCTGCATGTTTCTGCTGTATTGAGAGGGGTCTTTCATGGTTTAAAGTATTTTTTTCACTGCAAATCTTTCAGACTGTAGGGTTAATGCACTAATCCGAAACTATAGAGGTTGCTGAAGTGTCTAAAGAGTATCTAGGTGACTGTGCATTCTTAAATCTCAATACATTCTGTCTGTGTTCGTGGTGGAAAAATCAACTAGTTTTTCTGTTTTATGTAAATAAAAGCAAAACACAGAGTTTATAATATTCACTCAAACTTACTCAGCAGTCTTAGAAGTAATCACACTTAGTTCAAACTAACTGGAACACTCTATCAAGACGTTGTCCCAAAAGAGAACCACACTGGACCCTGCTATTAAAATTATTTTTGTGCTTTCCAGTTTTGCTGTTGATCTGGGGGTTTTTTGCCTCTCTACTGATGTTCCTCTAGAGCTTGGAAAGATGCAGTTGTGTGGGTATTCATTCTTACCTGTCTCACTATTGAAGGCAATACTGGGAATCTTGCAGACATCTGTAGAAAATGGACTGTTAGCCAGTTACATATCTCAAAAAATGAGATAGGAATGTTCTTCATACATGTCAAATGCTGTGTTAGAGGTGGAGCTTGCCAGAGTGATGTTAATGTAGAACATCAGCTTACCATGAGTCTGTTATATAAGGGGAGCAGGAAGGGAGCAGAATATGAAATTCCTGAAGGAAGTCAAAATTGCACATTCGAGTCTGATTTCAAACCTGTTCTTTACTGATGTACTGGAAGATAAAGAGGGATTTTTGATTTATTCAGATATTAATTCATACTTAAGTGAATTAGATTTTTTTTTCCAAAACAAAAAGCTGCTGCAATTAAAGGTAGTGAACAATTTCTTATAGGCAGTCCTGGTGTTGGTAGGTCTTGACTTGAAGGATTGCGCTAATGCCTTCCAATGTAGCTTGAGAATTTGTGGGTATAGAGCTCTGTGGAAAGGACAAGAACCTTTATGGGTCAAGTGAACAAATGAACACTGGAAGCTTTGTAGCCAAGGTAAGAAGGAGGGGATGGAGAAGAATAGAAATAGATGATAAAGGAGTAAATAGTGCTGGGTGATAAAAGGAGTAAATAGAGTACTTTTAACACGGGTTGGATCTGTATGGAAAATGAGATGACATGGTTAAATAGTACTCTCATACTGAGAACCTGAATTTCAAAATCAGTAATATATTGGGGTATGGAGAATCTTTTTGGTTATGTAGCATCATCACAATGGGTACCTGTCCTACATGCAGTCTTCAAGGTAATGTGAGAAAAGGACCCCAGAACAGGAATAATAATTTACATTTTTTTGGCAAGGGAGGAACAGATGAGGAAATACAAAGAAAATGAGTTCAGGTTTGCCTGTGTTGTTTAGATTTAATAACCTGGTGGGGAGCTCATATGGTACATCAACTCTGGTCTTCAGTTGTTTTTGTGCAAGACTGTGTGAACACATTTAGTGTAGAGTAAGAGCCCAATGTGATGTTGTTGTATGTTGTATAGCATTTGATAGAAATCATGCAAAGATTATGTAAACAACCAGGAGGTAAACTTTTTTTTGTAGAAGCTTATATAGTGACTATATAAAAGCATTTTTTCCCTCAAGAGCAGCTGGAGAATTTATTTGTATCAGTATGTGTAATTGCTTTCTTTTAAAGAGTAGCTATTGCATTGCTTTACATAGTTTCTATCTCTCCATATATTACAGTTCTACAGTCCAACTCTGACTCCCCATCACTCCTGATGAACAAATGAGTTCATGAGCTGTGCTTGTCTTGAGATGTAAAGTGAATGTGTTGCGCTTGAACTTTTAAAGTACCTGGTCTCTTAACTGGTGGCAAGCCTGCTCTTCCTATTTCTACCCTGTGAGCATCCCTGTTTTTCCCATTAGGGTTCTTGGTTTTGTTTCTCTGTTGAAGTCTTTTAAAATGAGCATGTGAAGGATCAACTTTCTTGTCTGCAGTGGAGCTGTGTTAGTGACATGAAGGGATGTTTTAACCGTGAAGAAGTGTAATCATAATACGTACAGTGCAGTTCATTGGGAGATGTTACATGAGTTTTCATGGGTGGAGTGGGGTATCTTTCTTTTCACTTCATGGTTGAGGACTGATAGGCTGAGTGAACTGAGATGCTGAAGATTTTGTGAAGCCACAATGCACAGTAGAGCTGAAGCAGAGGTCTAATTAATTTCTCCGGATGTCACAATATCCTCCTTAATAGTCTGGATACGGACCGTGTGGAGTTCAGTTACATCTGTGACTGATGTAAAGCTTCTCCTGCCCCAAATGAGGATTTTTGCGGACAAAACTATTTTTATTTCTTGCCTTGGTTATTCTAACAAAGGAGACATCAGTTACTACTGTCTTGAGAGCAGATAAACATACCTTTATGTAATGAATTCTCTCATACAACTATAGGAGTTACAGGGGAATATGCATGCATATACTCCGGAACCTCTGGATTTCAGTTTACTACCTGCCAAACTCCAAAGTTTTCATGGAATGTCAGATGGGTATCGTTTCTTAATGGGTCTTGAGTTGTGTTTACTTCTATAAAGACCCCTGGGAAGTAAAATACTACTTAAAGTCTGTTAGATTATCAGAAATTGATTCCAAAGTATCTACTTTCTTATAGTACTAGGAGCATGGAAATCTTAGGGGCCAAAATGATGGTAAACTCTATCAGTTTTAATGGAAGGCTTATAAATCTCTAATTTATAGTCTATTCGTCTTATGTTATCAAAAATGTTTTCTCATTAAAGTTGGAATTAGTTCTATTGTAGACTTAGGTAATTTTGAAATGTGCAATACAATTGCTCCCCAGTTATCTAGAAGTTGGGGTTTTTAAAAGAAAGCTGTATTTACAGATAGAGCAATGAATATTAGGTGAAGGGATGGATCTAAGTAAAATTTTGCTATTGTGACATTTTTCTGTATTTCCATTGAGTATGTGAATGGCTTGAATGTGTATCTCATCTAATGCAAAGGAGGTAAAAAAAAATTGTTCATCTTGGTAGATTTATATTATTTTAATTTAAGCTTCAGTTCCATTACTTTTTGATTAAACATACTTCTGTCTGATGCTATCCATCTTTTATCACTATGAAATCTGTTCACAAGCAGAAAGAAGGATGGCATCTGAATTATGCAGAAATCATTTTCTATCTATTTTTCTTCAAATGCTGGGCAGTCTTTTTCATAATCCCACCAATATTGCATGTGGCTTGTTCTAATCCTCTGCCTATTTCTGAATATTTGACTATCAAACCTTGGTCTTTTGCTGTTTGTTTTTATGGCAATGTATTGTCCTGGATGTCATTTGCTTCAGGTGTAGCTCAAACTCCTGATTCAAGTGTGAAGAACAATGAGTTATCTTTAGTTCTGGACAGGTTTGAGCTATCAGTTTTGAAAGTGGTCTCGTAGTTTGTGCATTTCTAAGTATAGCTTTAAAAAAAGCAAAAACAGCAACCAAAAATAACCATGCTCTGTTGATTGAATTAGCATAAATTTTATCAAACAGCTTAGACCACAAATCAGTCACAAGTTACATAGGTAACTACCATAAAGAAGATTTCATTCATAATTATGCACTGACCTCTTGGGGTATGTGGTTAATTTGTGTTGCTATTTAAATCATGTGATTCACAAAAATAAAACTGGCGACATCCAATGAGAAATGTAGTTCTTGGGTTTGATGGACTGAAATACACAGTCTTCTGCAGTAAACCAAGTGAAATTTCACTGTTAAGTAGAAGTGATCATTACCTGCTTTCCTGGTGAGCAAAAGCTGTTGAGCACTGTTGTATACAACTCACTGTATTATAGGTACAGATGTTGGTTGTGTCACTAAAGCAAGCATCTCCTTCCTGTGTCAGTAACCCAGGAAATACAAGCAAAAAAGAAACACGACTCCAACAATAGTTGGCTGTGGTTTTCTGGCTAGTTGGCAAAACAGTTTTCCTTTACCGAAGGAAATTTCCTTTACCAGACAATCCTTGTTGGTTTTTGAGAAGGAAAGAGGACTGACAGATGTTTTCTGGTAGTCTGTGCTACCAGTGCAGGTTCAGAGGCAGCACATAAACTCTGTGCTGTGTTCTTGCTGAGCACATTAACTGTGACTTCTTTCATGGTAGCTTCCCCTGCTGTCCAGAAGCCAGTTCTGGAGGAGTTTTGTGCAAGGGAGAGATCAAAGGGATGGGAAGTAGAAGAGTGGGGCACAATAATAGCGATAGAAAACATACACAGAGGGAGGAGAGAGCTAAAATAGACAATGAAAAGAAAAGTGAGAAAGTGAGTTGCACTTTATTACATCACTCACAGGGGCCGTTGATACTTAATGTGTCCTTGCATTCCTGTGTTGTTAAATCCAGGTCATCAGGGACAAATTTTGCACTTGGTTTTACTTGTCCTGTTGCCCTGCATATGTGCCAAGTTCTTCAACTTCCGTGTTATGTTACTACTTGGTTTTAGTCACATTCATCCTGGTTGTCTGGAAATCTGCGTGGGCGACTCAGAAAGAAATAAAAAATATTTCCTTGTTTAGTAAGACCTACTGTCTTTGCACCCCTTCTTCTTATTTCATTTTGTCAATGAGAGCAGCTGTAACTTGTTTCAGGAAGGTAAACTGCTATATATCCATACAAACCAGGCAGCAGAATGCTGTATTGAAGGAATGAACAGTATGGAGATAGAACACAAATGTTAATTCATCATTCATGACATCTAAATGCACAACTGTACAATTTCTTTCAAATCCTCATGAACACTTTCAGTCTTTCAGCCACGTATATATTCTTATTTTACTAGGAATACTTACTTTGTGTCCTCTGGCCATGTTAATCCATCTTAATTTGGTTTTGACTATCTAAACTGTATACAGAACTCATTGTTTCTAAAGTTCTAATTCTCTGTACTTCTCTGCTCATAATGTTATGCTTCTATATCCATGGTGTTTATTACAGCTTTGAAATTCTGCTTCTGGCAAAGATGACTTAAGATTAGGCTCTTTCAAATGGAAACTAAACTTGTTAGCTGTTTTTAATAATATGTAAAAATGAATGAATGGTTTTAAATGAACAGGAAATTATGTTGTGTACTTCGTCTTGCATGTGTGAAACTCTAAACTGCTTGCAAATACTCGTAATGCTGATTTCCCATGCTTTCTAAAATTAATCTTTTGAAATAAACATGCTTTTAATATAAATATTGGAAGGCAGGAGATAGGAGATTGTTACCTGAAAGGCATGCTCATAATATATTTAATTACATGTTTGCTTGTGTTTCCAAATGCAGGTGTGCGCCTAGACCGAGTACGTGGAGGTCGCCAGAAGTACAAGCGCAGAATAGATGCAGAGAACAGCCCATACCTGAACCCTCAGCTAGTTCAGCCAGCAAAAAAGCCATGTGAGTACACCACATACACAACATTCATCTCTGAGTGCAAGCTGTTGACTCTTAGCCCTGTTTGCCAAGCTCCTTCTGAGTGGAACAAGAGTTTGGTCAGAAAATATTACCATGAAGACTAAATCAATTTAGCTCTTAACAGGTTTTGTTTTAAATATGCTCGTCTTTCTCAAGTGGAGTTGAACAAAGAGTGTTTTTACAGGTGGAAGTGTATAAAAGCATGGTTTATGCAGTGCAAATTTTACATTTACAGGTTATCTTTATTTTCAGTGGTACATAAAATGGTTCATACTGTGATCATTAGCTCATTGAAGCTTCTACTTTCAGATTTCACAAGAAAGTGATTTTTGTAGTTTTCACTAACTAAATGAGTTTGACTGCTCAACCTCCCAATGAAAATACATTAAGAGCCTCATTAATTTATACCTATAGATTAATACGCTACCTAGTATTAGATTAAAACAGCAATATGCCACACTAATAACAAAGCAGAAATTCGGCTCTAGTACCCTCATGGATTTTTTTTTGCTTTGTTTTGCTATGTATTAATAATGTCCTTGATTGTATCTCACCAGGCTGAAATTAAGAGAGAAAGAGATGATCATCTCACTGCTAAAATACAAGTTCCATCCTCTTTGCGATTAACTAAAAATAGTTAGGGGTTTTGCTTTGCAGCTTATATAAACTCAAGCAGTGACTGTACTAATTCCATGAAGTAAATTTAATAGCATTATAGCTGTAGTGCAAGAGGCTAGTGTATTTCCCTGCAAAGACACACAGGCTGTATCAATTGTTGTAAACTCTTCCAAATTCAAAAGGGAACACACACGTCCAATTGCTCCTGCTGCGGAGGTTAATTTGCTCCTAACACGGATAAATAAGCCAGTGAAATAAGGAGGGTAAATTCCTTCTTGTCTCCCATTTGCCTCTGCCCCTAAGCCTCTGACAACTCACATGGCAGTTTAGCCTCTTGAAAATACCTGGCTGTATGGAAAATGGAACCTGTTTCTGATGGTGTTCCCCAGTAGGGGACAGTGCTGTGTACAATGCGTTTGAGCATATGGGGATCTGGAGAGCAAATAAACAGTCTTTGAACTCTAAGTGAAAGGGCATTTTAGCTGTGTCAAAGAAAAAACAGCCAGTTTTACATAAAATTAAGGCTTAAGTGAACATATGGCATAGTTTCCTTTTGCCTTTCCAAAAAACATTATGCTGATTATATTCCTTCAATTGTCCAATCTGGCATCTTCTACTCAGCCTCCATAAGCTGTCCCACTGTTCTGTAAATACAATCTAGGGCTGCACTAAGCAGATTTTGCACATTATAATAAAAACTTTCTGATAATACAATAAAATTTAATAAACTCTAATGCTTAATTTCATTAGAGGTTTAATTTTCCTGGGTGCACAGATTATCAGTTTTTCATTTACTTGATATTGTCATTGAGTAGAAATGTTGATAGCCTTACATACCAAAAAAAGCCAAGACCAAACAGACAAAAAAAAAAAAAAAATCCAACCCCAAAGCCCCAAGCCCTTAAGAAAGGTTAATGCAGTTGTACTGAAATGCAAGAATCTCTGTGTAAACCCAAGATTATTGCAACGTGGTGCATTACATTACCTATAAGGTGATAACTACACCGATTTCTGTAAGCTCCAGTTGTCTGAGATAAGCTAACCTCCTCATAAATCATTACTCATTATCTGAGTGCCTCCCTCCGCTTTCCTTAGCTCGTGCAAGTACAAACCATTTTGTAACAAACATTTTTAAAACTTAATTTTCATATGCTGACAGATAAGTGTCCAGACTTAAGACAGTTGAATCGGTTTTGTGTGGAAGTAGCCTGGGAGATTTTCTGGACCCTGACTGATAGTTTGTGCATAACAAAGGCACAGGAATGAAGATTGGGTTCTATTGATTCTAATTAGGGAAACATTAAATAAGATTTACCTAGAAAAGTGCTCATGGCTATTCAGTTTCCTGAGTGATGGAGTTTTCTGAGTACATTCAGAATTTTCTTATGTTCTATGCTAATGCATGTGCCAATACATGTAGCTTTTTCCTCCTATAAGGAAAGAGCAGGTGTTGGGAGGATCTTTCCTACACCTTCTTCTGATCTCTATTGTATTTTCCAGCTTCACCATGAAATTTAGTGGCCTGCGTTTAGATCTTACTGATGGCAAAACCAGAAAGGATTTGAAATTTTGCAAATAGTGGTCAAAACATACAATATTCCTAAATCATCTACAGAATGCCATTGGTGAGGCACCTCATACAAGAATGAAAATGGTTCTTTGGCCATTTTTTCTGCTGCAGGGGAAAAAACCCAGAACTCAGGGATCAGAGTGCTTCTTCATTCATTTCTCATGGGTTAAAAACCCAAAAAGTAAAAGTTCTCAGCTGCATATGTTTGGATGCTAAGAAGCTGTTAATTAATTTATCCTATTTTCCTAACCAATTAAAAATACTGGAATTTGGGAAGAAGTAATTTTATCTTTTCTCACGTATATGTTTTCTGTGCGAAATTGAACAGGTTACGAAGAGACTTTTAAAAATTAAAAAAAACGTGCAAAGGCTGTTTGCCAATATAAGTTAAAACTACCATCTGTCATTTTTAAATAAGAATAGAATTCCTCGTTAATCAGTTTGATAATCAGTAGACTATTGAGATCAAGAATTGCGTCAGTTGGCGTAGTTCCTATAGTTCATATAAAGCAGGAATATGTCCCCGTGTGATAAAACATGCTTGATGTGATGGTTTCCAGTTGGCTCTTGCACTTACTATATGAAGGACTAACATATATCACAACTTCTGACACACATATTTGGAATAAGGCAAAAATTGTAGAGACAGTAGATCAGAATCAAGAAGTCTCTGTCACTAAAGAGCAATAAAGTATCAGAAATCTGAATCAAGTGAGTATTTTATGGAAATATGTCATGGACTAGTAGGGATCCTCTCTAACACTGCTGGGCACATCACATCCCAGTCAGCTTCCATTGTAGGAGGACAATGTGGTCTGTCTTGTGACTTACATGAAGATGGGGAAAATTACACTAATTCTGGCAGCATTCTCTACACTCAGAAAATACTTGGTGTCTTCTCACAGTGGAATCCCATTTATATCAAGCCTCTCACTGAAGGGAACAGATTCATGTAAAATCACTAGAGGTTGCTATTTGGGCTTTAAATTCTGATGGTCCATTTGAGATCAAAAGATGTACCTATCAGGAAAAGTAAAATGTAAATATATGGGGAAGTATAGTAATGTACCCTGTGTTAGGAGGCTTAATGAATTAGTCCTTTTCCCATTTTTCAGTTCTACGTTCTCAGAGTGATAAATCAGGCTCCTGTACAGAGATAAAATATTTCCATTGTGCCGTCACATGGATAAAGTGCTCATTTTATGTTTATCCTACTTACAGAATAGCAACACTGTATTGTAAATCTTGCGGGCTCTTCTACTCTTTTTTCCTCTCTGCACTTTTCTATAAAACTTAATTGATTATTCCAAATAGATTTCTCAAGTCATGTGGATGAAAAAGTAAAAATTTAACACATGAATGAAAATGCTATACAGATAAAAATAAGCAGTGTGTGACTGTGATAAAGTATCATTCTTTGCACAAACCAAGTTTTCTGAGATAGAGTTTGCATACTTTCTTACTTTGCTTAGTTTTACACTCTTCATTCTCTTTGATTTTATGGTTTTTTCCTGTTTGGAAATGAGAAGGAGCTCATTAGTCTGGGTTTGTGCGTAAAGAATGGTAGTTGGGGTTGCTGACAGAAGTTATGGATTTCAGTGATTGACTAATTGCATATGGTATTTACTCACTCAAAAATACCCCTGCCCTTAAGGGGGTGGGATACATTGCAGGTAATTAGATGAAGGCAAAACTTTTTTATTTGCACAGTCCAAAATACATTACAATGCATTAAACTTTTTCTATAAAGTTTGTACTTCAGTAATAAAAGGTATTTCTACATTCCAATAAATTTACTATCTTAAGAACATACACATCTGGGTTGATAAACACTGTTAATGTATCAGATTTGTTTGTGCTGTTAACCACTTATAGAAGGCCATGAAGTTAAATATGGTGTAATTAAGTTCAGTGTCTTAAGACAAATTCTTGTGCACTTTGAAATCTGAGCCATCTGTTTGAAATGTAGAATGATGCTACTGGTGATCTTGTAATGTTCTGGACCATTTTTACAGATAACAAGATTGTCTCCCATTTGCTGGTGGCTGAACCAGAGAAGATCTATGCTATGCCTGACCCCACTGTTCCAGACAGTGACATCAAAGCACTTACCACTCTTTGTGACCTGGCAGACAGAGAACTGGTGGTGATCATTGGATGGGCTAAGCATATTCCAGGTACATACAGTATTTATTGCTAATAGATAACATACAGAAATCATCTCATGGGTTATTCTGTGCTGGTAAAAAATACTATTTTTTTCTCTCCCTACAATGCATAAAGTTTTCCCAAGGCTCCAGAAAATTCCCACAGAACATAGTTCAGATGGTCACGTATCTTACTTTGGAGGTAGTAGTGTTGCTGCTGTGAGTGTTACCATGTTAAGTTTTACATGCTGCTTAGAGAATTTTATTTTTTCTCACGTATTGCTTTTATTAAGACCAACTTCCCTTGCTATCCAGAGCATTAGCCTGGTATAAAGGGTCATACAAATCCTCTCCTCTGTAGTCATCTGATTCAACAGTATTTAAATGTAAGACTGGCTCCTCTGTTACATAAATGCAGCACTACTGACCACAGGAGGCGACAAAATTCAGTTATATTTTGGCAAGGCACAGAGAAATTGTTCTCTTCATTGACTGATCTAGGTGAGAACTGAATTGTACCAGCAATTCAATAGAAAGAACAGAATTGTCCCAAAAAGTCTCCTTTTGCAACTTAGTATTTCCTTGGTCTGCACAGAATGGACTGCAGTCTGCATCACATAAATGCATTGATATTATAAAAGCTGACTGGCACTCTTATTAGCAAGAAGAATGGGGGTCATCAAAAGCAGTTTCTCAGAAGATTAGCAATTCCTTCAGATAACATTTCAGATGTATTTTTCCCCCTTCCCAGTGCTGAGGTGTTTGTTCTTACTCTGTGAGCTAGCAGACAAACTTAGAGAAGTCTCCAGGGTTCTCAGTCTATCACCTCTCACAACTGGTAAAGTCACACAATAAAAAGGTCAGCTTTTTCTCTTGTTTCTTAAGATATTTTTCTAGTCCATCTGATGAGTGAGCATGTTGGTGTGTTTTCATCAGCTCATTAGTTTTCTAATTTTGATAGCGGAGCCTTATTAAGCATGAGAGTGGATAACCTTTAATTCCTCAGAGTAATACGTCATTCTCATTTTAGATGTGATTTTGGGACACCTTAATAGTAGAATAAATAATCCAGTCAGTTTGTTTATCAGAGTTAAATATATTTTATTTCTAGTTTCAAAAGAATTAGGAAAGAAATATTCTCACTGTTTGTTTCTTTTTTTTCCCTTGTGCTAACCAGTTCTTCTGGGTCATCTTAGATAAATATAAACACCATATATATATAAAAAGCAATGATGAATAATAATTTGTACCTTTATGAAGTGGTTTTTTAGTCACTTCAGAGGAAAGACAACAGCCTACAGACTCTAGAATAGTCAGTTGAAATTTAGTCATTCTCTCTGCCACAAACAGTGTATAAACAGGCTCTTGTATCACAAGCAATGTTTTTCTGGTACAGTTAACTTATTTCTGTCTCCTTAAACTAGTTTGTCTTTATGCTTTGAATGCTACAGTAATTTCTTTAATCAAATTGATGGAAGTCCCTTTCCCAGCCCACACTGAAACCAATTTATTGGTCATGATACGCCGGCTATGTTGCTAACAGTCGTAACGAACTGTCAGGCAATATCGCAGTGCAGCTAATTTGAAGTCATTAGGTGTGCAGCGTTCAGGCAACAATTCGTTACAGTGGTTAGGAACACAGCTGACATTTCTGAATGGCTTTGTTCAGAGCAGTTCTAGATGAGCCCAAGCAAATTGTAAACTAATTTAAACATCACTCTATATTATAGTAGCTACTTTGTCTTACACTGGTTGCTAATAAAGCACCCCAAATTAAGTCAGAATGAGTTAAGTAGGTGAGTTTGAGTTTCATCTTTGGAAGATACCTAGATCACTTAAACCAAAATAGAGTAGCTCTCAAAGAAGTCAGTCATGCTCCATAGCAGTTGGAGAACTTTTGTCAGTCTGATTGTGAATATGCTGTGTAGCTTGGATTTGGCTGGAAGGATGGGAAGATCAGAGGGATGAGACTGAGCAGCCTTTAAAATGATGGCTTTGGTTAGTGTGGAAAAGGTATTGGATGCTGTAAACTGGCCTTGAAAATTTAAGAGGAACTTACCTGCTATGAGACAGCATTTTAGTACAAAGTAAGTTCAAACCATACCTAAAGCAGTAAAGCCGCCCTAGGTAAGTGTACTTACCTGATTTAATTTTCAAATGAGAATTTTTAAAAAAACCCAGAAAATGAAGACAATCTTTTTACAAGCCTTCAGGTAGCAGAGGACAGTGATAAAATCTGTGCTTGTTGTCTGGCATTTGATCACAAAAATCAAAATGCAAAAGGGCTGGACAATGCTAACGGGGCAAATATGTTGAGCGTGTGTGGCTTGGTTTTGAATGTTGGAGTATGGCTGCACTTGGACCGCCTACTCGCAGCTATGTCTGGCACAAAACAACTTCTGGAAGAGCCTGGATTGGTGCTGCCTGTTTGCTGAGCTTACAGATGTTACTCTAGGCAGAAGCATAACAGGATGTGGAAAGGATTAATTAGGAAGGGGGTGCAAATTGCATAAAAGTTCGCTGTAGCTGGGCGGACTAAGTAAACCCTTGGTGTGAATCTCGTAGAGTCGATTAATTATACCAGTAGTGAATTTGTGCCTAGCACAGCAAAGCAGCAATCAGCAAATCTTTCTTTACTATAGTGATTTCTTAAGGTTCAGTGTAATTAAAGGCCCTTATATATCAGGTGCTTAATAACTAATAAAGATCTCAACTCTAAAGCATTGCAATGTAAAATTTGTCTTTATGGAGGAAACCAAAGCAATGTTTTTGCTCTTCAGAAAAAAAGTCTTTTAATAGGATTATCTACAGAAAGGTAACAATACAATATTCATTCTGCCCTGGCCAACTATTTCCCATTTCAGTCATAGACTAAAAAATGTTTTCAAATTATACAAAGTTCAAGTCCTTTCATAAAATCATTAGTATTTTTGTGGTATTGGAAATATTTCAATAGTTGGTTTTATTGAACAAAAAGTCTGTACCATCTACAAAAGGAAATATTGAAAGAAAAATATATATGGAAAGCCTTTATCAGTAAATAGAATTAGTCTCCTTGCATTTATAAATCAAATAAATGGAAAGTGTGTTGTTATGAAACATGACCATGTCTTATCTGAAGAAGAAAAAGATCACAATGGCATTAGGAAATGCTTGACTTTAGTTAGAGAGGCGTAAGGGCACAAGAACAGATGATGGTGCCCTAATAGCCCTTTTTAAGAATGACAGGGCCCCGCCATTAGCATCCTTTTATATCCTTGGAAATTGCTCATGCCTCGCTTTTATGGTTCCTATCTGCCTGACTCTTTTTTATTTCTCTTTCAATTTCATCCGCGCTCGGATAAGCGCATGCTAACACAATATGATTGAGCTGTAAAATGGAACGCTGTCGCCTCTAATCTCTTTTATGTAGATATGGAGGTACTTCCACACTCCACTTCATTCTCTCTCCATTGTTGGCCTTTTTAGAATGTGTTGCCGAGTAATGGAGGCTCAGTCAAATATTAGAGCTAGGTTTCACAGGGTGTGATAAGAAGATTATCAGGCCAGCAGTCAGATCTATTGTTGTTCTTTGTGTCAGATTAAAATATTCTGATGTACTGTAACTTCGTTAGTAAAATACTGAAGGTGCTTAAGGAGAGAGGCTGATGCTGCTTCGTCTCCTGCCTGGTGAGACAAAACTCCTATTAACTGACCTAAATAAATTGTAAATACATTAGGAAGCCTCTGCAAGACTTATTTTATTTTATTTTACTTTATTTTATTTATCTTTTGAATAAGGAAGCCTTTCTTAATATAGTATTTTCTGATAGTTGAGTTTCCTCCCCGTCACATTGTGTTTTGGGGAGTTTCCATTTCATTGGTTGCATTATATTAATTTCTCTGTATAGGGTGGCTTTCTGCTGATACCTACTCACAGAAGCAGAGTTGTTTCGGCACGATTTTTGTAACTCTCTCATTGACATTCACTAAAATGTGCAACATTCTTTCATATTAAGTGGAGGCAGCAAACATTAAGCTCTTTAAAATGTGCATAACAGGAAACTAAAGACAAAATGTTCTCTACAAAATTTGCATGCATGAAAAAACATCAACCAGACCATAGAAATCAACTTTTTGCACTTTAGATGAAAAATTTGTTTGGAAACAGTAAATCAGACTAATACATCAAAAATAACTAGTTACATTATTTAGTAAAATCAGCCTGCTTGTCTTAGCTGTGTCCCTGGTTTTTTAGCAGAACAGTGTTCAAGGAAGAGAATAGTTAGACATTGATACTGCCACTGGTGCTAGTATTTAAAAAAAAAGTAAAAAAAAAAAAGAATTATTTTGATGTAACAAATAGAAGGATGTTTTGAATATTTTACTGTTAATGTTTTATGAAACACTGTTGTTCCAGCATACCCTTTGTGGAGAACAATATTTAAGCTTTCCTTTCCAAAGCAGATCTCAGGGGTGTAGTTTGACATACTAATACTGAACAAGAACATGATTTGCTGCAGAGTTGTCATTTCTAAAATGCCCTTTTCTCACTGTGTGTATCAGAAAAACCACCCCTTGTAGGTAAAAGTACAGAAAAAAAGTTGACCACAATCTCAGCTCTGTAAAGCGGGACAGCTGTCTTCCTGTATGTCTGTACCATGCTGCCTGCTGGTGTAAAATTTGTTCTTTGTGCTCAGCCTTCTCTAGTCTCTTGTGCTGCTAGCTGGATTTAGGGCCATTTCAGATGGAATCCTGCAGCTTCTGAGAGCACCCCATCACACAGTGCCTGTTCCTCCACAGACAGCTGGACATGTAAATGTGGTGTTCACTGCTCATGTGACATGGAATGGAGTATGAGTTGTGAGGTGCTAAGAGGTTGGCAGTAATAACTTGAGCCTCTTGGGGAATCAGGACATCCTGTCCTTTCTCAGTGTGCTAACTGGGACATTTTATCAAAAGCCTGGTATCTGGCCTTCTTTTAACTCCTTCTACAAACATGCTTTAGTACAGAAACCAGAGCTGCTCTTCCTATGAGGGAAACGTTCTTGAACTCCCAGCTTGTGTGACGTGATCTAAGGCAGACCATTCCCTGGGCCTTGAGGGTAGAGTTCAGCCCAGAGGTTTCTCAAAAACTATTGCCTTCCTTGACGTCTGTCACTGAATTGTACAATATGGGAAATCAGCAATTGGCTGCCAGTTTTATTTTTGAGCATTAGCATGGATGGACCACCCGACACTGCCAGGGTTTAGATCACCATGTTGCTTCAGGTTTCTCTTAAGCAGAATGGAACAGCAGTGTGCCTAAAATGCCAGCAGTTCATCTATCCTGTATTTTGAAGTGCTAGGAATGGTGGTAATTTTATTTTTTTTTATTTTGTGAAGGTAGTATCACAGAGGGGGCTTAAGTGATTTTGCAAGGCAGAGAGGCAGAGGTAGGATAATGCATGAATAAACACATCCACAAGTCTCCTAGCATTTTCAAAACAAAACAAGGGCCTGTAGTGTGGTAAAAGGTAGTAACCAAAGAATCTGTTTGGGTTTTTTTTAATTATGTAACATACCTACCTGAGATACAGTGTTGGGCTATTCTTGATTAATCTGTTGCTGAAGGCAGTGGCAAAATTTCAGCTGATTTCAGTACAAAAGAGTAGTGGCTTTATGTACAACTAGAGGTGCACACACTCCTAGTGCGTCTGCTAGTTCCAGTTCAGAACTGAGAGAGACAGCACTGCAGAAGTGAGAAGTTTTCTAATAATGCTAGACATAAATGTCCTGGGGTAAAAAAAGCACTTTAGTTTCCAGGTTAGTCACTTCTGGCATTTTTTTTACTTGCTTTAAATTAACCAATGGGGATAAAAAGAATCCCAAACATACAAACATCTCATCACCTGAAAATTATATGTGAATATAAACTAAATTTGCAGTAAAACTCAAAAAAGCAGCTGAAACTCTTGCTAGTTATGATTTCAAAATCTCTGCCTATTTGTTGAAAATGCTTGTTAAAGAATAATCATCACCAAAATTATAATAAAGTAAAAAAATGGAATTAGCAGGTAACAAAATAACTTGGCTCAATTCTTATCTTTCAACATTGTGTGGGGGTTTTTAGGAAAAAAGAACTCTTATTTAAAATCCTCTTAAGATCAAATTAAACAGTGATTTTATGTCTCTATTAAGTTCACCTTTCATTCATATACAAGTACTTGATTTTTTCCTTCTGAGTGACTGTCTGCTTTTTTTGTTTTGTTGCCTTTTTTTTTTTTGAATCAGTCCCTTCCCTCCACCCATGCCCCCAACATTCACACTACACTGTCTGGCTGTTGCACTTTTTTTTTTCCCAGTGTCCCCCTTTATCTGCCTCAACCAATCTCCAAATGAATGCATGTCTATCATGGCCTTAGCTTTGACACTCTGGATATATTGATTAATAGTTGCCCTAAGCTCCTTTTAGCAAATCAAATTTTCACTTTTAGCAAGGATTTCGCCTCTGATTTATTCAGCAAAGTGAAATGCACTAAATTGACTTTGACATTCAGGGAAAATGGCTGAAAAACAAAGAGGGGAGGAAAGAGATATAAATTGTGTGGCAGCTGGAGACTTCAAGCATAAAAGAAGCCGTTTTCTATAGAATATCACTGCTTAATTTGGAAACATGCATTTAAACAGGAGTATAAATTATTTTCTTAAAATTAGATGTTTTTTAGACTAAGGATTTGGGATATAATAAGGTTTACTTAGCAAAGTGCAATATATTCAACCCAAATTCATCACTTGCTAATCATGGTGCAAGTGTGGGATCCACTTTTGTTGCCACTAATAATTATTATGTTAAACGAGAGACAGAGAGGTTTCTGAGTAGTTTTATAATGAGGTGCTAAATTGGTAAATATCTTCCTACCATTGCATTATGTTGTTCACTACTGTGGCCCTTTAAAAATAAGAAATTATTAATAAAAAGAGAGCAAATCAACAGTAATGAATGCCAGGGATTTTCATTTTCTTTCAATAAACAAAAATGGCTAGTTTCTGAGTCTTAAATGCAAAAATATAAAAATATGTAGCAGCCATTTGCCATTATTCTTCCAGCAAAATCAAGAGTGTTGTGTACCCTGGGTGACTTGTAGACTGAGTTAGAGATCCTGCTTCCTTGCTCACAGATGTTGTATCACTGAAGTACCAGGAGGCTGAAAATGTCCCCCTGCATATTTGCAAGTGTTCAAATACACTGCTAAATGAAATAAAGGAGAGGGGAAAAGAATGAGAAAAATTATTATTCTGTTCCATTAGCAGATCCAGATGGTTTTGATGGGGGTGTACAAATATGCAAACTAAAACTGCAGGAAATTGTTTAGGCTTGTTCCGTGGTCAGATACTGCAACAAAAATATTATAAAAATTACATATGGTAGTTTGTTCAGTTAATCTATAGAGACAGACCAGGAGCCTTTGGTAGGATCAGTTGTCATGGGTGTGCAAGTCAAATGTGCTGTGCCAGCCTCTGTTGTTTAGGGATCTGGCCCTGGAGGGATAAATCCCCATCAGTAGTCAGTGTATCAGAGGGAGCTGAGAGTTTCCTTTGTCCCCGCTTGTGTACTCACCACCTCAGGACTCTGCAGCACTGTGCAGAATCAAGGTTTAAACAAGTATTTCCACTCAGGGGACAACAATACTCACCTTTGTACCCACTTCTTGTGTGACAAACAGATTTACTAGATTGGGTCTGTGTAGATTGCAGATGACTCAGTAGCAGTTTTCCTTCTTGTAAGCCAACAAGGAAATAATCTTATTACCAGAGGGTAAGAAGTCTAAATGTATCTTAACCTTTTTAATTTTACTGTAATCTCCATTCTCTTGTGTGTTTTTTTCTGGAAGCAAACTGGATGTGAGGCTTCAGTAATAATGGCCTTTTGCAAGTGGGACAGCCTCTGGAGTGCCATACCCGAGATAGCTGGGCACATTAGATTTTCAGGCATGTGACTATTCCATCATTCCATTGCCACCCCCCATAATTTAGCTCAACCTTATTAAAAGACCACCAGTTAAGAGCGCACTGTACAAAAGAATTGAAACTTCTGAAATAGTCTTTAAGGGGGTGTCCTTTCCCTAACTTCCCCAAACTGTACAGTTCATACCTCAAGGATGGCCAGCTTCTTACTAGTAGTGCATGGCTGCAAAGCAGGAAGATGCCCTGCTCAGAAACATAGGAAGAAAGTTGGAACAAATCTTGACATTATTCCTTAGCTGAGGAATTTGCAGAAGAGGCAAATGCAGCAGAACTGAGCCTGTCATTCATGTTCACTAAGTATCACTTTTGTATTTACAGGACTCCTCTCCTCTTCAAAAATAACGCTGTTTTTCAACCAGATTCACAGTTTAAAGAACATCCAAGCAAAAAGTGTTTTTTTCAGTTTTAAAATTCCTGAAAGCTTTATTGGAGATAAGATGATCAGTGCTATATGTCATTTAAATTGGCCTCTGAAAGGATCATGGCAGACACTGAGAATGCAGAAGTCAAATTAGAGCAACATAGTCCTCTTATGGTAATTATTTAGGCCATTTTAAACTAAACATTTGACTTACTCATCTAACATCCAACAAAAATATATGTACTTTGTTCTGGGTGGGGAAGAAAAGAGCACCTTCTCAGTCATACATGTTGATACTGTAAATCCAGGATGGGAGGAGGGAGGGGGGAAAGAGCCAGTTGCTTAGCTTGGATTTAGAGCAGACAGGTCTCCACCTGTATGACTGGGTCAGAGACACAGGATGGTCTAGTTTCCTAAAGTCAGCTGAGACCAGTTAAATCCTGTAATTCTAAGAATGCCTCTACTTTCTCCCTGGATAAGTTCAGCTTCACACCTGCTTAACCTACATTAGAATAGGATTAATTACCTGAATTGCTATGCCCCCTTAGCCAGTCAGCACGTTTCTGGCAGGGCACATGGTGACCTGGGTCTGGTTATATATAGTGTATGGATAACAAGGGAGCACCTGGGTTGTAATGGCAGGGCTCAGTCTAGCCTGATAAAAAGAATCAGCAGTTTTTAAAAAATGAATCTGCAGTAATCACCTTCTGCAGCAGCTGGATCATACAAGGGCTTTATGAACTCATGTCTTCATTGGTAGTAAGCTTTTTTATTGGGCAGTGCTCAGTTTATGCACACACATACCTATAGCCATGTATGTGTGCGCAGAAAGAATCCCAAGAAATGCAGAATCCAAAGAATGCAAGTACTGGATGCCCCTGTATTTAATTACTTGGATGGAGCACTTGACTGTAACTTTTGAGTCAGTGTTCCATGTTACTTTAATTCATCATCTCCAAGTTTAATACTGCATAGCAAGCAGTATTAAAATATTGTGGTAATTCTTCATGCAAGAAAATACACAACCTTTCTTTCATTTGAAAACATGTTCTGGAAAGTTCTCTGAGAATATGTTGGTCTGGCTAAGGTATGTTCCACACCAAACTCCTGAGACACATGTTATAGACCAGTGGAAATTTCACAGTATAGCTCTGACCCTTCTCCCCAAGATGTTTTCATCTGCCATGTTGTGCACCATCAGTTTCAATCAGCTGCATTAACAGCTGAGGTGAAATCAAATACTGAAATGAGGTGCAACTGCAGATGCAGGAGGCTCCAAGTTCAATGGAAATGGCACTTGCAGAGTAGAGTCAGCTCACCTAGCAAGTCCTGACATGTTATGCATGAGAACACTGGCGCAAAGAGTTGTGGTGAGGGTGGAGAAGAGGCAAGGGCAAATCTGCAGTTTTCCTGCATCTAGCTGTTGGAGAGATTAAGGAGGAACAGATTAGCAGATAATGACTGCTGCTCATACATTTGTTGAAAGAAGTTGCACTTCTGGCATAAATACCTCGTGACACTGGCAGGCTGCAGGGTGTATTTCTAGCCAGAGATTTCTTCTGGCTATGCTTTAGCGTCATGCCTGCCCTGCTGAGCAGGCATTAGACTCTGAATTTGCTATGATTCTAGCTATATCTGGTAACATATAAAACTTACTGTGACCCTTGTGTCTTTCATTAATTAACTGTGCTTGCAGTGAGAAGAATTTAGAGTCCTTCCCTATATCATTCTTTTGTAGAAAGCCATTCTACTCTGTGGTCCGTTCTTCACTTTTCACTGCTTTGAAGTTTTCCAGAGATAAGGTTAACCGTTGGGTGGATTCAGGAGCAGGTTGCTTAGTGTCAGTGAATCTGCAGCTACAGATATAACATGAAAAATACATTGTGAATTCCAGATTATCTTCATTCAGTGAGATTATAGGAGTAAATTTTGAAGTTTCTTTGTTTCAAGTTACTTGAATGTTTTCTGGACACCATTAATTACTTGTGCTGAATGCTTTATTCAACCTAAATTTGGAGTTTGCAAGATTGTGCCTGGCACTTCACTGGTGATGATTGTGTTCTGTAATCCTCATATGTGAAGGACACCATGGGCTCTGTAATCAAGCGGCCACTGGGAAACAGGGTGCTCCATACAGGCAGTGCAGGTAGGGCTGGGGACAAACAGGGCTCGTGTGCTCTGCAGGGTCATTCCTGCCTCCTCTGTAGAATAAACCTACAGAGGGCAGTGCCTGACAAGAGGCTTAGGTGGGCATTTCAGAAGGTAAAGTCAAGAAAAGAGGCTGTTAACAAGGAACATTTGCATGTTCGTAACCAGCAGCATCGTAATCAGCCAGCATTAATGACAAACATACAAACTATCAGAGAACCAGCTCAGAGGAAAGAAAATACACCCAAAACCAGCTTGTGACAGGGTGATGGGAACACAGGCTGCCATGGGTCTCCTGAGTTCCAGTGCTGCAGCCAACACAGATGAACTCGAATTTGCCATTGATAGCTGCACGGACAAGTGTACTGTCTCCGTGGTAGAAAGTGGTAGCTATTTATATACTGAATGGCAATACTAAACAATTTAGGAGAAGCAGTGAAGTGTGTCCTATCCAATTAAAAATGCAGTGAGAATTTTAGGTAGGCAAAATGTAATTATTTAATTGGAATTTGACCGGGATGCTTTTCCACTGTTAAAATAAGTATAAATTACATGAGCTATAAAACTTTAAATTATGAAAATATTTTGAGGTCTTTGAGCATAGTAATTGGAGCTATATATTCAACTTTGTTTTTAACCTGACACTTCATAATGGCTGTTCCCTAAAGCAAGTTTTTTTTTGCATTATCGAATATCCCTTAGTGAAGGAAATTAGCAATCAGTCTGGAAAATATTTAAGTAGTACAATCACATTATTTACACAGGCACTTCCATTGTGCAGCGTTCTCTGTGTTCCCAAATATATGTAGGATCACTTCCTCAGCTGTCAACATTCACGCTCGAACCTCCCTCTTTAGTAAAGCTTTATATGAAAATCCATTTAGGCCAATAGAAAGACTTGCCTTCATTTCAGTGCTTTGGATCAATCCCTAAATATGCAGGTCACAATCTGAAACCTGTAAGGACCTCAGAGCTTTATTATTTGCCTTCTGCTTGAATTATCACTTTTGTGTAAATGGAGGGGCATTTGGTGCAATTCCTTGCACAAAGCTTCTTTTCTTTTAATTTTTTTAATTATTATTATTAACAAGAAAGAATCCTACTGTGGAGATTTAGGGTCATTTACTTTAAGCTGAATAAGAGTCTGCTCTTATCTAGAACCATATTTCAGTGCTTACAGGAACATCAGCATCTGGCCAGAATGATACAATGTTTGCTGCAACAGAAACACTGCATTTAGTATTTGGAATAATTTTAAAACAGCGTCCAGTGTACCCCTGGAAATAGGTTCTCTGATGCTGTGGCCACAGTCAGTGATTCCAGTTGCTTGAATCATAGTGTCCAAAATACAGTCTCCAATTAGCTTCCCATCAGGTTGAGGAATTCCAGGTATTTATTCTGTAAATTTTGTGCTTGCGGGGACTGTTCTCATGGGGTTCCCTGAATTAGAGACACTTGTCTTTTTTTATACAGTTTTTTCCCTCCCTCATTCAGTAAAGGCTTTTTTGTTATAGAGTTATGCTCTTTGACTTTTTGCTCACTGCTTTTTGAGAACTGAAGGTACCGTAAGTCCTCTCCTGGTACTCCCATTGATACATTTGTACAGTGCTGAGGTACAGGCTCCATGTTACATCCATACTTGGCTCGTTATCCTCTTATCAAGCTCTTTGCATCCCTTTGTTTATTTGAGGAGACAGGAAGACTGTGTGAAGGCTGCTTAGTCAGGGATATCAGCGTTGTTGGCAGGGGAGTGATTGCCAGTTGAAAAACAAGGCATTATTGCTCATTTTTTCCCTCTTATTAGTTTGATTACATTTGCAAATCAAATCAATCCATCAGACATGATCAGGCCTCGTCCGCATTTTAAGGAATAGTAATCTCCGTCTAATAAGATGCAAATGTGTCACATCGGTAAGTAACCAATAAATCATCGTCTTGTCTTTGGCAATCATTAAATATCAGAACCAACAGTCAATTTTTAGTATTTTCAATTTGCGATATGCCGCTGGAATATAAAGATAGATGGACGTAATTACACAAACCAAACACTATTTCAGTTCATTCCAGACAGCAAATTTAGTGGAAGGTATAACTGGCTTGTCATCACACTACATTATTCCTGGCGGTTCATGCAAAGTTCACAGACAAGCTTCAAATGGACATTGCTTTTTTTACTTCCCTTAACAACATTCCCACTACCACCACCAAACTTCAATAAGTGACTTGAAATGCTGTAGGACATCACTTCCATCAGTGCACAAAAAGACACAGGAAGAGAAACATTACTGCTTTTCCTAGTGTGGGCACCTTGTGCCTGTATAAGACTGAAGGCCGAAAGTTTCCTAATACTTACTGGATTCTCTCTCTTTCTCTTCCTTTCTTTTTAGACATTTTAATCTGAAATTTCAGTTTTTTCTCAGACAGAGTAACTTTTTCACAATTTTTTCAAGTTACCTCAGGTTTAGTGATTACGAAACAAGCAAAGACAGTGAGAAGGATTGGCACACCAGCTTCCCTCCCTCTCTCTTCTTATCCCCATCTTTTAGAGCAGTGAAAATTCAAATTATTTTCCTTTATCCTTTTTTTAAAAATTGGTTTGGGATTTGGGAAAATTGATTGCCTCATGTGTATCCCAGGAATTAATTGATACGTTTATTGTCTGATTTGTGATGTCTTGCTTTCCATTAATGACTCTATTTGTGTACAACAATTTACATGCTTTTCAAGAAAAGAAGAGACCTAAGATTGCACCCTGGCAGCAGGAGTGGCAAAATAAACCAAAACCTTGTCTTAAGCAGCATAGCTTTTACCTGGATATTTTAGACTGATTTAATAATATATGGTACAGGCCCTAAAATTTCAAACCTGCAGGGAGACTGCTAATTTCAGCAGGAATTTAGGCCTGTTGGAAATTATATTACAGTGCTGAGTGACATGAGAGAGGGAGAGAGAGAGTGCAAAATACTGTCTCTCTGCTCCCACACAAGCGGCTATGCGGAAATAAGAAAAGAGGATTTTGTAGGCTTGTGCTGACTTAATGTAGGTTTCCAGCACACCAAAGCCAGACAGTGGGCTTGCTGTGCCTGACCTTAAGAAACTTCTTGCCATGAGCTGTGTGCCCTGGGTGGACCTGCTGCTGCAGCATCCTGTTCGTTGTGTTTGTTTCAGCTACCTTGCTTTGGGAAGATGAACCTCAGGTGCTTTGGAGTGACTTGTGCGGAGATCCCTTAGCCCCCTCTGTGAGAAGATAGTTTTCACAGCAGCAGTGTGATTTGATTTGGTAACTGAATTAAACGGAATTTAGTGAAGAGTCTTCCTAGGGAGCACACCTACTTGCTTTGGGTTCCCCATCGTGTTGAGCAAACGGTGGGGAGAGTGGTTGTGAAAATGTGAACATATAAGTCCTGGATAGACACTAAATGTCACTCATTCTTGGTATCAAAACTCCTGTTCTTTAACGAGGGGAAGTTACAGAGAAATACTCATAAACTACACACAGCATTGATTCCACATGCCAGAAATTTAAACAACTTAAAATGTACCGTCAGTTAACAAATATTTCTTGTTATTTTGAAAAAAAAAAAAGTTATTATCTTTATCTATCAATTTTTATCCTCAAACTTGTGTAAATTTCTAGCAGCTTTGTGAAAACAAGAGGTTTATGCCAGATCTAAATGAAGCAACTAAGTAATTGTAGCTCTTGTCTTAACAAAGTTTGAGCTTGCTGGCATTTTACATCAATGTATTTCGGATGTTCCAGACCTCAGTTGCTAGACTGGTGCTGCCAAGTTGTCATGCAAAAGTCTCCCATTTTTGTAATCTCCAGAGACTCTGGTGAGGAAAAGCTGCACACAGAGGCCATATGCCTAAGAAGCTCAGCACCAGAACCTTATGTTCTGTCTAACCATTTTACATACTACCATGGTATGTTTAATTTTCTTTTTCATCACATCAGTAATGGGTCTAATTGAAAAAACTGGCAGAACTACATACAGCCTAACTACCAGTGTGAGTGTTTTCAGGAAATCAGAGATGTTGCACAGCTACGCAAGCAACACCTGTGTTAGTGCTGCACCTTTGCTACCAATGTGTACAGAAACAAACGTTACTCAGGTGCAGCACCTGTACCAATTGATCACTATGCTATCAGAATTAATCACCTGGCATTCAGCTCAGAGAATAAAATTTACATCTTAATGTGTGACACTTATTCCAGCACGTACACACATGTACTACTAAAAACGATACTATTCACTCCTCTTGGAAAGTGTGCATCTATTTTTGTAGGGCTGGCAGGTCTTGTTCCTGAGGTTAACTCCCAGACACTTGGGGTGGGTGCTACATCCTTTCAAATAGAAACTCATACAGGACCGTGTAATAAAATAGATTGTGGTCCTGGAGTTGCATGTCTCATATCCTGCCCTCACTCTCGCAAGAGAAAGGGATTTTTGAGAATATTTAGTGCTTTGCAGAAAATAACCCGTGTGAAGATAAATAAATAAGTAAAGTTTGGCAGTGTACAAGACTGGATGGCCCAGCAATGGTGCAGGTGCATTGGCTGACAGTGTGGAGGAGCTTGTGTGAGAACAGAACAAATTCCTACTGACAGGAGTGCTCAGTTATGCACAGTCTGGTCAACATCCGTGGGGCTGACACAAAGATGCAGCCCAGGTGCACCAACTGCAAGATGAGGATTCCAAAACACAAATTTTAAAAGGAAGAAATGAGGATTTCAACTCTATGTGTTGTATAATTTCAGGGCTAGCAGGGTTTTGAAATACAGCAAAGCTTTAGTCATTAGCATAGGGTAATCACCTTTGCTGTTTAAAGAAAAATAATAACAATAGAAAAGGTATTGTAAATTGACAGATGGAAATATAATGTTTTCCAGAGAAATTTTGTGGGGATTCTTTATTATGTGGCTAATTACGTATTAACATGTAATGGCACTAGCAGAGCCATTACAGTCCATTGGGTAAATAATATGCATTTTAAAAACCATTTATAAATATGTATTTATTTGATGGACCAGAACGGGTTTTTGAAGTCATTCTCATCCACTGAGTAAATAATATATGGATTGCTTTTAAAAATAAATATGTATTTCTCCAATAGACATTCCAGGCAATTGGTTAAATAATATGCATTTTTCATATATTTTTAAAAAATACATACAAATGTATAGAAATCTGGCCTAAATATGTATCTTCCTGAGCAAAATTACTCCAAAGGTGTCAGGCTTAGCTTTGAAATTTCTGTTTAGAATTGTCAGTTTCTATCACAGCCTGGAGTTAATTTAATGTATTTTATGCTTTTTCATACATACAGTATAATATCAATGTCTGTTTACAGTTTTACAACACTGGTGCACTTGACCCTCTCACTCAGTGCTATATAGTCAGCACTACGTGGTCAAGGTCCCGGCTGTAGTTTGTGTTCATCCTAATGAAATGCCAGACACATTCATTTTGTGGGCATAGTCCTGCATCCATAGAAATACGTGGGGCAAAATGGTCACCTTAATAGGAGCCATCTCAAACTCTGTTGTACTGCTCAACTTTAACCAAAAAAAGGTCTAAAGGTAAGTGCAACATTTCTGGAAAGTATATGAAATGGATGAAGGGATAAACTAGCTAAAATACTTAGAAAAGGAGCTTCATGTTTTCTCACACTTTGCCCACTAGCCAACAGTGAGAAATAGACCAGAAGAGCATGAACAGGAAGTGTTAAAAGTTGAGTTCCATCCTTTTCCAAATATTTTAGCCAGTTTATCCCTTCATCCATTTCATATACTTTCCAGAAATGTTGCACTTACCTTTAGACCTTTTTTTGGTTAAAATATTTGCTATTGTTTTCAGACATTAAATTAATAAAATAGCATAACAGCCCTGTTAATTTTTATATATATATATATAGTACCTGTAGTTTGCACAGAAAGCCTGTGAGACACAGAGGGATTTTGTGACTCCAGCAGAATTGCAGAGAGAGACTGTGGAAGATTTGGGAGACCAAATTCTTCCTCATATTCTTCTTGTATAAAGGTACCTCATGCTAAATCTATGCTTCTGGCATCATCTATGATACAGCCTGAAAACTGCTGATGTTAGTAAGTTAGTTAGCTCTTTGACAGGGGTGTATTTGGCAAGTGCCAGCTATAAATTATTTGTGCCCTGTGCAGCCAGGATAGCTAAGCAGGGTTTTGACAGAACAGATGACAAAACTCTCACCCCTTTCCTTCTCAGATCACTGATAGGGCACATAACATCTATAAGGGAAGCCACAGTGAGTTGTTGGCTGACTGTAAAGAAGGATCAACAAGAAACAGACATTTGAAAGTGGATGTCTGGGACAAGAAGAAAGCCAAAGAAACAAGAGATGATCCAGCAGTATTAGCACATGAAAATTTTGATTTAGACCTCTCTAAGGGCACATCTTCACAAAGCACAACTGTGTTTTCTGTGTAATCTCTAAAATTACTGACAAATGTGCCCAAATACCTGATGGTAGAGCCCAGCACTTGGTGGGTGCAAAAATGTAGAAATAGGGTAAGGATTGCAAAACAAAGGCCACCTCTATGCTTTTGAGAGCACTGGGAGCTGCATAGTAAAAAAAAAAAGTGTAGGTAAAATTAGTGTGCGCCAATTAAGGAGAGGGCATTGCTGGTGGCACTATAAATTGACATATGGTGCCCAGAAGGAATAAGAGGGTCTGATAGCAGAAGAATGCAAAGAAAAGGAGGAAGGCTGAAAGCAATGGTGAGGAAAATGTGGTTACATGAAGTATCTCTGGGCATACCTAACGCTTCTCTGTAAAGCACAAAAGTAACTGAGATACTGTTGAGTGCCTGCCTGGTCATTATCAGTCATCGGTGTGCTGAGACACAATTGCAGGAGTATCTCATCATGCTGAACATGAAGGAAGAGAAGGAAGGTGGTGATATTAAAGACCATCTAGGGAAGGGTGTCTGTGCATTAGAAGATGGGAGACTTGAAATAAAACAGGAAGGTGCTGAGGGATAAGAGGGCATAACTGCAAAAGAGTTTGTATCTCAGTCACTCTGTGGCCATATTGAATATGACTGTTAAATTCTTTGTATAATTAAAAGAGATAGGGGCATTCATACATTTTGTTGCAAATTGATATGATCTTTTTTGTCAGTGATCTGAATAAGATTGTACTATAGTTTTTAATTTAGCAGATTAAGATGCACAATTAAAATATCATGAAAAAGATCATAATCTAAACCTCTGGGGTTTTTTTTGCTTATCCCTGCCAAGCTGATAACAAGAGCCGGTGTATGTAACAATTACCTCCACTACTGTAAATTTACTCTAGTTTGTGGGCTGAAGTGTTAATAAATACCTTGCAGTATTCCAGAGGGAGAAGCTTTCCATCTAATTAATAAAACTGGGAAGAATACCCAGGACACTGAACCATATCTTTCTTATTAGTGTTGGCTTCTACAAAGGAGAATCCCTGAATCTCAACACATTAGTAAATGTCATACTCCTGGGTTGCACAGAGACCTCTTGAAAAACTGCTGATTTGCTGTGGAAAAAAATCACCATAGACTTGAGAAACAGTTCAGCTAGGGAATACCAAGTGTACAAAATCAGTGTAAAGCATGGCATGCATTATAGCAGCGACAATTTGTGCCCTATTTGGTGAATACTGAAAGAGGAAACGTAGTTATACCCCCATTTCCCTTCAGGTTTTGATCTGTCCTCATGCTAACATCTTTTTCTGTGTCTGAGTGTGGTCTTACTGCAGTCAGGGGTTTTTTTGAGACTTAGCAAAAACTCTCATTTATGTGTTCTCTAAAGCAGGTTTCTTAAAAACACTTTCGACTCATATGTAAGATACATGCAGCTGTTCATTAAAAAAAACCAAACCCAAAACTCAACTGAAGAAGGAAAATGTTTTAAAACCAATACTAAAAAGAAAGTCTTTCACAAAATATGTAAAGCTAATTACCTTTTCCTTTGCAGTAATTCATATTTGGCAAAAATAAACTCTAACTATGCCTCAGCTAGTTCTCTCTCAAGGTAGTTTGCTCTAAACTACAAATTAACTATCTGACATGCACAAAATTCTTTGCTGTACTTTATTAAAGTCTTACCGTAATCTTAAATTACGGAATACTGGTAGGCATTGTCTGACAGACTACACATTTACCATAGAGGTTAAAACGTGATGCATTTCATCTGTAAAATAAAAATTGCAAGGTGGTATTTATGCATTTTCTCACATTATCATCATTATTTTTAATAGATCAATATAGCAAACTGGTATTACTGCCTCTGATAGAAATAGAAATAACATCTTTGCATTTACTTTCTACTTGAAGTTTTTGCTCTTAAAAATTCTCCTGCTGTGTATATTTGTTATATTTGTAGCTGCTTTTTATTCTACTGATATGAGTGATGGGAAGGATAAAAAGACCTAAAGCCACAGAGTTTATCTGTGAGGTTGAGGCTAATTTGGCTAAATGAGTCCACTGGATGGAACGCAGAGAAGGTAAAAGATCTTCCAGTTTCTTTGTCTACATCCATTCTTCTCAATTTTCCTAGTGCATGTTTTATTAGAGCTCTTCACCAAAATCTGGTAAAGTCTTAGAGTATCACAAGGCAATTTAAAGTCCTGTCCAGGAATTATAGTCAGGTGGTGTTTGTATAGTCTAGTTTGTAGATGTTCTGATGTACTGTGTGTGCTTAAACCTTTTGATTTGGGTTTGGTTGGGTTATTTTCCCCATGAAGAATGTTTATGAGGCTTCCTCATGCACTGCAAGGAATAGATCAGTTCACACCACGTACAGTGAATACCCACCATACACGCAGTTTCAGTAAAGCATGTTAAAAACAGATACTGGTCCTTAAAGACCATATATCAAGCATCCTCAGCATTATGCTGCGAGAACCTGAATCATGCATTCCCTTGCCTGTCTTCAGGTGCAGCTTTGTTGACCAGTGACCCCTCGTGACTCTGTTCCCTGTTTCAGAAAATAGTTCTTTGATCTAACCTGGGTGATTACATTATTATTTTGTCCTTCAGCAAAGACAGTTTTTTATGTGAGAAGAAAGGACATATTTAATAAGCGAAGAATACGAGTTAATGAGCAGGTGATCTTTATTCATTTTGGTAGCTTTCCGAAACCCTGGGTTTGCTCAGTGCAAATGCGTGCGTACACAGGCTTATGCAAACACACACTAATACGTGCACCTGTCTGCTTTTGTGGCTATGATAACACCATGGATCTTCCATATCCATTATTTTTGTCTTCTCACAGTAGCAGTAGAGTGAGAGCTCAGTTGCTGTGATTTTGAAATACTTTGCCTGGGGCATATCTCTCTAAGCTCTTCTGTTCTGAGCTCCACTTGTTAGGAGTAGGTTCCAAGCACCTCAAAGAAAGGCAACCCAAATTCTGAGGCTTCAGTTTTTAGGAAACTAGGAACTGAATGCTATAGGTCATCAGCACACACTGATCAGCAGTGACCAGCCTCAGGGGAGGGGACATGAACCCCATAGTAGGCAGAAACCTCAGGAAAACATTTTTTAATTCCTTTTGCTTAGAGATTACATGAAATAAAGAAGAAAAATGTCCTTATCCTCTTAATTTGGATTTGGAGTATTAATACCTGGAGCTGTTCTGGCTGTCCATGTAAGCATCAGCTCCCTCTCCGAGTTCTTGGCTTCAGCGACATCCTTTGGCAAGACGTTCGCCAGTCCAGCTACTCTGTGAATGAAGAATTTCCCTTTGTCTT
This sequence comes from Daphoenositta chrysoptera, assembly GCA_013397915.1. NCBI lineage: Eukaryota > Metazoa > Chordata > Aves > Passeriformes > Daphoenositta > Daphoenositta chrysoptera. Next base: position 701,721 of record VZRO01003478.1, read on the forward strand.
CCATTCTGAATTTCCTGCATTTTACTGTAGTGATGCTTGGTCTGTGTTTTGAGACAGACAGAGTAAAAGCTTTAAAGCTACTTTTTATGTCATAAATTTATATACACTTCTACTGCATCTTCCCGTACATCACTCTTTTGAGGAAGACAATTCCTGCTTTCTGAGTCTCTTTTCCTAAGAGTTTTCTTAAGCACTGCTTTACTTTCTCTGAACCTCCTCTGAATCTGTCATGTTTTCTCTGGAAAGGGCCAAGCCATTCTGTTGATCTATTAGAAATCAGAGAGTACGGTTGATATTTTTGTTTTAACTGCTCTTGCCTTCTGAAGTGCTTTAAGCCTCAGCCACGAACATGGCATCAGCTTCACGACTGATGATGGGCTATTGGAATAGGTACTAATAGATGCAGTTTCCAAGCTAATGTTTTCACACTCTTCCCTGGACTCTTTCAGAATTGGTCAGGAGCTGCAGCTCTCCATTTCTTTTTCTCACCTAGAGATCATTTAGTCAGCCTTGTCTCACTCTGGAGGGACTAACACTGCGTACTCGGAAGGCCTCCTGTCTTAAATTAAAGAGGGCATTGATGGAGGTCACCTCCATAACTAGGACATAAACTACATTCTGGTGTTGCAGGTACCACAAGCATATATAATCCCCTTGTTTCTTTAACTTGCACTGAATTTTAGAAGTATTTTCATTTTCAGACTGAAAATAAAATAATGTCGGACAATGTTGCATGAAATTGCATCTCTGGTGCTGCCTCCAGTGAAAGCCTATCATCTAACTTCACCTCTGTGCATCTGCTCACCATAATGCATTTAGAAATCAGGGATGGTTGTTTTTTTCAGTCTCAGAAGCAAGTGACCTGGATTCACTTTTAAAAACACGATTTGCAAACTTGTTGACTAGGATTCTTCGTTTGGAGGATGACTTGATTTGTCCACATAAATCCCCTTTGTCAAATGCAATAGATGGATAAAGTGACCCCTTGCCTTCCATGTAAAAATTCACAGTCCTTAAAAACTCTGTAATTTTGTGGGGGGAAGTGTGAGGGGTTTTGCATCTTTAAGAAACCAAACAAATTCCAAACTGAATAAGAGAGACAGAGAGAGAAGGTTGCCTTTCTGCAAGCCGCCAGCTTTCCCAAGTGTCTCATCCTCTCCCCTCTGTCATCCTGAGGCAATGTGCCTGCATTTGTGTGTAGATTTATAGTTTATCTTTATCTATGGCTTCATCTGTAGGTAGCTATTATAGCTGCCTTGCCTGGATATTGTTTGGGCCTGATAGATCTGTCTGTAGTTCATCAAAGGGGAGCTGAGTGGCTAAAAGCCATTGGGTCCAGCTGAGGATGAAATACGAGCCATCAGCCTTGGTAATGGCTGTAAAATTTCATAATTACACGGCCTTTATTACATTGCATAATGATCCTGAAGCAGTATGGAACAATTAATTAAGATTTTCAACCGTGGCTCTTTCAGAAATTAAAAGGTGCTAGTGGCTGAGAAATGGGGAAGTGTCTTGTCCTAAAAGCATTAGGGATGCTTAAGAAGTACTTCCTGGGTACTTAAAAAAAAAGAAAAAAAAGGGGAAAGAAAAAGAAGTGAAGAAAAAAGACAAGAAAAAGAAGATAACTAGTTAAGCAGCTAATGTCAGAGTAAAAGTTTTGTACTTGACTGCTAATTCTTAATGTCAAAGCTGGATCTAAAACTCCTGCGATAGTCACTGCCATAAAGTTGTTCGTTTTCCATTCTGTAAAAGTCTTCGTGCCTTTTTTTCCCTGCATTCTGTTCTAGCCATTTGTCACATTTATAGAAGTTGAGCTCTGCACATTATTAAATAAATGCATGCCGTGACTCAGGAGGAGGGTCACTTAGCTGTGTATTGGGTGTACTGACCAAGGATTTACTCTTACCCACTTTCTCATGTCTGAGGCCATTGAAATTCTTTGAAGATCTCTGCAGTTTGACAGACATCCCCAAGGAAGATCTTTTTTTTCTTTACTGTTTTGATATTTTTCTTCCTTCCTTTTCATCTTGTAAATGCAGCATGTCAGATGTAATATAATATTTTCCATGAGATTGACCTCAGACCTGATCAGAAGTAATTAGATTCCTAAGGTGCTGCAAAGGTGTCTTACAGATTTCTGATGTACATACTGAAAGAAAGTGTTTATATATGTGCAGGGAATAGGCAGGGAGAAACAAGAGGCCTGAAGCTGTGTGTGTGCACATTACCTGTTGTGATCAACTGCTGGGTACAATTCTGGGGGCCAGCAAATTGTGACCCAGGTGGGATGTGGAGTACTCACTGTGCCAATGGCAGTAAAACTGGTAAAGATAGCAAAAATAACCCTGGTGTTCTTCATGAGCCATCAAAGCTTTCAGGTCTTTAGGGGAAGGAATCTCCTTTTCACTATATGCCTTCCCCTCTCCCTCAAAACTATTTTGATTCATGCAAACTCTCAATGTAACTCTTAGGTAGGATAAGCATTGAATGTCACTGGTTTTAAATTGAGCAGTCATCATGTAAGGTCCTATCGTTCTAAATATTTGATGAGAAGCTAAGGTCCCTCCAAGGCATCTCTAATAATAAACTTCCTGCAGGAAATTTAGAAAGGATTATGTGTTTCAAGGAGGAGCTGGCCACTTAAAGTAAATTCTCTTGTTGAGTCATTTATTCCCTTAATAGGAATTTTCTGATCTGCTGTCATTCTTGTTCACACACTGGGTGTCACTGCCTCTAAACCACTTGTCATTCTTTAATGGAAACAAAATAGTCATTGCAGTCAGAGCCGCAATGTCATTCCACTACCCCTTGCTGCGTCGGCAATAGTGAAAATGACAGAGCGGCTCTCAGTAGGGGTAATTAAAATGTAAATATTGATATTTTATTATTTGAAATTACTTTCCAGTGCGGCATTTAATATCTCTCCATCTGTGCGGCTCTGTTTAGCGGTCACTTTAGTGCAGCTCTGGGATGCCAAGCGGCGGCTTGATCCCCGTTATGTCAAAATGCTTGTTGCTGCTTAATTTTGATATCTAATTAAGTGGAAAAGTACAGTCCACACTGTAATCCATGGCATCTTAACCAGCTGCTTGGGTATATTTAGAATTAATCTCCACTATGGAATCATCCTAATGTATGCAATTAAGAGTCTGCCGATGGCTAATTAGGTGTATTAGAATCAGGCAGCTTCCTTTTTTTTTTCTTTTCTTTTTTCTGTCTTTTTTTTTCGTGTGTGTGGACTGTTGTAGACTTAAGACACAGCCTCCAGAGATGATCTTAATGGTACATGCACACTCAACTAGGTAAACTAGAAATTTCATGTTCGTGTAGGAGAATATGTGTCTCTCTTCTCCAGACGAGGGAGACTGTAAACATAATTTGAAATTTTTGACATCTGCAGCACATTAAGAAAATCAACTAACCAGCAGAAAAGTTTCAAAAATTAGGAAGAAGATGGAAGATGTGTAGGACAGTGGTCTGAGCTGTTATTTTGCTGCCACAGGGTGAGATGGGATATTTACCCAAAATTTTGCAACCTGAAGATTTTGTTTTGGCAATGGAAAGAGATTTTAGGTAGCTCAGCACACACAGGGTTAACAGAGATACGTTGATTGGATCGCAAGTGTGGTTGTCTCCATATGCTAATACATTCCTGTATTGAATTCATAATATTAACATGATTGGGGAATTCCTGGAAACCTGACTTTGCCTGATGGAAAGACAGAGGGAGCAGGGATTACCACAGCTCTCAGGGAGGAAATGACTGGTGGCTTCCCCAGGGGAGCAAAAGGCAAACAGCAGTGACCCAGCACTCTTTGAGGAAAAGCCCTCTCAAAGCAGACACGTAGAGGTTACATTTAAAAGACAACATGTATTAAATGCACAAGAAATCCCTCCTTTATGTGGAAAAAACCCTAGAAGTGATACTTTACAATCCAGCAAAGTTTAAGACTAATGTGCTGAAGAAGCTTGAACTCTAAATTTTTTGATATCCCCAGTCAATTTATGCAATTGTTGGGAGGCTGATGCGTACAAAGGTTGAAACAAGCAGAACCTGAACTAACACTGATTGTTGTTACTAGTTTAGCAAGGTTCACTGTCAAGTTTGTGGTCTTTTTTCTTTTCTTTTTTTTTTTTTTTTTGTTAATTTGGTTGAGTAAAAATTAGAAAGGAGGAGAAAAGGTGGACGCTTTTTATTTATGTGTGATTGTAGTTATATTTCTGCTAGATGAACTCTTGGAAGGATTGAGGTAAGGCAAACCACACACAGGATATGCAGATATTATGCTGGCTATTTTAAGCTGAACTGTATTACTGTTCTCTAGAATGGATTTTGGAAGAAATTCATCCCTATTCATTGTACTCTTTATTTTTCATCTATGTTCACTTTACTAATGACTGAGTAAAGTTTTTACTTTTCCACATACAAACCTGGCTTTATTGTACTCATACTCAAATACATACATCCACAAAAGATTGAAGAAGAATTTGGGTGAAATCAATATTTATGTTGAAAATATTATGGATGGTTTTTTTTTTTAAAGCTCAGTGAAAAAAACCAATCAAGGCCATAAATACAATCCTGCTCCATTTTCTCCTGTGATTTTAGGAGCACACCATATCATGGCATCCCCCTCTGCTATGTTCAATGAGGGGACAAAAAAAAAATCCTGTTCTGTAGCCAAACCATATTTGAAGGTTAAATTGTAAAGAACTGGAAGAGTTAACTTTAAAAAAGCAGATCAGATCACATATGTAGTCATTTAAAAAAGATCACCCTCAGGAATCTACAAGTTCGTATTGCTGACCTGAAGGAGACTTACAACTTCATTGGGCCATATTGCACTGCTAGTCTGAATTTTAAAAGTTTTTTCATTGTCCATGTCTTAGAATTCAGAACCTCACTGCAGGGAGGTAATGCACCAGAAGTCCTAAATGTCTTACATAGCCAAAAAATAAAGGGGGTGGGAAAAAAAAAAAAGGTATTTTCCTGGAACACACTTATCAAGTGCTTCTCTGTTCTCAGAGCACCTGGTGATAAAGTGAAATACAAGTGTTTCATCTTACATCTTTCTAATGTAAGGTTAGTGCAAGCTTGCAGTAAAGCTGTTTAAAATTGTGGAAGTTCCAGCGGTAAAATCAGCCCAAAGGGAAAATCAGGTGTTAATCTGTTTAACTTTATTGTTTTGTATTTTCCTTCTTCTCAGTAAATACTGAGATAATAAGGTGTGAAATTATAATGGAAATAAAGAGTACAATACTTTAAACATTTCCAAAAATGCCATTGTAAAGTGGACATAGAACTCTATACATGGAGGTCTTACCAACTCTGTTCTGAAGCAAGGGCAACTCACTAGGTTTTTTTTATCTTCAATGGTTCACTGCAGAGTGTTAGCAACTGGTTATGTGGAGTCAGGGAGACATCCTTAATCAGTCACATTTTCCTGCTCCTTTTCATTACTAATGCTAAAGAAGTAGCTCACAAGAACTTTCACTTTAACTAGAAACAGGAAATTTAAAAGTAGCTGCCTGGAAATATTTGGGTGGTTAGAGAGGGGTGTCTCTGCTTTCAGTACTGAAATCAGTAGTGGGTTACATCTCACTATTGTGCATCTGACCGTGGGAAGAAATGACAGGCTCAAATTGCTCCTGTTTAGTGTTATCATGTAAGGTTTCACAGGGTAAAAGACAAACCAGAAATATTCCTAACTGGTATTTAAATTACATTAACACCTTTTTGAATAGCTTGAGTGAAAGGTCACACTAGACAAGCAGCATCTTCACTGTTTGTAAATGTCTAATTTGCTGCTTTTAAATTGCTGTGAACTTCACTTACTTAGTCCTGCTGAATGAATCCAGTGTTGCAAATACTTCTGACAAGCGAATATTTGCTTAGCGAGAATCCATTGTTCATAATGGATTGAGAGGGACATGCAGTGTGAATGCATTTTTATTGCCATGCCATCTCTCTGCTGTTGTTTCAGTGAGATGAAAGTAGCGTTGTGATAACAGCCCCGGGTTTCTTAGTGCTCTGTGTGGCATTTCCCGTCCTCCTGGTAGGTGTTAGTGAAAAAGTGCTTATCACAGGCATTTTTCCACGTTATAAAATATAAAAAAAAAAAAGTATATTTTATAAGAACTTGGACAGCAAGAGTTAGGAATACAAACACACTTAAAGAAAATGCGAGGAAGCTGCACAGGCTTTGCTGAAAACACCCCAGCACTCTCCTAAGTGTTTTTGGTGGGTTTTTTTTTTGTTTTTTTGTTTTTTTTCTTTAAGAAACAAGCAGGCAGAGTGACTCCTGGGCACCTGTGTGTGTGCAGCCCGAGCTGCCCTGTCCCAGGGCTGCAGAGATAACAGATGGCAGTCGCCACTCGTCGCGCGCCGCTCTCCGCAGAGCCCCGGCGCTGCCTTCGCAGTGCTCTGCTGTGGTGCAGGAGGAGAGGGGAGGCTGCACAGCAAAGCATTGCCCGGCAAGGGCGGTGCTCTCACTGTGCAAAACTTACTGCAGGGAATCAATTTCTAAGAGTACCTTTAATTGCAGAACCTCTGTTCTGAAGAGTGTGGAAGCTGAATCCAGCAAACAGCATAAGTCGAGCCTTTGGTTGCGTTTCTGGTCACTTGGAGTTTGTGCTTTTGGAACTTGATTTTTCATTTTCAAGTCTGGGCAAATATACCTGCATTTTTTATTTTGTGAGATGACATCTTTCACATGAAAATTCTCAGTTAGACTTACATTTCAGCTTGTTATGGTATCAAGTATAATTATTAGCCTTTGACTAGGGGCTCCATAAGCAAAGGGGTATTAAAAAAAAACCCAACCCAAACCTGAAATAATGGATTCACCCTGGCATAATGAGTTGTATCTGTTTCTGTTCCAGCTTTCACGAAATTTCATCTATAATCTGGAAAATATGTTTGGTGATTAGTGAGAGCACTCTCCTTCTGTTTAATGGTTTTCAAAACGGCTGAAATGTTTGTGGGTCTTGATACATATTTTTAGACTACACAGTACTTTAAAATGTAATTAAATCCAATTTTTCTTCAATTAATTTAATGAAAAGAATCTCTTAATTCAAATATATGTGGGAGATTCAGCCCTACATGTAGCCTGAAAAAATGAATTATGCCATCCTCTCCCTTGGATTTTTGAGAGAATAATAGTAAAGGGCACTGGGGCTGTGAAGGTTTCTTTCAGCACATGCTATGATCATGTCTAGAAAACATTACATAGCCCTAGCAGAAATTTCACTGCTGAAATTTCCCTGGCCTTTGTTTACATCCCTGGAAGGCAGCTGAAGTTGCTGGATGGATCCAAGCGCTTGGCTGAGCGTGTGTCAGGGAGGGAGAGGAGGGCAGAGTGACAGCTGTATGTCCGAGAGTGCATTGGACACAAGTCTGATCTTGAAATGGAGGCTCTTTGCATTCACCTCAGTGCAGCCAGGATAAGCCTTTGGTCCACTCTTAGTAATTTGACTATGAGGCCACGCACTCTCTAAATAAAGTAATCCAAGCTAAAATGAATTTTTTAAAAAGTATTTACAATATTAGTTTGTTCTTTTGACAGTGGTGACTATACATCATTTTTGAAATGAAAAAACCTGTACTGGAAACATCAGTACCCATAAAGCATTTAGAAAGAAGTTAATCTGTCAAAATTAAGTGTAAATAATTTAAAAATCCAAGTCTTGATATTTCAGCTGTGTAAATGTATTGAATCTGCAACACACTAGTGAACATGTCATTTTCAAGCACAGCTTTGATTATAAAAAATGTAAATGAAGATATTTGAAGTACAAACCAGGGCAAGCAAGAGGAATATTTTACTCATAAAGGTAACAATCACACAAGCACCCAGTAAAATAAATGGGAGGCAGTTATCAGAAAAGTGAAGCAACTCCCAGATTTGCCAGCAATTCCATGTCTGGTTTGATCATATATTCAGATTTCTAAATGCGTATCAGAGGGGAAGTAAATTCAGTCCCTGCAAAGTGAAATAAACTCTAGGATTTAAGTCTGAGTAGCCTGATTGAGGCATTGGATCAAATGTTTACAGATGAAAACAATGGTAAGTCCAGCCACTGTCCTTTTTTTTTGGCCAGTAGTTCTCGAAGTGCTGTGTGCAAGGCACAGATCTTACTTTGGCACATGACCATCTGCAGCTGCTTCACTCTGGCCCCTAGTGAGTTAGTGTCCATGAAGTCCATCTTAATGAAGTAGAGGAAAGGGTCTTGAGGAATATAAAAGATTTACCCTACTTAGCATGGAGCTGTGTGCAATGTGAAATAGAGAGCAAGTGGTGCATGTGCTGGTATTTGAAAAGATCTGTGGTTTAAACAGCTCCATTGAAGAGGCTGTGAACTGTGTTTGGAGCTGGCTTGGAGTGCTGAGCACTGCAGAGTGCAGTCAGCTCGATGCCCCTTGTTCCTATAATAAAAATGCTAAGGCCTTTTTACCTATTTATGTTTGCTTCCTTTGAGCTTTGGGTTTACTGGTATGCAAAAGGAAAAAAAAAAAAAGAAACAAGCATATGTTCAGTTGTTCAATCAACCTTTTCTCAATCCACACTCAGTGATCTCAGTGAGTCATTACGGCATAATTACACTTTGAGTGTGATACACTGTTTGTAGAAAAGTATCTATTTTTAGACGGAGAAACACGACAGTCCCTGAAAGGAGGAGAAAGAAAGGGAAAAAAGGAAGAAAATCTGTAACCAGCAAATCAATGCTATTGTTAACTGGTTTTATGAGACACCCCCTAGATTTACAATGCTTGCACTCAGCCACATAAAAACCACACTGAAAAGAATGCCTACCAGGGGTTAAATTCATATGCCTGTGCTGCAGCCTATTTCTGTCAACACTCAGCTCAGGAAATAAACATTTATGCTTTCTGAAATGAAAGTGTATTTTTGAAGACTAGCCGTCAGATATTTTTTGCCCTTCACACTTTCAAATGCTTAGCCTTTTTTGTAAGTTGACTGCAAAGTGCATCAGTTTGCTAGGCAAAAAGAAAAAAAAAAACCTTGACAAGTGCCCATGGCATCATTGTCAAGCACACGAGCGTCTAGTAGAGGATGGCAGGAGGGTTGGCACAAAACATGCTTCCTTCAAGCTTCTTACCTCAGGGGTACCTGACTCTTGAGAAGCCTTTCAATCCTTCCAAATGACGTTACTGCAGACTGTCATCTGGTTTATTTGGAGTGGGCTGTATCGCAGATAAACATGCTATTTAACTGCAGGTCAAGGTACAGAGCCATCCTGCCAGCAAATGCCTGAGATACATCAGATGGCTCTGACTTGGGGAGGGAGATGGAAAGGGATCAAAGTTGTCACCAGTATGGTACATACTAAAGGGGGAGAAAGGTGCACAACATTGTATTTTAAAATGTTACTACACAGTTCTGTGTTGAAAGCGGTGACCTGCAAGACCATGAAGGATTCAGGACCCACACAGTGCATGACAAAGTTCCAACCCATACCATCACCACCCATCTCGGGGTGGTTTGGACAGAGCTTAGAGATGGGACTGGAGAGGCTAACACTGGTCAGAAGGCTGGAAGGGTCCAAGCTGGAGACTTCAAAAAAAAATAGTTACAATTTAATATAGATAATATCCCCTTGTCAAAGAACATGGTTGATCTGGGGGAGTCACATAACAAAAGCTCACAGACTCAAAGTTTGACATGAAATAAGTATAACCTTTTCCAAACAATTAAAAATAAATCTATATATATAAATATCTAAGCCTGTGTACTCTATTATTTTAACTGTGACTTGTTGAACACACATCAAAGGGCATTGCTGTGATACAAGAGACATGCTGGATGCTTTCACATTTTCTGAAAAATCAAAACAAAACCAGATTAATTACAACTTGATTCAGTTTTGCATTCCCACAAGGGATGCCTTTAAAAATTAAAACATGCTTTCACTGAACAGGCTTTCAAGGGAAAGTTACTTCGATCAGGAACAAAATAGTCATGTTGATTTGATTTATTATTGAAGAGTGGAACAGCATGCTTTATATTTGCCAGTTTTTCTATAATGTAAAAAATTTCTTTGGATTTTTTTATGTGTCATATAGAAACAACTGGTATATTTACTGCTCCAGAATGCAGATTTTTCAAGAGTGCAGTACAATAAATTATATCAACATCGCATTTTTCCCCCTCACAGGGCATATGTAATTTTCTTTGACTGTAGTACACAATAAATGTTACTGAAACATAGCATTATTTATTTTTTAAAAAATAAAACCAATGCCAACAAACTTGTATGAAAATAGATAAGTGAATAAAAGAAGGAAGTTGGGGAGTTTTCGGGGGAAAAAAAAGAATACAGAGAGAAATTGCAGGTTGAACTTTTTTTAATCAAAAGTGATTTTATTGCCTTTTGCTTAATTAAACCTTTCAGAAGTGTGTGAAACATTGTTATACCTGAAAAATTGTTAATTTGTAAATCACAGGGACAAAAGGGCTCCACTGCAACTTTAAAGTTTCTATGCACGTAAATGTCAATAGAGTGCCTTCTCCATCATCAGCACTAAATTCACATTGATGCCTCTTTTCTTCTCTGTATTGATCCTTCCATGAGAACGTAGATTTGTATCTGTTAATTAATGCGTCCTGAAACAGCGTTTGTATTAATCAGGCAGATAAGAAAAATTGGATGCCTGCACCCTCATGACAACCGTAAAAGTGCTGGCCCTGATAAAATCGTGGATGGACCTCAATAAAAAAGTTCCTCCTTCCACTCAATAAACTAATCATCCTGCTTTTAATTATTCGGCAGAAAGATGTGTGGAGATTGGAGAATGTGTAAATCTATTTACTAACAGCAGTGTCTGGGAGGGAGAATGGGGCTGTCACAGGACGGTGCTGCAGGCTACATTCTCTGTCCATCTGCTGCTGCAGAAAAACTGGTTCTTGAAAGCCGGCAAGGAACAGAAATGTTGGAGCTAATTGAAATCATGAATTCCTCCCTATAACCTTTGAAATGATTATTTCTTCTCCATTTCCCTCTTATTTTTTTTAATCACAGATGTGTTATTTTCCATTGTCACATCTTCAAGGATTTCTTGTTGTTGTTGGATCAGGTTTTGTTGTTGTTGCTTTTTTTTTTAAGGCAGAGAGCTATAGTTCTATCACAAGACTCAAAAGACAGAGAAAATGAAAACAAATAAGGAGGGAGAGAAAAATGAGAGCGAGAGCGCATGCAGCCAGTTTTATGTTTCATTTTTTATGGATGCCTGGTGGTTTGGATGTGGGCTTTTCTTTTTTATTTTATTAGTTTTGCTGCTTAGTGCTTATAGAAAAAAATCTTGTTTGGAGTAGATGCCTTGCAGATTTGCCAGTTTACAATATATTCTTGCTTGACTGTAACTCCCGACTTTTAAAACAGAAAAATACATTTAAGTGTAATTGAACACCAAAAAGAATGTTCTTACAGCAGGGGAACCCTGTCAAAGGACATGTAAGCAACTCCATAAACAACTAAATGAAAGCCTCAGACATGTCTTAAGAACCCTTTAAGAAAAGCTTGACTAATCCCCTTTGATGATTTTATTAAGTACTTGTGGTTGATGGTGCCAACTGGCAAACTGCTGCATTTCACCAACAGGCCAGGAAAATCACTTCCTCTCCCATATTGTTTTCTAGCACCTAATGTGATTGGGATATTAGCAGTTTGATATAATAAATTAGCAGGTCCTGTAAACAAGAGTCTGAAAAGGTAAGACAGTAAAGATGTTTGCCCTTAGTGATCCTATTAGGAAAGACAGCAGGGAGAAGGGGGGAAAAAAGCAAAAGTTAAATTCATTAAGAGGCATTTAATAAATTTTTGATTGCCCTCACAAAAAGGATGGTGTGACTGCTATTCAGTTGGCATTTCAGTGTGCCACCCTGTTATTTCAACAAGTGTAGTAGTGGCAGGAGCCAGGACAGAAGTGATTAGTGTCTTTTCTGAGAAGGGTGGGTGTTACTTCTCTTTTCCCTGAAGTTAAAGTTCAAAGAGAATTTTTCTCTTTTTTATCATTACCTTAATTCTATTAAAACATCAAATCTTCCCTTTTAAAAAAGTTTTCCTTTTTTTTCCCCTAAATTACCCTTCTTGGATTACGGTAGTGATGGATAGAGTCAGCAGGTCCCTGTTTCACAGCATTAGGTTTTTACAACTAAGCACAAGTATTTCAGAACAAAGAAGATACCATAAAAATCACAGATTGGCACTGCAGTACCCCACAAATTATTATGATTTTTAGAGGAAGAGCCTGCGAATTCCTGCTTGTTTAAAACTTTGGTTTTGATCAGAAAATGTTTGATTTTATTTTGATTTATTTCTCTATAGTAGGATGGGGAGGAGACACACAAAAGGAGAAGGGACAGTAATAGAATGCATATTTTATCACAATATATATAAAAAATAAATCGAAAAGAGGATCAGATTTCCAAATATGCTTAATATTTTTCCTGTATCTTTTTTTTTTTCTTGTTCAGGATTCTCCACTTTGTCTCTAGCTGACCAGATGAGCCTTCTGCAGAGTGCTTGGATGGAGATCTTGATTCTCGGTGTTGTATACCGGTCACTTTCTTTTGAGGATGAGCTCGTATATGCTGAAGATTATATTATGGATGAAGACCAATCCAAATTGGCAGGCCTTCTTGACCTTAACAATGCCATACTGCAGCTGGTAAAGAAATACAAGAGCATGAAGCTGGAGAAAGAAGAATTTGTTACCCTCAAAGCTATAGCACTTGCTAATTCAGGTTGGCAGAGTGGCATGACTGTTGCTACATTTTTAATGTGTCTTTTCTTTTCTTTCTTTCTTTCTTTCTTTCTTACTTTCTTTCTTACTTTCTTTTAAAATGTTTTCTGTGTGCTTGTTTAAAACAGGATTTTATAATAAGAAATTGTTAATCAGACTTTAATCTAAAAGGCAACAAAGAAGTTCAAACCAAGAACAACTTTCTGGTTCAAAGCAGTTGTGGAATATGTTTCTAAGGGAGTGGAGAATATTCCACTGCATAATCTGGAGAGTGTTTTACAGGCAGAGATCCCTTCAAATGAATATAGATGTTGTTCTCCTAAATCCATTTCATAATCCAGACAAGTCTAATCATAGCAATTAAAGCGAAGGAAAGGATGCTGGAGAATATGCTATATATTTTCTCTTTAAAGGCAGCTACTGATTAATTTGATAGACTGAATGCAGGATATGGGAGGAGGGAGGAAATCCGTATTGAATCTCACAAGGACCACACCTTACCTTACGGATCCTTTGCATTTTTGAGAGTGCTTCTGCAAAAAATTATTACCTGTGCAGAAGGAGTTGAAAAATCTCAGAAAGAATTTTTTTTCCTGCATTTGAATTTAAAAGTGCTGAAGCAGTGAATACCGTCAGATAAGTAAAAATCGTTTGTGCTTTGTTGTTTTTCTTTTTGTGTCTCCTTTATGCTTTATTGTGGTCTTAAGTCCCTTTTAGCATTTGCATAAAGTTCACGATAGATCCCTCTTTAATGACGTGCCGATCATTAGATACCTGTGTGTCAATAACATGCTCTGATGCTATGTTCCATTGACAGTCACACCGTGCCCCTCCATCTGCTTTTGTTTTGACCCTATCTTTGAACTTTATCTTGGTTGCTGGCCAGTAGTTTTCCCTTTAATTACAAGAAGGAAACTGTCAATAAAATCTGTTAAATGGGATGCAATGAGTGGCTTGAATGGGCGGACGGCTATTTGTTCAAATTCTGCAGCATTCAAGGTATTGACAGTTTGTTTTCTGGGGCCATATGTGACGATCAATCTCAGGCTGGGCTCAGCCGCGCTGAAAAATGAAAAACCAGATTGCTTTTGCTTACTTGTGGATGACGACTTGTGATTTGGCGCGGTCCTAGTGAGATGAGACCTTCTGCCCAAATTGCCCCCCTGAGAGCCAGGACGCGTGACTGTTTTTAGAAATAATTTTTTAATTGATTTTGTAATTAACAGTTCATCTACAATATTGATGCATGAATCCTCAGATTGATAGGAGGGAAATTGTTTTCAACAATGAAGTTGTACTTTCCTATTTATCTTTGTAATGTGATTTAGCACTCTGCATTTTTAATTGGAAATATAATTCAAAAACATGCAAAGCCAAAATGCTTATTAGTTTCTTTGTAAAATATTCTCCACCCCACTAACTCTGCCCTTAATTTTAGAATATTATCGTATTCCAGATTAAACAGAACGCTGAAATGCCTCTCAAAGATCAAAATTATTCTTAATTGAAGATTTATTTATAATTTTTGACCATTCTAAATAGACAGTTGAGGATGCTTTGCAGCTCCAGGAAGGTTATTTCTCAAAATTGGTCATGCTTAATGATCAGAGCAAGAAAGTTATCTGCAATTAGGAGTCTAAATAGAGAAGGGCTTTTGTATTTGTTTAAATTCTTTAATTCAAAGACTGAATTAGAAATATTTCTGCAGTTTACTTGACAGAAAGGATGAGGACTAGAATATAGGGATATGATGTTAGATACCACTCACACCGTCCCCCCAGCCCAAAAAAAAAAAAAAAAGAGACATGCAGTGTTTAAGTAATAATAAAAAATAACTGCTGCTAGAAAAAAAGTTTAGTCACACACTGTGCATAGAGTGTATCAAAATCATCTGTAGCTTCATTAACTTCACTGGAAATTACAACCAGGATAATGTCAGAGATAAATACAGTTCAGCATACTAAAATTCAGAGCACATTGAAGTGAAAACATTTCCTTCCTTCATCTTAAAAGAAGTAAAATTGCTGTCTTAAAATGAAACTGTTGCAAGGAGGAGTTAAAAAGTAGCCCAACCATTCCACTTCCCCTTCAACAGAATGTTTTTGCTGCTGACATTCAGTATTTCAGCTTCAGGTTGTGCATGCAGCAGATACCAAACTTCTACCAGCTGTAGCTACACTAACCTGCAGGTGTAAAATAGCACCTGCAGAATTACAGACCATCAGTAGATGTCAGACCCTTAGTGTTTTCTTTACAAATGCCGCTAAAATTAAAATAAAATTTAAGTTGGTTTGAATTCTTTCTCTTTTTTTTTTTAAATAGACAAGAGCAGAATAGCTTATTTTCATATAACTAGGAACTTGGTTAATTTAAATGCAGCTATATAAAAGAAACAAAATGCCATTAGAAAATCAACCAATAGCAATTCACATTTTAATGTATTTTATTGCTACTTCTGCTTTCTTCCATTGTTTATTCTTCCAGTTTAAAATATATTAGCCTTTTTATAGCTGTGGAGAATATAATAAGAAATCTTGGGTGTTTCAGACATTTTTGCCATATCCACACTGTCTAGAAAGATTCCCAGGTTGACTCTACTGTAAACAGTAGACAAAGATGATTTTATAGCTCTGTATCTGTGTTAGTGATTTATGATACAGTGTCATAGTACTTTCCCTGCTGGTGTTCAGAAGCAGGAAAAAGAAATTGTAGATTGTCTTCATATCGATTGTATTTTGTTTGAATAAATACCACAAGCTTTGTTTTGGCCAACAAATCTCAGTAGCGTGAGCATTAGAACACACACTTATTTTTAGGCCTACAGAGCCCATTTGTGCAGTGCTGGATCTGAGATAATCCTGCCATTTGGTCCCTAAAAGGTGGGGAGGAGTAGCAGTTTTTCAGGGAGATTCTCTGACAGCCACTATCAAATGTTCCCTGTGCAGGGCTGGCAATGCCACACCACTTCCATAAATTTCCAGAAATGCAGGATGTGGTGATGTTGTAGATTGTCACTGATTTCACACCGAGTGCATATAGACTCTGTGAAGTTTAAATACATATGTAAGAGCACAATGCTGAAATGTATAGACATTTCAGTCCTGTGTACGTTAAGTCAGTACGGGCATGATTTCAACAGTTACATTTAATATGTAAATATAGACTTTATCATGTTAGTTTTAAGCATCTGCATTGATTTGATAGTAATTAACACAGCCTTTACACGTCAGCTCCAGAGAAGTCACTCTTTCCTTGGCATTGTCCTTGTCCTGCCGGTATCATGAGTTCCTCCCTTCTTTCCCTGCCTTGTGTACACAAAAGCCAGGAGGTACCTGCAAGCTGCGGGATGCGGCTGCCCCGCGTTCTGCCTCACACCGCCCAAATGAGGCAAGCTGGCACCAATGAGCACTTTGTTTACCCACGCAGAAAATCAACTTTGAACCGTTTCCAAAACATGCATGTACCAATTACTTCCTCATGTGAAAGGGAAGGTGAAATATTTACAAAATATGTTTGAAGTGTACACGAGTGCAGGCACGCGCACAGGAACGCTCCGGCACGGAAAAGAGGAGCTGCTCCTCTCTTCTGTGCCAGGACGTGTTCCCATGTATTGATTAGAAAAATACTGAACAGGAAGTTGCAGGTGAGCAGTTTTTTGAAATTGCCTAATCAGTAAGGACTAAATTGGGCCTCCAGGCCAAATGTTGCCAGGAGCTTAGGAGTCACAACTGAGGCCAGAGTTTTAAGAGAAGCTGAGTTCCCATCTAAGACCTAACGTAAGGAACTGGAGTGTCAAAATGCATCAACACCTTTGAAAATCTGATCTCTGTGCATCTGCTTAATAGGCTGCTGGCCTCTTGAGAAACCTGACCCAAATGTGGATGGTAGGCTTCAAAGTACAGCCCTATGCACTGCTGAAAATTTTATCTTAAAGGCTAGTACTGGCTGTGTAGCCTGTACCAAAAGAAGGAGAAAGGGACTTCTGCTCACCATCGCATTTCTGGTATTGATATTAACTCTCCTAAAAAAAATGAAAACATTGCTCTTTCAGTACTGAAGGAGTGTGAACCAAAAAGTATCTTGTACATTTTAGCATAATAAAGTGCAGATCGATATTGGTGCCAGTAAAGTAACACTGTCATCTCATCCTGTTAAAAAATTAGTAAGTTCTTATAAGTTTTTTAGCTTTCCAGACACAGTGTACTCAGAGCACTAGGCTATCACCATTATATGATATTATCATAATAGAAATTAATTGGGAGAGCCCAGTAAATCACTTACTCCACAGGACATCATCTTTATTCCCAGTGCGTGTCACAATGTGCTATATTTCATTTCTAATAATGTCCATTTTTTTCATTTTGTTTTAGATAGTCATCTTGTTAGTGTTAGAATTCATGATTAAGACATATCTATCTTGACTGGGCATATATATTATCTATATAAACATATATATATATATATATACACAGCTGTGTGTTAAGGGTGTGTTAGCAGTGTTTATTTTGACAAATATAAATAGCAAGGTCTTAACTCTTATGTATTTTTGTATAGAGAGTAGAACAGCATAGAAACAAATTTTTAGAAAAGGAAGTCACCACTGGAGTCAGTTTTCATGTTGCTTGAAGACAGTTTATTCCTCATATTCCATTTCCAGGTAATCAAATAGATGACACCCAGAATTCTTAGAGAAAATAAATAACTGTTACCATTTGCTTAATGTCAGCATTAGAAAATGGCAGCTGAGTTAATCAGTGGTTAATTAATGGTCAGTCAATGGTTAATAAGAATTTTTTTTTCTTTTTTTCTGGAAGCTACTCTGGTAACTGAGTAACTTGGAGCTATTCCTCACTTAGGGAATAAGCAGATATTATTTACATGTTAGTAGCTTGAGACTCACGAAGGGCAAGAAGTGAGGCCAAGCTTAGTTGTTCTCAATGGTAATTGTGGTAATTTCTTATATCTCCTAGGGAATAAAACGTACTTCATTCTTTTAATTGGTGTCTTAAACCCCATCTCTATCATTCAAGTTCCCTTTTACCACACTTTTATTAGCATTATGGTATAGGGTCTTGAACCAGTTCATAGTGTGCTGTTTGTTCTGCTTTGTGGGAAATATTCCTGTATTTATTGTTCTCACTACCTTTCCTAGTGGGAAGTAAGCCATTTCAGGAATAAAAAAGAAAATGTTGGTTTACTATGTTTTAACTTCCTTATGCCAGTGGTTTTAGTTCACTGATAATCCAGTTAGTCCCTGAAATAAAGTCCCTGTTCTGTGAAGTAATTTCTTTTCTTACTGCACCTTCCTTTCCTACTATGTTTTAAAAACTGTTTTGAGGCTTCCTTTTTTATCTCTTCTGAAAAGTAGGCCAAATCAGGGCAATCCAGACTAAGGCCTCATTCGCTAAAATCAATCACACAAGCCTCTGTTTTGTGTTTTTGGTTTTCACTGCCTATAATTCCTATGGACAAGGAATTCTTAATTTATTCCTCTTTCATTTTCAGCATCTATTCTGATTGAAATGTCTGTTTCCAATAGAGTACTCCAGATGCCAGACCATTTTTGCCATATTCTTTTGTAAGGAAAAATATTCTCTTTGCCTCTGTGCTTGTGTCTTAGCCTAACCATGCAGATCCCAACAAACAGTTCTGCTCAGGGAAGACAGGCAGGTGGTCAAAATAAAGTATATTTGTTTACCCAACACAGGGAAGACCAAAGTAAATATCTGGAGCAATTTCAGCTCTAGATGGAAAAAGGACAGGAATTCTTGCTGGGTAAGGGAACCAAGAACCTAGTTTGATTTGCTGTTGGCAATTTCCATGGGTTACTTCTATCTTAAGCAGCATGCTTTTCAAAATGCCAGTGTGTTGTGTTTCTCATAAAAATATACAGAAACACAGTGTGGGCGAATACTTTGTGTCCCTGTGCAAACCTGGCACATGTTTCACGGGGAGAGGAAGAGGTTCTGTAGTTCTGAGAACAGTTCATCCATTAACAAACACTGCAGTGGGTTTGGTGGGGTTTTTGGATTGGCAGTACAGTCTAGATAAAAAATCTTTTTTATTTGAGACATAACCCAGATTAGGATTTTTTCATCCTTACATAAAGCAAAAACCATTTTGCTTTTTGTTCTTAATCTTCATCCCATCCAGTTCTTCCAGGATCCTAATCCTACACCTTTCTAAAGGGATTTCTCCAGATGGAGTTTGTGAACTGCTCAGCTGTATGGAATCAGAAACATCACAGCAGTTGCTGTATTTTAAGTACTTATTGGTATCTACCTTTCCAATGTGGTTTACCAGCATCTTAATCTGTGTATTCACTGCTAGATGCTTCCTGCTGCTTGATTCACTGTCCTATTTTCTTTCTGCTGTCTGAATTTTCTGACATGAAGAAACACTTCATTTAAGACCCCTGGTTTTCTTCCACTTCCTAGTGATGTTATATACAAATTACATAGATACCAGCCTTTCACTTTGCTCAGAGCAGGGTTTTGAGAGGTTTTCTTGCCCTCAGTGCAGGTGTTTTCCAATTTTTAGCTAGTTGTTGCCCTTTGTGATGTGTTCTAAATGATTCCTGTGTGGCTGGATGTTTGTTTGCTGCATTTGAGATGAAGCTTGAATTTTAAATGAGGTAGATTGTAATCTGAGTTTCTTTCTGGACCATGCAGTGTTTTTCTTGAATGAGAACTCCAGTTTTCTCCTATTTCTGTGCAAGGATCTGATCAATCAACTGATCAGAAGAGGTACAATTCTATTTTCCCATCCTGTGATGGTGAAAGAAAGCGTTTGCAAGAATAGAATGAGATTCTCCAAGCAGAGCTCAATGAGTACATGTCCTCATTTGTTGATCTCACTCTCTCCCATGGCAGCTTTGATCAGGAGTAACTTTTTCCCTGCCAGTGAAATCCCATGTTCTCAGCAGTTATATCAACAAGTCTTGTGTTTGTCTGTTTTCAGTTTCACGAGCCTGGGACCATGTTTTTGTAGGGCATTTCCCATCAAATTCTGCTATCTTTCAAATGACACTTTGAAATTATCCTGTTCAATTTCATTGTTTAGACAGGTGCTGATTTTTAAGTGTATTACATCTGGGTATAGGTTTCCTCTGGATATTACCTGTGTGGGATGTAATTGTAAATTACTCAGACTACCTGCGAAGCCACTTAAAAAAACCCCTCAAACCAGCCCATAAACAAAAGGAAAGGGTTTTTCATGGTATAGGAAGAACATTCAAACTCAGTTATAATTCAGTTTCATATTTTCTGTGGAATTCTTGCTTTATTTCTAGATTGTCACACAAATTGTCTGTGTTTCCTCAAATTACAGTGGTTCTTGATGACATTGCTGAGGATTGGGTTTATCCCAATACATGAACAATATTTAGCAATGAGTTAGCCTGCTCTGAATTCACTTCTACATCTGCCAGTCTGTAGTTACTGAAAAGATTTCTCTCTTATTTTTCCTGCTCTTTTCCCCTTGGCTAGTTCAGCATCTTCAACCATTTTCCTTATTTTCAAAGGCTTACACCTGAGGGATTAAGATCTACATTCGTTTAATATCAAGAATAAAGTGGAAGTTCCAGACTGCAAGGCTAAAACTTGAGAAGGATTTTTGTAGGGATTAATATTTTCCTGGGCAATCTGCAAGCTGAATCATGGTCTAATTAAATAGCACAGATTTATTGAGTTTGCATTTAAACATTGGCAGACTCTAGAATAAGTAAAGCTGAAATGAGTTTGAATCTTTTCTGTAAATGGGGAGTTAAATTATCATAGTAATTTGATTACATAATTTTTAAATCTTTCAAGCTAAATCACCATTTTAAAAGAACAGTTTGAAATCTTAATCACCACTGGAAGTGCCCCACTCCCTGCTGTTTTTTCTTACCCCATTCCATGTGACCAAATCTGTTCCCCAAGGCACAGCTTCCTGCACTGATCCATGAACCATCATTTGGCAATGGAGAGCTGGCTGGGCCCAGCTACTAAATTTAATTTCAAAGACAGCAACAAAATACATGAAATGCTTTACTACTTTTACTTTCCATGTAAGTAATTGCCCTGTTTACCAGAGAGATGGTACACAATCACCCCTACAAGGAGGGGGTAAGAGCCCTTGGTTTTGGACGTTGTTCACACAGTGGAAGAGTTTGAGAGTAATTTGGAATGTAATAGCTGTGTCAGAGGGCAGCTTTTGATTCCTTTCTGGGGGCTATTCTCTCCTTTTCCTTCCTCACTCATTTTCATTGTAAGTAATATGTAGATATTCCTGACTCTGCACTCCAGATTGTTCCCCAAACTGCAGAGATAAACATCTTAGGCAAGTTTCACCTCTGTGTGAAAAATACATTTAGTCTGGACTCCATCCATCTATTTTTAAAATTATGGTCACTGTTGCAAATACCGATTCTGGGAAGAATCAGACCAGTTTTGTAAAGGGTTAAAAACTAAACCCCTGTAGTCACATTCTCCAGAAAGAAAGACCAGTCTCTTTATGCAGTATGGTGTAAAAAAAAAAAAAAAAAAAAAGTCCTTNGAGAGCAGTCAGTCTTTGACTCATCAAGGATTTGTTGAAGATAAAATGCTTCTATTTGGTTCGCCAGCAAATCTGGCCTTGGCACTGTGGATCTGGAAAGAGGAGGAAAAGATGTGTAATTTCTGCACAAACAGCACATGGTTTATGGAAAAATTATTTGGAGTAGCAGATGATGTGTTCTGTAGCACAGCAGTGAATATCCAAGGATTTGGTAAAGAGTTAGGGAGTAACAACAACAATTTTTTGGAGATTGCATTCCAAATTAAGCCTGGTGGCTGGACACTATGCTTAAGACATCAGGTCACGTCTGTGTGTGTTAGCATGTCTGTATCGATTACATCTGTTTGTAGGACACAGAAATCAGGGGGTTTCTCTTATTGACACAAAATTACTAAAGAGAACTGCCCTATTAGAAAACTATCAAAAATGTATGGATTTGGGGAATGGTCTTACATTAATTAGAACTAAATTTTGCTAGAGGTAATATTTGCCTGTCATCTTTTTCAAAATGTTGTAGCTGTCTTTATCCCTAGGAGAGAGATTTCTGTGTCCGTGCTTTCAGCACAGTGCACCTTGATGTGCAGTATCATATCCCAGCAGCGTATGTCTTAGCTGCGTGCTTCTTAGAGCATGTATTCACTAAGACTCAGAATTATTAAACATGTAAAATTCCCATAGGACTCCATTATGTGTAATTAACAGATAAACTGTCATCAGAATCAATAAAACGTGCTAAATGATCCAAACTTGTATATAATTAAGTGTCTGTTTTAGAGCAGGAGATGTAACTTTTTTTTTTTCTTTTCAGTTTGCACATTTGTTGTGACAATAAGAGCTGGAACATTTTTGTTAACCTGTTACTTACTGGTTTATGTTTCAGTTTACATGTTTGTATTTGAAAGGAGACGGATATTTACTATCTGGTCTAATTATCTGAAGAAATAGTTGCATGTCAGCTTTTAGGAAATGTATCTTAGACGCATCTTAATTCTCTGAATGTAATTCAGATATTTGAAGCACGTGCAAAATTCAATGTTTAATTATCAACAGGGTAAAACATGAGACTCTGTCAAATACTGATCCAGAGCATTCAGACTGCTGGTTACAGGGCATGGAAACAATGATGGAAGTGGCTTCTTCACCATCCAGATCCTCAGTTGTTACTCTGTCTGGGAACAGGAGCTTTATTCCAAACCCAAAAATTAGGATGGAAAGCAGTGTTGTACTAAGTAGAGTTTCCAAGGATGAACTTTAATCGTGCCGTGTCCCAGCTTCACCCTGAGCAAAGCTTGCACATTGTGGCCTGTCCCTGGGTCTTGTACCCCCTCTCAGCAGTTGTATTTTCATGTGGTGTTTTATTGGCTCTCTAAATCTGTTGACCATCCCAGTTTTGGTAGCTTATAGAGGCTGTTTGGTGGCCTCTTTCACCTATGACTGTTTTTCCTTACTTGCATTCACCTCACTTTGGACCACATCAGGGTTTCTTTGGCATTTATGACTACATAAAAGTCAGAGAATTAGGGCTGCTCATCCAAAGTAATCTCAGCATGGTCCAGTAACTGCGTGTTCTCAGAGACATCTTCACTTTCTGTATCTATCCAGTTGAGGGGTTTACAGTTATTTCAGTTAGATATTTTCTCTTTATTTCACACTTCCCTTGCTTTAATCTTTTCGGGTCATGTAGCAGTTTAGTTTAGTTCCTGGTGTGTGTTGCATCTGGGCCTGTCACTCAATACTTACACCACCAAGGCATCTCACCTGCAAAGGTGCAGGGCAAGGTGTTTTCTTTGAGTCTTTTATAAAAAATGCAAAACCCCAACACCAACAAGATAAACCACTGTCTTAGGGGGTGGGAGAGAAGGATTACACCTTGTAGATGTTAGCTTCACCAAACAAATGCTGTTCAGGAACATGCTACGTGTTGCCTGTCTGTCTGAATATGCCTGAGGGAGAAAAAACTTGCTAAACCTATCAGGAAATCCCATCAAACCAACATTTGCCTTGTGTTGTGCAGTGGTCCTAATCCCACAGTCAGTGTCTCTGAGCAGTGGTGATGTCCATGGCTTCCAAGCTGGCAGCCTTGAGCCTGACACAGAATTTTGCTGAGCTTTTCCACAGTAGGGCATCCTTGCTTTATCCTTGCTTCCCTGATATAATGCAGCCCTCCATTCCTTCAGCCCCTTGGCACTGTCATTCCTTCAAAGCAGTAACCATACAGATGGTTTGGGGAGCACCGGGGGTGACTGTTTTACTTGTTTGAGGAGGATGAGGAGAAGAATTATGTACCCAAGAGTTAATTGTACGTTTGTAGTTCCACAGCATTTCAATACACTTTCCCAGAGGTCAATACAGAAATTAATGGGTAATTATCTTCCTTCTTTGTGAAAGAGGATGGGCAGAACCAGTGAAAGTGTAATGCAGCCATAGCATTATCAAACTCCTGGCACACCAGACTGAAACCTCCTGTTGCTCCTTTGTTTTGCAGACTCAATGCACATAGAGGATGTTGAGGCAGTGCAGAAACTTCAGGACGTCTTGCACGAGGCTCTGCAGGATTACGAGGCTGGGCAGCACATGGAAGACCCTCGTCGTGCAGGCAAGATGTTGATGACTCTCCCGCTTCTGAGGCAAACCTCCACCAAGGCTGTGCAGCATTTCTACAACATCAAACTGGAAGGCAAAGTCCCCATGCACAAACTTTTTTTGGAAATGCTGGAGGCCAAGGTCTGACTAAAGCATCATGGGCTTCCCCATCATGCACGTTTTAAAAAAAAAAAAAAAAAAAAAAAGAAAGAAAAAAAAGGGAAAATAAACAGGATAATAATGGCAAAGAAACTTAGTGTTTAATTAAGGAAAAAATGACTAAATGACTGCACTGATATTTAGCAGCAAGACTGTGAAGCAGCTTTCAACTTTTTCTTCTGTGTCTTTCTGATGCAGTTTTTTCTTTTCCTTTTCCTTTTCTCTCTTTTCCTTTCTGTTCTTTCCTTTCCTTTTTTCCTTTTTTCTCTTTTTTTTTCCTTTGCTGCTGAACT
The DNA here is from genome assembly GCA_013397915.1 of Daphoenositta chrysoptera. Classification (NCBI taxonomy): domain Eukaryota; kingdom Metazoa; phylum Chordata; class Aves; order Passeriformes; genus Daphoenositta; species Daphoenositta chrysoptera. The sequence goes on from VZRO01003478.1 coordinate 726,063, forward strand.
TTTTAAAAGAGGTCTCTAATTGAAGAGAGATGGAAGCCAGGCCTGCCAAAGGATGGAAATCCATAATATGGATGCCAGTGAACTTATTATGAACCATAATGTCCCCAATGACAAAGGAATCAAAGAGAGAACCACCGTACCTAGCAGTACAGTACAACACGATGAACTGACTGAATGCAGTATTAGATTTCATAGGAGCAGTCTCTAATTAGACGACTAAGCGACGATGCATCGGCTGCTTCTTATCATTGCATTTTCCATCTAGATCAGTTACAGCCATTTGATTCCTTAATTGTTTTTTCAAGTCTTCCAGATATTTCTTAGGTTAGCTACGATGTAACTTTTTCAGGGAATAGTTTAAGCTTTATTCATTCATGCAATACTAAAGAGAAAGAAATACTGCATTTTTGTGCTGGCTTGAACAACGATGAACAATAATGAAGGACAAATGAATCCTGAAGGAAGATTTTTTTAAATGTTTTGTTTCTTCTTACTAATGGAGATTTTTTTGTACCAGCTTTACCAGTTTTCAGCCATTTATTAATGTGGGAATTTATCTTACTAAAGCAATAGTCGAAGGGAAGGTGCATATTATCACGGATGCAATTTATGTTGTGTGCCAGTCTGGTCCAAAACATCCAGTTTCTTAACATGAGCTCCAGTTTATAACTAAATGTTCACTGACTCAAAGGATTAGATTACACCTGCAGTATATCCGAGTAGTCTAACATGTAAGTACTCCATGTCGAATACCAACCCGTAACGGTGTTAGGAGACAGCGGCTGTGCAGGGGCGCGGTCGCCGCCTGATTTCTAACTGCTTCAGTTGCAAATGAACGAGATACTACTGCCTGTTTGCAAAATTGTAACCTCACACGCAGAAAAACCCTATCAACCAATAGTAGCTTAGAGGCAATGAAGCAAATGCCGCCGTTTGCAAAATTAAAAAATCAGAGTAGTAGACTTCCGACCAAATTGAAGAATTTAACACTTCTATACCTTATTTATTGATTTAGATTTTCATTTGTAAATGGCGATCCTTAACAAGTAGCTAAACCAATATATGTGCTTTTCAACCAGTATTGTCACAGCATGAAAGTCAGTCAGTTTCAAGACTGTTACGAGGTGTAATCTAATGTATAAACCGATTAGATGCCCCCAGAAAACTACAGTCGCTAAATAACCAATAAACAATAACCTCCATCAAATGCTATACCAATGTACCAGTGTTAGTAGCTGCTCCCTGTACTATGTGAACATCCTTATTCTATGTACACAGATGTAATTAAAATTGTAATCCTAACAAACAAAAGAAATGTAGTTCAGCTTTTCAATGTTTCATGTTTGCTGTGCTTTTCTGAATTTTTATGTTGCATTCAAAGACTGTTGTCTTGTTCTTCTTGTGGTGTTTGGATTCTTGTGGTGTGTGCTTATAGACACAGGGTAGAATTAGAGACAATATTGGATGTACAATTCCTCAGGAGATTACAGTAGTATATTCTATTCCTTACCGGTAATAAAGTTCTTCCTAGTAATAATTAAGAGATCAAAACTCCAAACAAATACTCGTTATGAACAGATACACACTGAAATCATAATATTTTCAAAACAAGGGATAATTTCTGTAACAGTTTATTATAGAATACCAATGTATAGCTTAGAAATAAAACTTTGAATATTTCAAGATTATAGATAAGTCTAATTTTTAAATGCTGTAAATATAGCTTTTATTCAATCATCTCTCAGATGTTGTTATTAACTCGCTCTGTGTTGTTGCAAAACTTTTTTGGTGCGGACAAGTTTCCAAAACTATTGCTACGTTGTGTGCTTTAAACAAAATAACAATGGGCCGATGCTCCCTCGGCCTAGTGCTAGGAAAAAAAAAAAAAAAAACTGTGTATCTATCATTAGCTATATGGGACTATATTGTAGATTGTGTTTTCTCAGTAGAGAAGTGACTGTAGTGTGATTCTAGGTAAATCATCATTAGCAATTCATTCAGATGGTCAATAACTTGAAATTTATAGCTGTGATAGGAGTTCAGAAATTGGCACATCCCTTTTGAAAAATGTCAAAAAAAAAAAAATACAACTCCTGGGAAAAAGGTGCTGATTCTATAAGATTATTTATATATGTAAGAGTGCAAAAAAAAAAGTTTATTTTCCAGAAAGTTTGTGCAGGGTTTAAGTTGCTACTGTTCAAGTACACTATATATATATAAATATATAATATAAATATTGTTTTTGCTGTATCACATTAAAGAACTTGGGCTTCAGGGTCAAAAGCCAATCAACTAGAAGTATACAAAAAACACACAAAAAATGGAGATGTGTTAAAGGCACACGGTGCAAACTTTAGTTTTCATTTTCCGTAAATTTTTGGAGCTGCAAAAGAACAAGTATCTCAAGACTGTAAAACCATTACCTGAAACTTAGCTAAAAAAACTGCACGGGCTTTATAATGTTGTTCATCTTAAACCTTGCTGGAGAAGAGTTCTTTCAAGACCACTTACTTAATGTGAAGTGTTGGGAAAATTTCAAAGGGTGTATGTTTTAGCCATAACAATTTAATTTCTATTTTTGCTTCATTTTTTAATTTTTTCTTATTTAAAGCAATATGATTGTGTAACTCCCAGAAGTTACACATTTGTTTCAATCAGATCAGATTGTTGTATTTATTCCACTATTTTGCATTTAAATGATAACATAAAAAGATATAAAAAATTAAAACTGCTATTTTTCTTATAGAAGAGAAAATGGGTGTTGGTGATTGTATTTTAATTATTTAAGCGTCTCTGTTTACCTGCCTAGGAAAACATTTTACGGCAGTCTTATCGTGCAAAGATCGCAAAAGGACAAAAAAAATTAAACTGCTTATAATAATCCAGGAGTTGCATAATAGCCAGTAGTTAAAAACTGAAACAAAACAACAAATGAAAACAAACATGTCTATAGCTGTAGATGGGCTTCACATCTGTATAGCAATCAACTGTATATTTTTGTGATGTGTATCATACCGTGTGCTCCAACCAATGTCCATTTGTGTAAATGTATTTATTTTATATTGTATATATTGTTAAATGCAAAAAGGAGATATGATTCTGTAACTCCAATCAGTTCAGATGTGTAACTCAAATTATTATGCCTTTCAGGATGATGGTAGAGCAATATTAAACAAGCTTCCACTTTTGATTGCTTTTATTTTATTTTTTGTGTTGTGGGGTTTTTTTGGTTTTGTTTTCTTTTTTGGAGGAGGAAACAGAACAATTAGCGTTACCTTTTGTTACTTTCATTCAAAACGGAGCCAGTGTTTGCACTTCTCCCTTACAGTACTATGTGAGTGTAAATAAATGCTATATAAAGCCTTGTCAGAATGAATTCCAATGTGGTACAAGACATTTTGCATACTCTTAAATATGCAAAATGTCTCATAGCACATTAGAATTCAGGCTGGCAGGCCTTTATATAGCACTTACTTAATCTTAAAACATCTTCACATCAACCTGCATTACTCAAAATCATTGCCTCTCTGTCAATGTCATAAAAGAAAACTTTCCCACTATTTTAAGATCACATTAATATCATATAGAAGTAGGTTTTTTGCTTTCTCCATCAACAACCGAGTCTATCATTAATTTCCTACTGCAGGAGACTCCTTTAATGTGTTCTGAGTAAAAATAAAAATAAATTAAGAAAAAACCCTGTATTACTTGATCCAGTGTTGCTGAATGGAAGCAAACAGCCCCGAGAGCAGTGATAGACTGGTGTTCATGAAGAGCACCGAAAGCTGTCGGGATCCAGGCAGGTTTAACAGTGCAGGGGCAAAGTGGCCATAAATGGGCTCTGGGCCCTTGTCCCTCTGAGGGGCTGCAGCCCCCCTCGCTCCGGCTGAGCCCCTCTTTCCTGTGGACCCTTCTGGAACCATCACAGAAGTGCTAATGTGTGCTTTTCTTGCTTTTTAGCCGATCTCGCTAGTGTTTTGTCATTGTGTTCGCCAGCGTGTTTCTCACCTTGGCTCCTGGCCGTCCTCTGGAGGTTCTGGTGCTGGCACGGGGCCGCTGGGGGCAGCGGTGATGCTGGGGACAGGAGCTGCGTCCGCCAAGGGACCGCGGGCTCTTTGTGCTCTGCAGCCCCCGAGTGCCAGCACAACGACAGGCACCCCGCCCTGCTACCGGCACTGCCTGTGTTTTAGCTATCCCAGGAAACAGTGGGGGTTCTTCTGAGTAAAAGGAGCAGCAGAGCAATAGGAAGATGAATCCTGCATGGACTCTCTAAAGATGATCAGAAGTGGGCTTTAATGTTGATGCTGGTGTGTACACAGGCATGCACCCATCCATCCACACACACACCGTGCATGCACAGAGCTGGCTTTCCCCCTTGTTTTTACTACCTCCCCCCCCCCCGCCTTTTTATTAGTTTCCTGGTTTTTCATTATTGCAAAGTACCTCTTCAAAGGAAAACATAATAGTGCACCTTAAAAGTGAAAAAGGCAGTGTTAGAAATTTTCACATGCAAAGGGAAAATAAGCTGTAAAAAGTGGCACTCCTAGACTTCCTCAACATGTGATTGACCCTAATCATTGACTAAAGTTTTCGCATGCAGTTAAAAAATCATGCGTTCTGTACCATTTTTCATGAGAGGATCATGAAGGACCACACAACAGAAACTGAGCATCACAGAAGAAAAAATACACTGAACTCTCAGATTAAGCGTCTTCTAGGGCTCTGTCTCTGCAGAGTTCTGGGGGTTTTTTCTTTCTTTCTTCTCCTTACACTGTCTCTGCAGTAAAGCCAGAATGGGCACAGAAATCCACCGGAAATCTTTCAGTAGGAATCTCTGGGGAATTTGGCTAGGAGCACAAACCTTTCTAAATTCTGGAAATAGCTACTTAGTCTTTAAAGAAAATTTAAAAAGGGCTTGGGGCACTGGCATTCATAGCTCAGACAACACATTCTGCTGGAGTTCTCAACTGCTGCAGTCCCAACCTGTGGCTACCACACCACTTGGCTAAAATACGGAGATGGCAAACCAAGAGTCTTCCCATTGGGGGTAGGCTCAGTGAAATCAGGTTTTGACCGACGTGCTTTACATCGCACTTCCCCTCCCCTCAGATAAAAGAAGCCTTCCCAGTCCAAGAGTGGGGTTTTGCCTCTGGAGGTGTTTGTTTGGCAGCTCCACTGCCCCTCACTGCCTCACTGGCACCCATGCCCTTGGCCAGAGGCATTGGTGTTGATCTGAAAGGAAAACGCTGCTCCCTGAGCTGGCTCCTGCATGGCACGGGATTTGTGATGGGCTACGAGTTTTCTCTGGGGCTTTGCAGTCAAGTAATGGCCTAACCTGATGTCATGTGGCTCTTTGGTTAGTGGGGATTTTTTGACCTTGTGAGTTCACAGCATGAGAAGGTCTGGCAAACCCCAGTAAAAGTGTCCTGGTGTGGTCCCTGCAGCTGATCCTTTCTCAGTGAAAAAAAATGGCAGGAAAAATCACGTGCCAGTCAGTGCTATTGCATGTGCAGTTATGTGTGTTTCTTAATAATGCCAGTGCTGATAGACTAAATATGGATAAAAAAACAAGCCACCAAAAACAAAAGGAAGATTATGAAAGATTACAGAAATGTAAATACTGTCCTTAGACAAGACCTCATGTTGCACATTTTTAAGTGACCTCCTGCAGCATTGCCCAGTCATAGCCTAGTGGGAAAAAACCTACCTTAAGCACAAAAACACCTGAGATTTTTTTGTATACAGGCTTCTGCACAAGAAAATGCCTCTTTTTAAATTTTTTAATATTAACTGTCCTGGATCTTGCACCAACCTCAAGAATGGGACAGGTTCCATCTGTTTCCTACATACTCTTCTATAGCCTTTGGTAATTTTCCTTAACAGCTTTCTTCACTTGCACCTTTCCTTTCCTTTGCATTTCCTCTCTGTTGTGTAATGCAGGTCTCTGATTTCACGTGGCACTTTGCTAATTACTCTATCCTTCGTTGTACAGCCTGCCTGCCGTAGCTGCCTCACAAGGCGTATGTTTTCTCTTGTGATGAAAAGCTGATTCCGTGTGTCCATAGGTTGCCTTTTAACATACAGATCACAAACTTCCTCCTCGTGGTTGCTATTAGAGAAAGGGAAAAAAACCCCAAGTAGCTGTGGAAAAGAATATGGATGCATTTATTTGCTTTTACCATTTTTATCCCGAAGTGTTTGTGCTGCCACATCCCAGCCATGCTAATCATTAGTGTTTCGTTAAGATTAAGGGTCGCTGACTCCTGGCGTTCACATTCCCAAGCTGGCTCCTTACAATCTCCCTTAATATAAAGAAGCAAGTGGCACTAGATTGATTACACTCAGGCTCTTATTATTAAGCAGAACAGAAAAGAAAGGAATTTCAAAATATAATCCTCTGCTCCCCGGAGTATTTGTCTTGTTCTCCATGAAGTTAAAGGTCTGAAATAATGTGCCCATCAGGAGCTCAATGTTGCATGTCCATGCCAGTTGGTCCAAGGGCTTGTTATGATGGTAATGACCTGCTGAAACGTGAGCTTTGATGGCAACAATACAATTGCTACCAGCTCACCCGCTGGGAGAAATATTTTATTATTGTCAAATGCCCTCCACAGAGATTTGTTTTGCCTGTTCCTGTTTAAATTAAATTCAGAGCAGAACTGCATTACTATTTCTCTAGAGTATATTTGAAATAAACAACCACTCTCCAAATTTAGGATTCCTGGTTAGTTTAAATTTTCTTATTAGCAGAAAAATTACAATAGGTGACAACATAGCTGCAGGAATATTATTATGGCAGCCATATGAGAGATTTACACACTGAGAGCATGACCTAAAAGCACAAGAACTCCCTTCTACTTTACAAATGCCAGCCAAATTAATAATTAACTGTGCCATAAATTCTCCAGCCTTCAAGAATGATGTCAGTGCTCTTCTGTGTCACACTAGAGGAATTTTGTCATAAGACTAAGTGGTGTTCTTTATGAAGAGCGTTACTTATATGTAGAAAGCGGCCCAGGAAAACAGCCCTTGCCACTCCATGTTACGGCAGCTCGGCAAACAAGTGACAGCAGGACTTCAGAGTCATTTACTGCTGCTTTCTCAAGGCAAAACTATCTCCTTACGCCTGTGAAACAGAGCAAATTTTGTTCCACGTTAAATGGGCCAGATTATCTCTTCCACAAGCTAAAGAGACAACACTAAATCCCAGCTCATGTAATTTCCTTCAAAATTGTTCTGCTCGGGCTGGGTGTTCCCAGGAGCGCCACCAGCAGAATTATCCGGCAATTCAGCTGTACTTAAATTGGCAGATGTTGGAGATTTAAGACAGTCCTGGAGCCTCAGCACAAATCCTCCAGTTCTGTGCTGCCTCGTGGCCTCTCCTCCCTCTCCAGCCGATGCCACAGTGGCTGCCCGCTGCCAGCAGCTGATCCCACAGACTGCCAAGCTGCCGGGCTGTGCACCCCTGCCTTGTTCAATCCAGCACCCAGAGCCCGGAGGGCAGAGGAGATGTGCTGTGGGTTTGCATCTCTGTCTGCTTGCAAACAGGCTCTAACCCTGCATTTGGTATTCCTGGGACCTGGCTGTGTTGTTTGGCTTTTCCCTGTCTCCCGAGCACTCGTGCTGGTGAAATGCTGCTCTATCTAAAGGCTGGGTGACTTTTGTGCCCTGCTTTGCTGACAGAAGCTTTTCCCAGGGAGGCACTTGAGCAGTGCAGTGCAGGCATCTGAGCAAGGGCAGGGTGACAGCGGTGAGGCAGTGCAGGGTGGGAGGGCAGGTCGCCTGCCCCACGCCAGGACACCCGTTAGAGGAGCTGCCGCACACCTGCAGAGGGAGGGACACTTACAGGGCAAGGAGGGCTGCTGGGTACACTTCCCCTGCAGCAATCCCCCCATCACCTGCCCTTCCCAGCTCCTTGGCAAGCTGCCACCACCCACACCAGCCGTGGGCTGATGGCAGAGAGCAGGGGCTGTTGGAGCCACACCCACGAGCTGGTGTGGCTGAGGATGGAAGTCTTTTGCGAAGTACAGATGTTTGCCCAGCTGGGAGTGTGGGGAACGTGCTGCAGCAGCCCCTCAAAAGGCTTTTTAGAGAGTTAGAGGGTAAATGGCAAGTGAAAGGGGTTAAAAGAAAAAATATTTTAAAATCACAAGTGCTTTATGAATCACACTCCTAACACTCTCCAGTTCAATCTACCATGCTCTATCTAATTTCACAGCTTCATTGGGAATGGCCACAAGGTGAGGGACTGGCAGTAAGAGGAAGTCAATAAGGGCAGAATTCTCATACCAGGCTGCGAAGGAGTCACAGAAGTGCCAGTGTTACTTGCCAGAGGTTAACTTGGGGTCTACAGGGCTCCTGGGTGGCACTGAGTGGAAAAGCTCCATATCCTCCTCAGCAGTTTCCTTCTTCACCACTACCCTGATTTAAACTTAAAAATAAATACCTGGGTCTGAATCCCAGGGAGCATCTCCATAGTCTGACACAGAAGTGTTTCAGTCTTCCCTGGGATCTGCAAGCCTCGCACCCCTCACACTCGCCAAGTACACAGGTCTCTCTCCTTAGCCACAGCTGACCCTTCACTGAATATTCTGTCCTTTCTTGTGTAACAAAAACACCTTAATGAATGAGGTGTCTATAGCCCATCGAGGCTGAGCTGTACAGATTAGTCACAGACACAGAATAACCTCCTCTAGCAGGGGCTGGATCCCAGGTCATGCCCATGGTTTCCACCTCGGTTAACTCCCAGCAGGTTGTTCCCACTCTGCTGTGATGAAACCTCAGCATAATCGCACAGCCACTTTCTGTGATCACAAAAGAAGAGATAAGTAAGAAAATCCTCCCCCAGCCCAGCCTTTTCACTCCTTCTTCCCCTCCAGGCTCTTCATTCTCCTTCTCTCTGCAGGACCATCTCTGTGTCATGAATGCTGGCTCAAAAGATTTAATGTGGGGTGGAGGCAGGGAGTGATATTTTCCTTCCAGAAAGGGTGCTTTCCCCATCCTGTAGCTCCCAGCTCTGGGCTCAGGGCTCCAGCCCACACTGTTATTTCTGTCAGGAAGAAGTAGCAGCATAAAGTTAATTTGGGCTGGCCCTGGGGATGCCATGGAATAGGAGTTATTCATGTCCCTAAGACTCATGTGTGTGGTCCTTAGTGGACACTGCAGATGCTTAAGCTCAGACTTGAGCCCAGGCCTTATTGTAATATCGTCTCAGTAGACACATGTTTTTGGTTTTTATCCTTTCTGTCTGGTTGTCCATGCAGCCTCCATGCGGCTTCCTTGCAATCAGCTTTCTCTGAATGGGCTCTTTCCCAAAAAGAGTGACACTCTCTCTCCCCACGCTGTGCTGTTGTGGTTTAAGGACACTTGTGGTTGTCCCCCATTCCCAGGTGACTGGCCCAGGGTCAGCCTACCCCAGCAGTCATGTATTGCTGCAGATGAGGCTGAGATCAGCCATATTCTGGAGCATCCAGGGTTGATTCTGTTCCTCTGCTCAAGGTACCCCAAAAGCCACAACATGATCCTTATACAAGAGGGGCTGCTTCTGCAGAGTTTAAATGTGCAGAGTGCAACACGGAGCTTGCAGCAGTGCCAGTGACCTGGTCATCTGTGTTTTCTGAGGTGCAGCAATGGGCAGAAGGAATATAAATCCGTACTAGTAAGTTTCTCTCTTGCTCTGGTTTGTGTGAACTTGGACATCCATTTACTGGCTCTTTTCCATCTCTAGGGTGGAGATTTGCTCCCATGACCCACTAAGACTGTGGGAAATAATGAATCAGTCCATGTATATAAGCAAGGACTGATATTGTCCATGTATTTCACTCCTTACAGGTGGATAAAAACTGTGGTGGGAGGGAATAGGTCATTCCTCGAGCCCAGTTCCAGATGCTGTAAGGCAACAACGAGTGATGCAGACAACTACAGGGATGCACTGCTTTGGCTTTGCATCTCAGATTGGAGTGAAATGAACAAGTTCTTCAATTTCTTTCCACGACTCTTTGTCCTCTCCCATTATTATATCTTATCCTCTGACTACAGCAACAACAAAAAAATTGTCTTTGATATATTTGAGATTGTGGTGCGTTGATGGATTTCGGGCAAATTGTTAAGATGGGCCTTGATAATGCTATAAGATGTAAACGTGCCTACACTTGCAATATATGAGGTTTTACATAGTTCCTACATTGATTCCCTTGCTCCTTTGTCACCTCGACAGAGACCCACTCACAAGGTGACCATGACGAAAGTGTACAATGGAGAGGGGGGATCCCTTCCCCCTCCTTTACATTGACCAAATGTCTTTCTAAATGACTTGCTGAGCCAGGCTATTCTTATATCTTACATATAAATGGACTCTGTCTTACAACCAGAAGATTCAGGGGAAAAATATTTCAGCTCCCAATGTGAAAAGATTAAGGTCAGTCACTTTACACTACAAAACCCTTCCACCAGAGCAGCATAACAAAAGGATCCATGAGCCTATCCACAACATGGTTTATAGCTCCAAAAAATACAAGAGTGTCTGCCGACATCCTTTTAGGACTGTACCACTTCTTTACAGACTCACAACAGAAACAGCTGGGCAGAGGAAGGGGATATTAAATAGGAAGAAAAGCTGACTTGTCTCGCTACTTCCATTAACTTACTGTTTTTTTGTTTTTTGTTTTTTTTTAATGGGGAGAACACATGCAGCCTTGTCCAGCGTGAGAGATTCACAGAAAATGTATCACATTTTGGATCTCACTGGGTCACCCTGCAGCAAATGCGGTTCTGCCTGGGATCCAAATCCCCACGAAGGGTGGCTCTGAGCCTTTATGCCTCTTTGTTTCCAGCATCAGTGTCTAAAGGCAGGCAGCAGAAGCTCTGTGGCTCAATACCTGTGCAGCACAACATGGTCCTTGGACTGCTGCAGTTTGGAAATGCCATTCATGAAGTCAAATGCTCTTAACAGATGTTTCAGCTTAAAGATAAATTAATTTTATTTGGCACCGTGGCCCAGCCAAATTGCACTTCTTTCAGTAGACTTCATTTTGGCAAAGCAGTGAGTATCAGAAAGGACTTACCTAATGCATAAAAAAATCTATTTAAATTTATAGACCATGCCAACAGCAATGGGGATCTGGAGCAGAGTTTGGTTAATATAGATAAACTAATGGTGGCCAGAAGGGGTAGCATACAGCAGTCATCAAGCATGCCCATGGATTTGGAAGAATTTGAAGATGAGAAGGTCATGTCCATATTAGAAGAGGGAGGCAAAATCTACAGAAAGGAAAAGGGACCTATATACAGAAAAGATGCAGCTGTGGTAGGGGAGAAAGAGAAATATGGACAGAAGAGAGGAAGAACATATGTAGGAATGGAATATGTATCAGGGAATAAATGCTCCAGTGTGCTTTTTTGTTATGTTCATAACAGCCTACCACTCTTGGAGTCAATACAGTAATGTTCTAGTGTTATCATTAGTACTAGTATTAAGTCAGTGCAGAATATTAATTGCACCAACAAGGCTAAGAAGGCAGGAGGCAGATACTGGGATAAATAAAGAGGCACCTTAACAGAAACTCAGAACACTGCTCTTTGATTTTGTGATAGAGAACAAAGGGTGGCCTGAGCTGGGGTCCCCTCTGGAGCTGACGGGGCTGTTGGGGTCATTGTTACACCTGAGACAGCAGGAGGCTTCCAGGTGCTTTAGCCTAATTTGCCCCCATCTGGCATCAATTTCAGTGATGTCATGAGGCAATGAAGTCTGAGGAACAGGAGGTCCTACTCCCTCTGCATTTGAGGCAGAAAGAGAGAAATTGGGGGTTTTTGCTGGCTTGAGTCCGATGTAGTTTGGTCCTTGGGTAGAAGATGTGAGGTGAAACAACGTTTTCTCTGACCTGCCAGGCACTCTCAGAAATGAGTGCTGACATTATTCAGGAGCTGCTTAAAATCCAGCAGGTTGGTGGTTTGTTTTAACTACAATTAAAAGCCTGGGCAGTTTACCAGTGTTTGGACTGAGCAAGTGATGGAACACTTCATCAGCACGTTCAGTGGAAGTACTTCTGAACTGAAGGGCTTAGAAGAAGGACTGCATGAAAACAATGCTGGGTGGGCACAAATAACAGCGACCAGGTTACAAGGTATCAAGTGCTTAATTGATGCAAGGGCTGTCCCACGAAGCCAAGAGAGTAAAGCCCCATCCTGGTCAGGGTGCAAATTGTTCTGTGCACTTTGGCAGCAGGTGTTGAACTATGGAAAGGCAAGATGTGTGTCCATGTTCCACCTGCTATACAGGCAGCTATTTTTGGAAGCTAATTAGCCCTGTTTAGGAGTGGTGTTAATATATATTTGTGGGACACAGGATTAGAAAGCAGAAGGCCTCAGCTTGTTGGAAATCAATTTTAATATCCCTATGGTTCCCGCAGTGTAAGTGTCAATACACCTTATACATGTCTTACAGAGGCTTCTCTTTTGCAATTAAGCCCCCCTGATTTACTGCAGACATGACACTCAGACTGAAAGAGCTGGGGACGGGTTTTATTCTCAAGGAAAAGGGGGAAACCAACGATAGTGTTCATAAACGCCTAATCATAACAGCTTATTTCTCTTATTTTATGAGTTATTATCACATTGTAAGTATGGATTTGTTGGTGAGAGATTGTCATGTGGTAGGGAGAGTATTTTTTGGTGGTTTGGACTTTTCTCTGCGTTTTACACTTGCAATGTTACTGCAGCTTCTTGGCTTCTCTTCTAAACCCCAGCCCTCAAACTGAAGGGATGAATCCGTGTAATGGGATGAGGCATGCATATTGAGGTGGACACTGAAACCTTTAAAGGAATAATAAAAAATTATCTCTATATCTGCCTTTTGCATAAAGCTTCCTCCTTTCCTTGCCAAACATATGGAAAGAATAAAATTGCCATGCTTTATCAAATGGGCCACAATTTGTCTTGGATTGAATTATGGCTGCAGCCCAAGAGAGAGGATGAAGAGAAACCCGTGTGCAGGCAGGGTGGCTTTGGCAGCAGCTGGCAGGAATTCTGCCACTGTTAGGGATCATTCAGAGGGGACAATGTTTCACTCTAGCTCTTCTAGGAACCATGTTCACTCTCCTCTCCTTCAGCCTCCAGCTTTCTCTGGAGACTGCAGCATGGGTATTCACTTCTTTTTATTTCTTTTTTTTAATTTCTTCCAAACTGATTTGCACTAGCTCCTGGCCAGAATGCAGGATTTTCTTCACAAGCACACATGCCCTTTTTACACTGGTGTCGTGGGTTGGAGGAAAATTAACTGGGGAAAAATCTTGTCATGTTCTACTTAGTGCACATTTAATATGTTTTTGTAAGTATTTTATACCGCAGTAATTTTCCAACAGTCTTAGGAAACAAACCAAACTAGGTACAACTAATCTGCACAGATTAATTTTGTTCTCCAGCCCATGTCTGTGGGGTGGCAATCTTGCCATGCTTATTGATTATCAGACAAGACTACTAATCCCCTTAAGGTCATTAAGTGTACTTAATTAAAGAGCAGTTAGCAAGCTTCTCTTTACCAAGTTAATAGTGGCTGTTAAAAGTGATTTGTACATTACCAATATGGTAGCCATCAATCTAAAAGTCAGTTTGTTATTTATATTTTCCCAAACAAATACATTCAGCAGGCTTTGAAGGTGTCTCGAAAGGTTTCAGCATCTGTTCTTGCAGTTTGTGTAAGGAAGAAACTCTGCTTTCTTAAACTCTAAGGCTTAGGCTGCAGCAATTTCCACCTAATCTCTTCTATAGGTCACTGACTTGTCCTGCCCTGAATTGGCAGGGGGAAGAGAAGCTAAAAATCTTGGGAATATTCAGTTCTGGCAAGTTGGACCAAAGGTAAGCAAGATAGAAAAGCTCAAAGTCTTCTCTGACAGAAACACTGAAGCTCTTTGGTTTTTTTTGACTGGTAATCGGCACAGGAGAAGTTTCAGAGAAGCTTCTCATAAAAGAAGGGGCAGGCACTGATCTCTTCTCTCTGATGACCAGTGACAGGACCCGAGGGAATGGCCTGAAACTGTGTTAGGAGGTTTAGGTTGCATATTAGGAAAAGGTTTTTCACCCAGAGAGTGGCTGGGCACTGGCACAGGCTCCCCAGGGCAGTGGTCACAGCACCAGCCTGACAGAGCTCAAGAAATGTTTGGACAGTGCTCTCAGGCATGTGGTGTGACTTTTGGGGTGTCCTGTGCAGGGCCAGGAGTTGGACTTTGAAGATCCTTGTGTGACCCTTCCAATGCAGCATATTCTATGATCTTTTGAAAGTCAAGGAAGGAGGCTGAGGGATCAGTCAGGGTGAGTTAAAAGATAAGGAAGGAGAATCAGAGATATTGATGATGTGGGAGGGTAGGGAATGCAATGCTATAGAAATCTGAATTTCATTGGTCTGTGAATGTAAAACTTAATTTTTTCATTACTGTATGCAAACATAAATGCATACAAGTTTCAATATTTTATATTTCCAGATTAAATGTATAAGGAAATACATAATGTTTTCTGATTCTTAATGCATACATAATTTGTTTTGAGAGACATATATAGACTGAACCTTGAATATGGATCTTGATTCACTACCAGGAACCTCTTGCTACAATTAAAGCAAGCATTCTTTAGCAAAACACAATACATCTGTCATTTTCACTCTCCGACAAATTTAAATATGTAATTTATGAACAAAAGCAAATGTATCTAGAAAATCATGACCTCTCAACAGAGCTCCTTTTAGGGTGCAGGGTAGGATGAGCATTGCCCTGGGCTGAGGGTGTAGAGGTGTGGTCATCTATAACAGAGCAGTCGCTTCTGAGCACACCCATCCCTGCCTCAGGTTCCTCTGAACAGTGCTTAGTGGGGCTCTTCTAGACAAGTTGTCAGCCAGTGAGGAAAGCAATTGCTTTCTCTGTTTGACCTGAATAGGTCACTTTGCAAGAGTGGAAAGTTAAGTTCATGGGACTGGAGGAAATCTCAGGGTAGGGAACTCACCTGTAGAATATTTTAGACTTCAGAAACTTGCAAGGATAAAATGTCAGTCACAGAAGTACTGTTTTAACCCATATTAAGGCTCATTTATTTGCCTACAATATTTTATTTTTCTGCTGTATCTGAGATATATATGTATATAAGTCTTTTACAAAGATAGACCCCATGTTGTAACCTTCTTTTCCCATTAAAAAATGGATTCTATACTTGCCAATGGGATAAAATTCTCATTTTGATCTCTAGATGCAAATATATCCATAAGCCAGGATAAAACATTATCTGTCCGGATCACACAGCCAGTGTCATTCTGTGATAACACCTGCATTTGAGAATTTCTTTATAATATATTATTTTTGCTTTACTAATCAAGCCTGTTTAGAAAGTTATCAGCCACCTTGACTTAGGCTGAAGGTCTGTCTTTGGCAGAAGTACTGATTTAAATCTTTTGCCTGCTCTAGTGTATCAGCAGGGCTTTCTGTGATCATGCTGGAAATTAGACCTTGTTTTAAAAAAACCAAACCAAAACAACAAAACAAGTGAAACACACACACAGCAAAAAACCCAAACAAATGAACACCAAATGCACCCAAAGAATTTTGGTCTAAGTGAATCAGTTCTCCAATTAAGTTGAAGGTTTGGCAGCAGAAAAAAGATAAGAAAACAAGGGTTGGGAAGAAAATTAAAGAGGGGAGAAAATTGTGGTGGGAGGGACGAACTGTGATTTTATTACTAGTTTTTTTATTATTATTTCATGCTGCTGCTGGTGCTGAGAAAATGTATGTTCAGGCAAGGTGGAACAAATTGTGTGAAGCAGTGCAGTGCCCACCTGGGAAAAGAAGTTTATTTTCTGTGCTTAATAAAAACTTAAGAGCACAACCTAGATTTTACATTTTTATTAATTCTTTAGGTCAATCACATTAGAAAACTATACAGTAATTATTATATGTGTCTAACAAAGGAGAGAGAACACTTTTTAGTTGTGAGGCTGCCTTTTCTTTCTTTCTTTCTTTNCCAAACCAGCATCTCTCCTGAAAAATCGTTTGGTTCCCACTAGGGTGCCAAGGAGAGGTTTTTCACAGCAATGGGCAGGGACAGCAACAGACTTGAGGCTCAGCTGGAGCACCTGTGCAGTCATCTTAATTTTGAAAATGTATATACTGGTAAATGACAGCTCTCCCTCCCCCAAATACATTTAATCTGGAAATTTCCAAGCAGCTTATCTGCTAACAATCTTTTAATATTCTATTTATTTATTTAATATTGTTGCTTGGGCTGCTCATATAATCAGATAAAGGTCATTAAGCCAAATTTATGATTAAATAGGATAAAACTATTTATTCTCTTTACTCAGCCTATTAATGTTATAGCTTATGCTGACTAAATGTCGATATTTCAAATGAAGTTACTACATTTTTCAAATATCATAATTATATGAAAAAGCTATATTATCTCATTGTGAGGATTACTTTCCACTACCTTATCTGCCATAATGTCTGCACATATTGGCCTTCAGATTTCCTCGTGCAGACATTCCTCTAAGTCTCCCATCTGGTATCTGCATTAACCTCCACATAGTTTCATTTTGTTATTTTATTCTTTAAGTCACCGTTAAGGATTTAAGGGACTGTTTGTCAGGCTTTTTCTCTTGCAAAACAAAGTATCGAGTGTTTTCTCTTTTAATTGTAGCCAAATTGTTTGTGGTATGAGACTGTCACAGTGTAAAGCAATTACTTCATGATTCCAGAATACATTAGGGGAAGAGTATTCTTTCAAAACTATGTTCACTAAAATGTAATTGATTTCAGCACCTACCTCAAAACTGTGGATCCTTGTAGGCTTCCTGGTTTGGAAAAAACAGACCTAAGGCAGAGTGCACCTTGCATCTCCTTCCCTTGTAAGAGCTCTGTGGTATTTGAGTGTTCTCGAGAGAAAAGCTCCTGTAGTTCGGGCTGTTACTTTTTTTGCCAACCTTTTTTCTCCTTTTAATTGTCTATGACCTTGTCTGGAGAGAGGCCGAATTAGAAGCTCCTGACGGCCACAGCTAATTTGATGGGGTTTGTGTAAATGCAGACTGCGAAAGGAAAGCTGGGTTCCTCAGCCAGTCCCTGTTGTCACAGGTAGCTGGCCAGTTAACTCCAGTTTCGAAGGTGCCTGACACAGATCTGAATCCGTCCACGTGTGGTAGAGTCCTAGAAAAGAAGTGACGATGTGACTAGCCTAGTGCAAATGACATGCTCCTAGTGTGGATTCCGAGGCTAAGCCTCATTATGACAGACTAGTGACCACATGGCAGTAGAAAATTTAAAAACATGGCAGAAAGAGATAAATTTTACCCAGAAAATATTTTGTGGTAGTCTATTTGAAAGGTTCCCTAATAGCTACAAAGCAGAAGCATAAACTAGATTTCAAAAAATAATTTATTCACCGTTTATATCCTGAAATTTTCTTATAACTAAATTTCCAATTCTTTGTAGGAATTACTGTCTCAGTTCACCTCCAGATTGTCTGCTGTCTTGACTCTCTTCCTATAGAAATTGGACAGTTTTCTCCTCATTGCTGACTTCTGCCTTCCCCTTCATTCTTCAGGTTTTTGAGTTTCCTGTTCTCTCAACAGCTGGTCTCAATTTCATCATCCAAAACTTCATTTCTCTAGGCAATCAGGCAAATGAATTGTCTTCATCCATGTTTAAAACAAATTCATTCTAAATTAGTCTGTGCCCCTTCAGCGTTAATTTTCCATGACTATTATAGTCATTGAGCTTTATGGCATGAACACAAGCAAATATTAAGTTTGAAGGCTTAAATGTTTTTCAGTGAAATTTAAATTGTGGGCTACATCTTCAGCAGTGATCTGAGTCAGTAAGAGTCTTCAAAGCCAAGTGCTAGGGTTTATATGATGTGGCGACAACAGCAGCATTTGTCCTCTTCGTGCCAGTTGAAAAGCTGGCCTGTAACTAGTTTAAATAAGTTGCTTCAAACTATTATTATGAACAACTTGTTTTACAACAAATTACTTAAATTACTCAGCTATGGAACCAAAAATGTTAAATGTAGCTAAGTATCACTTCAGTGTAGCCTGAGGTTGGCATAAATGAGCTGTTTGCTATTTTGTTCTGGGATAGTTGTTAGAAAATTATTTAATTTTCATTATAGTAGTAAACATTTAAATGTGACATGCACTGAAGTATTTTGTAGTTGATTAGGAGAACTCGGGAATCTCATACATCCATAAGGTTTGAGAACACTTCTGAGATATAAACAAGATGGATCTCTGACATCATGACTCTTCATCTGAGGAAGTCAAGATACGAATCTTAGGGAGTCAGTCAGGATCAGAAGTGGTGCCTTGGCTCCTCCTCTGAGCTATTCTCCAAAGGAACCTAATTTAGGAGGACTAAATTATCCCTTAGAAAAGCCTCACTATCTGCACTCAGTCCAAAAGGCATATAAACCTATTCATCATGTATTTAAAACTCTTATAACCTTTTTCTACCTGCAATCACTTAGCTGAAGCTTATTTCACAGTTCTTAACATTCTGCCCTGAACAATTAGGGTACTGGTAAATACTGTCCATCTTTTGCTTCATCTTTGAAGCAAAATGGAAAAGGAATGTATGACGTATTACTGCAGTCTTATGTGTATATTTTGGGAATGTAGTGTTAGATGATGGAAATACTTATTTCCTTGTCAACTTGATCCATTTTGATTTGGTGATGAGGAAGTTATCCTTGTGTGGTGCTTCTATGAAGGTAAATTTGACTCAGGGTATGTCAGGAGACAGTGTAAGTGTCCAAATAAAACAGTCCCACTGAACAGATGTCCTCGTCACAGAACTTGATCCCCTTGCTGGCTTTTTAGAGAGAAGTAAAATGCTGAGAAAACATGGACTGAGTTACTTCTATAGAGATCAGTACTCCACATCCAGGCTAAAGCATGTTGGCAACCAGTCCATGGATATTTTATTTCTATTTTCATCTGCAGTACAGTCAAATAACCACTCAGTATTTCCACAGGGTGGGGTGGAGGGGAGTTTCTATAATAAAAAGCTGGTGTTAAGTCTGACAGCTTCAAAAGGAAGGATTTCAGCATCTTTCAAGTTCCCTGTCACTTGCTATCCAGCCGTTACTGTGGACTAATATATCAAACAGGTTTCAGATGGTTTCAGTGATGCTCAGTGTTTCATTTAAATTTGTAAAAATGTGTCCTATTCATCAGACCAGCAGTGTTTCGCATATGCTTTTTATAGCCAGGAGTATTTGGCTTCATGGCATCGTGCGAAACAAACACCCTCGAGTCCCTGCTCCTCATGCTATTTCAGCTCTCTTCTCATGTGTTGCTGTTGGTGCTTTAGTTCAGGCTTCCCTGACGTATCAGTGGATGCACCCCCAGGAGCTTTACATGGCAGGGAGAAGTATCCCAGCTCTTGATTATAAGAGACTGACAGATTGGTCACGAATGCCAAAGACTAGCAGGCACTTTCTACACTCAGCCTTTACAGAAAATGCTCAAAATAAAAAGACCCGGAGTTGGGTATGGAGCAGGGGAAAAGCGAGACACTGTATCTTGTCAGCTCCATTTGTTATTCTGTTCGCCTACAAGCAGTTTTCATCTCATTTGAATAGGAAAGAGCACTGGCAAGTGGAGGAGGCCAAGCCTGCTACTGGAAGAAGATGTGTGTGATAATGCACGGGTTATGGGGAGCAAACATTGCATCCCAGTTCAGCTGTAGTTATCCTTTCTTTAAACAGATGCTCAGGGAAGATTGTGAATCAGCTTTATGGAAGCAAGCTCCACTTTCACATTACAGAACAGGAGTAAGTTTCAAACTGCAGATATCTGTTTTCTTCCTCTTCTTGTTAATTTCTGGACTTATTTTTGGTTAATATTTTCCTGGAAGTAAAGCATTGGAAGGCTTTATTTGTTCCACAAATTGAGTATGATCCTTACATAGGGTAAAGTATCACAGAAACAACTTAGAAGCAAGGAAGAGAATAACCATTTAAAATATCCTAAGAGGGACACTGTCTCCTATAAGTCAGCACACTGTAGGTGGAAAGAATTCTACATTTTGACTCTGGTTTTTGTCATCTGTCATTTGACCAGTAGCTGAGTCACACTAATTTGAGAATCTGTCAAAAGAGAAAGTATTCATCTCCTAGTTAGACACATAATTTTACCTTGACACTGAACACTTCAGTTCAGCAGCTGAAATGATAAGAGAGTACAGAGAAACAAATCTCATGCTGGGTAACCTGAGCTATCTCGTTTTGAGTCGTGCTGGAGGTCCTGAGTCAATACCCTGGGCTACCTCCAAACACCTCAAAGGCTTGAGTTGGCTTCAGGGTTTTCCAGACTCCACTTCTGTTGTAAGACTGCTCTGAGTTTAACCATGTCTTCCTAGATCATGACTTCCAAATGAAAATTTCTTCAGAGCTGTTCCCCTACAGATATTCATGCCAAATGTATGCTTCCCAGCCCTTCTGAGTAAATTTTCTTGCAGATTTCAGTCCAATTATTCAAATGAGGTTGAAAGATGGGAGATAGTTCTGTAATATTGAATTGTGGAGAGGAAAAAAAAAAAGTGACAACTCTTTGTCTCAAATTTTGTTGTTCTTGATACCTAAGCAAAGAATGCCTTATACTGTATATAAGTTGAGAAGGATGGATCTGAACACTGAACTTTCTTTTAATAAGCTAAACTATCACATATTGACAGGATACCTCCTTCAACCTCTGAAGCAAGTTATGGGCACATTTCATGATGGAGAACTGTGATTTCAAAGGGCACTTGTCATAACTACAAACAGGGTGGCCTTAGTCTGTCCCATGGAGATCAAATACCATTAGAAGTGCAATCTAATGTTCTGCTTATGATGATAGTGAGGTTCCAGGTTTGCTGGGCCTCAGAAATACTACAGCAGTTTCCAGTACTTTTACCAATATGACTAAATATCAATATTTTTGTAGTTCTGTACTTCTGTCCTGTAGTTTCGTCCTTCACAAAAAAAAAAAAAAAAAAAAAAGGAAAAAATAACTTCAGTTGAAGTTACGCCCTGATTTTAGGTAAAGTCAAATTGGGAAATTGTGCATAGACTCCAACTGGTACAAGAGAATTAAAAGCTGTCAATGAATTTTGACGGCATTAGAAATTTTAAAAGCATTCTCCTTAAGTAGGCACGGAATTTGGTTGCAAGAATAATCATGAAAGCTTGTGTCTATTCTCAAATCCCTTATGTATGTTTCTTTTTATTTAGAGAGAAAAATTTCCCAGCAGAGTGGGAATCATGTGATACAGGTGATCCACTCTATGCCCACAAATAATGAACCACCAAACTGTCATCTCTTCATCTGAACCCTGATGTCATTATTACCTCTCCTGAAAAGTTAATAAGCCTCAGCAAAAGACCAAAGTTCAGTCCTCACAGGATGGTTGGCAAGATCAGAGCTATAGCTGGGATGGAAATTAGTGAACAAGTTTACAAGCTGAAACATAGCTGAAAAAGTTCACAAAATATAAAATTCTGTTCTTTGAAGAGCCCATTATCTCTAACTGAAACTAGGAAGGAGTATCAGAAGTCATTGTTAATTAATAATAGATCTATTTCTAGGCTGGAATACTGAAGTCAGTGGTTTTTGCTTTCTTCTAAATACAGTGCCTTATGCATGAAACTTTCAAACACTTGTTAATTTTTCCAGTTGTGCGAGCACTAGATTGTTAAGGAGATAACTGGATAAATAAGTTAAATTATTAAAAAATGAAAGTAATTTCAAATGCTGAAAGATTCTAAAGTAGGTAACAAATGTCAAAAGGCTGGATATACAGTGAAATGCTTAGAAAACAAACCATGAAGTGATTTATATAACTGAGTTAATTTTTAGTAAGTTTTTAAAAAGTTTAAGTGGATTATTTCAGGGTTTGGGTTTTTTGGTAAATGACTACTTCTTGAGTAATTAGTAGAGATTAATGGAAAAATAATAGTATTCTTTTGGAAACGAATTTTAAAAAAGCAGTGTGCATTCAAAGGACTTCTGGAATTTATTTAAATGACTGGGAAGTAAATTGCACCTTTAAAATATGCAAATAAGGTGTTTCATTAATAGTCATCTTGGCCCTGAAAACTGGACTGTAATATGAGCCCACTTTCTCATTTACACTGTTATCCTCATGTTATGCTGATATGCTGGTATCTGCAGAGTTACCTGGTAAAATTTGTATTAAAAATTAACATCAAGTGTGTGGATGATGACAGTAATTACTTTTCTCTATCCCAAACATCCAAACGCTCCAAAGGCATAAATATAGATGTTTGCGTGATTTTTGTCAAGGTGTCCTTGAATGAGAGGATTTAAACCTCGACAGTGTTGCTTGGGCCCAAGCCAAGTCATGTGTCCTCATTGGTCTTGAGGCTTTTCCTGTGAATGCAGCTGTCACTCTCCTTTGCAGAGTATCCTAATGGAATGAGACTTCCCTGTCCAGTCCCTGTCTAAGCCTATGTATGTGTGGCTGAGGCTATAGGAACCCCCAGCTATTTAGCACCCCTCACTTGAGCTTGATAGTTTTTCATTGCTCTGAGACCAACTCTGCAAAAAAAAAATTTATCTTAATTATGAGATTTATAAAATTATGCATTAAGCAAATTAGCTTGATTAAAAATATATGCATATATCATACTTAAGTGATGTGCAAAGTGCAAGTGGATCATTGCCTGCTATATTTGAACCTTCTCAATATGCACAGGCTTCATTGTTATGGCAATATTGATAAAGCTAAAGCAGTGCATTCCCCAGTCTTCAGCTGTATCAGTAGAAGCATATTGGTGCACATACAGTTTGTTTCCCTTCCCTTAGGAGAACTGGGATATTAGGATTTACGTTTCCTCAGAGATTTTACAATTGGACTGTGGCTCTACCAAATTGCTTGCATTTTTTGCATACTCCTGATGAAAACTGCACTGACATTTGAGTATATTCATTAGGATGGTCATGAAAATGCAATGGTAATGGTGCAGAGTAGTTCTGCCTCTCACAAAACAAATGGATCACATTTTCCTATGGTTTTGTCTATTTAATGATGTCCTATTTATCTTACCCACACATTCTGTCCCTTTTCCTCTGTTTTCTGATGTAGCTGTTAAGATCCTGGTCATCATGTGCTGTTCCTTGCCAAGGAAATACATGTACTTACAGGTGGACTGAGTACAGTCAAGGAGAATGTAGCATGGCTGAGTTCTGCCTCCTTTTCCATCAATGGTATAACTAATTTATATGTCTTCTTTTGACTTTGCTAATAGTTTTTGAATTCTCTGGACCTCTTCCCCTCTAAAGTTTCTGGGAAGGAGAAAGACACCAGGAAGCATGATATCCTGGAAAGTCACGCCTTACTCTACGTAACTGGTTCAAAAACTGACATAAGCCCTGGCCTCAGAAGGAGACTTTAAAGATCAAATAAATATACCACTTGGGATATGTTTCCTCAAAGCAGACTGAGACCATCTAAAAGCTTGCTGCATTTAGAATGGATGAGTTTGTTCTTGCCAATATCCTTGTACCCAATTTTGGCACTCACTTGACTCCTTGGTGAGTGGATTCAATCTGCTAAATCCTCTGGGCGGAGTGGGACTGCCCATTTGGGCAACAGTCAGCTCTTAGCTTCGTTCTGCTGCATCCTCTACCAGCACCCTTCCCCTCTGATTATCCTGCCATGCTTCCTATGCTGTGTCCTTGTCTCCCACTGGTCTTGCTTATCAAACTTTCTAGATCCACATCTATTCAACTTGAATGCAGTTAAATCAACCTTTCCTCATAGAGCTGCTCCACTGGGAGTTTTGTGGACAAAACCAAAAACTTTTTCTTCTGCAGTCACTTTTCTTACTGTTGCGGGCTTCTCTGCTCCCCTATGCTGTCATCCCACACTTGGAAGGAATTTCCAGTCTTTCCCTTTAGAGCTTCTTCACCAGCAGAGATGTAAATCCATAATTCCTTGCTGTGACTGTTAGTGTGTATTTTCATTGTGTTAATCCTATTTCTCTCTTAGTTGAACATACAGAAAAGACTTATAAAGTGCAGGGTCCTACTATCAATTTTCTTTTTCCATGGGATATTAATTACTGACTGCCCTCTAACATTTCATGGGACCGTTGGAGCATTTGGCCATCATCTAATACTTCTAATTTTTGCCTTTTAATAGTAGACCTTTTTGTTCATAGCTGAAACTAGATTTACTGCTAAGTTAAGCAGTTTCTTGAACTTCAGAAAAAGGGTTAGTTTTGACATTTGACAGTTAAACTCAGAAATTTTACTGCATCTGATAATTCTTTGGCAATTTGTTCCTTTCTGCACATGCCATGGTGCTTTGCTAAATTCAGTATCAACATTCTCGATCTGTAGTTAAGGAAACTAAGATACAGACATGCAGTTACTAATTTCTTAGCTCTGATTAGAACTTGGATTTTCTGACTGCTTTGTTTCTTCTTTGAATAGCTTCCATTAATCTAGCATCTGAATTTTATTGTTGGGTTTTTTTTTTTAACTAGCCTATACTTATCCTATAATTCTAGAAAAGTATGAAATCCCACAGTGCATGCCAATGCTCCTCAGAAAGTATGGTATAGACTAACGTGCACAAAATGTCTTAATGCAGCTACAGGAGATGGACTTGTTAAAGATAACTGGGAATAATAACACATCAAATTTAGGGTGGTGAATAATGTTCATGGGTTTCACAGGCAGAAGTTTAACAAGCTTAACTCGGTGGTGCTGCAGAGACCTCTGTTTCTTTGAATCTAACACAGTTTTTAAATTCTTGAAAGAAGAAGGTGCCAGGAGCAGAGGAATCACTACTTTAAAGAAAAGAATGAGACTTCTACACTGCACGCCTTTGAAAATTGGCACATAATGCAGCAGGGGAAACTTTGGAGGGAAACAGCAGGGATGGTGCAGTTCTTCCTCTGTATCTGTCTGAAGTGGAGAGAGCACCTGAATTGAGCTGCATCATGTTCCTGAGGCAGCGACATCCATCCACGGATGAGGGAGTAACTGGGTCCTGGTGGCTGGAAATGATTTGAAGAGCTGTTACTTGAGAAGGCAATCTGCACTGTGATGGTTCAGGGGAGCTGTAAAGGGCTGGGAGGAAGGGAAGAAAACAGGCCTACACCCAACTCGCTTTCTTCTTAGTTCCTTGTGGGGGGGAGCAGATGGGGAGACAGCAGCAGCTCCTCCCCTGTCTTGCTCTTGCTGCTCATCAGGGATCTCACTGGTGCAGCAGGAAGGGTTTAATTGCTCCTCCTGGCATGGGGAGACCTTCAATGTGTCTTTCCTATACAGTAAAGGAGGGCGTTGTGGTTCTGCTCTGGAGATGATGAAGCTCTTGGTTCATCATTCCTAGGTGAGCTAACCCAGCAGCTAAGCAAAGCACAGCAATAATCAGTTTATGGCTCTGGAGTGCTTCCTTCATGTTTCTCCCTCATGACATATGGAAGAGCAAGAACCCGTGAGAAGAAAAAGATTTACCACAAACTTTTGATAACTTTGGACTGAGGTAAGTTCAGGTGGAAGCTTTCAGAGAAAAGGGAAGGTGAATAAGAAGAGAGAGGGAAAACTAAAGGTCAGAGTATTTATGAGATGTCTGTGCGGTGAAGGAGAGGGATACACTGAAAAGCAGAAGAAATGGGTGGGAAATAAGTATTCTGAGGGCAGAGAATGATAAAGGTTTGAGGCACCTGATGCTTGTTGAAGAGTTGTTCTGAATAGAAAGTGATCAGATCCTTACAGGAGCAAACAGGAGATGTCTTGCGAAGGAGCATGTCCTGGGGAATGATAAATATGACTTAATTTGCTGTAGTGATTTACAAGAAGCAACAGGAGAGGTTATGAAATAGATGTGAATTTAGAAGCTGAAGGAAAAAAACCCTGCACTTTTTTCTTTGACAAAAAAAATATATAAAGATAGGTGAGGTATTTTGAGAACTGTGAAATAGTAATTTTCAGGAAGAAAAAGCAGAAATAGAACATTTATAGGGGGAAATGATTATGCTCATGTTGTATGAAGCAGTCTTCAATTGAAAGCCAGACTCATCTGTCTTTAGAAAAGTGCCTAATTATTTGATATTTAGACGAATCCTAATTTAACTTTTTAACATGTGGAAGAGGTTTGGGGTCTCTTTTTGTTGGTTTGGTGGGTTTTTTTTTGGTTGGTTGGTTTTTTGTTTGGTTAGTTTTGTTTGTTTGTTTGCTGGGTTTTTTTACAAAGCACAGGACACCATTGAAAATAAGGGCAGGATCTTAAGAAGAAATGTTACCCTTGGTGAACCTGTGAATGTCTCAAGTGTAAGTCTCCTCACAGAACTTTTGGTTGCTCCTCCTAGTAGCCATGAAATACGAGAGTATAGCAGAAGGTGTAAAGGAAAATGAAAGTAGAGGCAGGGATTTGATTGAGAGTCTGGAGAAGGTGTTGACTGTTGATGAAAACAGAGAATTGATGAATTGGGTACAGATAACTTATCAAAAGGGTTGAAGGCCAGACGATGGATTGAAGAATGAGTTTGTTTGGGTTTTTTTTAAGAATGGGCTAATAAAAGAGAAATTGTTACCTGGACATGTCCTGTGCTGGTAACTGCCAGGAAAGCATATGATGACTTGGGGTGTGAGGAGGTGTGGAGTTAAAAACAGATGTTGTTAGGAGAGAAAATGTCGATTTTCAGAGTCAAAGTGCTCTAGCTGTACATGACAGCCTTTCCTGCTTGGTCAGGCCATTATTACAGCCTACCATGGTCACTGAAAAGAAACTGTGTAAAGAAGTCCTTGCAGAGGTTTCCTTTCTCCAGATTTACCATGTGGAGATGTACACTGCAGCTCTTTATTTTCATGTGAAGGAAGCCTGTAAAACTCGTTGCGTAAAAGAGTCTTTTGTTTCTGCCTTTCTAGTAACAAAGAAAGTTTTTGGTGCTAAAATAAGTGGTGTGATGTACTGTACTTCTAAAGCTGTTAAAAGGCTCTTAACAGCTCTATAAAATACTTGCCGCCTCCTCCTGTGCTTTCAGAAAATTTTACTCCAATATTTATTTCGCTGGCTTATACAGAATTTCCTCCCTTTTGAAACGTAAGTTGTTAATTATTTCTGGGTTGTCATGATCAACTCCCCTCCAGATATTAAAATGCACTTGCATTGTAGTTTTATTATTGCCTGCAAAATACTGGGAAAAATAATTTTGCTAGACAGTTGAATTTAAAATATACATATTGACTCGGCAATGCAAATGGATCTTTTATGTTAATTTCCTTCAAATATTCAAATGGTGGAGTTTTACGGGAAAAAGCACTCATAAAAGCAAGTCTTTATGAACATTCACTGAAAGTGAATTTTGAATGGTACACTTGAGCCTAATCTTTGAAAGTCATGCTGTGTGGGCTAGTTTGCAAAGGTCACTTCAGACTACAGCAAAAATTGCTGCATTCAACTAGTCAGCATTGCACAAATAGGAGCTAATATTGGTATAAAATGTTTGCAGAACATGATACAAAGCAAACTTACAATACACTGCAAAATTCTGCATTTTTTTCAGAACTCTTTATGAACAGAATACAAGGCAAAATTGATAAACAAATTAGGTGTCAAGACTTTGCCCACCACTAGTGAAAACATTTAAAAGCCATTGTGATGGTGCAGAACACCCATGGTGTTTTGGGAGAGAAAAGTGTTACATGAAATTCTACTTCAAACATCCCAGGAATTTTAGGAAATTATTTTCAGTTGGCATTGCACTGTATAAGTATTAAATACATACATGCAACTGTGCACTGTTTGTGCACACTAGTTTTGTAAAACTGGAGTTTTGAGTAAGTGTATTGCTGTATTTCCTTAATTGTTTTACTTCATCCTACCAGAGAATCATTATTACCAAGTTAAACTCATTGAAATTTGGCAGTGGTCATTTTAAGCTCGCCTTTTATGCAAACTTAATTAGTCCCTGTGGTTTATAAGATGTTCTCCTGAGCATGTGCAAATAGGTATTTTTGAGGGCTTATAACTTAATTTTAAGAACATGACTTCTCATATAAAAGTTTGCTTCAGAGCATTTGAATTTTAGACGTGCGGTCCTCTAAATTTTCTAGCCAAAGCACAGACTGCTTTATAACAAGTCAGGCTTTATGGTTTCTTTTCCTCAGCAACCTGCCCTGACCTCCTAGAGCCTGTGTGTGTTGAGACTCTCTGCTACTCATGGGTTAAGAAAACAACTGCCATGGAAAGGTTTTTTTTTGGATAATGCTATCTACCATGGGTAGGGTGTTGAATCATTAGGATCAGGCCCCCATTTATATCACAACTTTCTGGTGCAGGTCAGATTCTCCAATGACATTGGGGATGCTTAAAGCACCCCAGGGGCTAATGAGGGCTTTCTTTTCTAATGAAATGAACAGTTGTAACTAAAAGCTTGAAGCACGCAAATTATGCCAGTTTCTTGGTGCCACAATTCTAATTCTTTTAAATGGGCATAAGGTATTCTTCATGAGAATTCATTGCATAATACTAGCACACTTTTTTTTTTTTTTTTGCCTGGTAGGATTCCCTGTTTTCATATGTGTATGTTAAAAAGCCTTCAAAACACTCCTGTGAATAGGATCTGTATTTCCTGCAAAATCAATCTTATGTTTTTTTGTTTGTGGTGCAGTTTATGTTGCATGCCTGTTCCTGGTTGCAAAGTTCTTTGGTTGCTTTTACATCATTTAAACTCCTGCAGGTAGTTTATTGATTATGCTCCTGATGAACAAAAATGTAGTGATCCTTGACCTGGGTAACTGTTGGTCTGCAAAGTGGTTTTGCAAGGTTTGCAGTGCTGTCTTGTGTATTTGGATGAAATATGCAGAGAGAAAAAAAGTCATTTCTGCTTGTTATTTTGGGGAATAGAGGGTGTAATATGAGTATTAACCATTTTCCCAAACTGAGCACTATTGAAATATGCTACAGTCTGCCTGGGAGGTGGTGAGGCTCTCAAGTACTTGCAGAATATGACAGAGTGCATTTTGTGGTGAATGTACCCTGACCTTCCTTTCAGACATCTGTCAGATCTGCAGGGATTCTTGGAGCAAGACTCGCTGGTTGCTAGAAAGGGGTAGGAGTAAGCAAAACATGTTTTTGGGTTTTTGGTTTTTTTTGTTTTTTTTGGTT